>JAKCPB010000300.1:0-331774 GCA_021442155.1 Cymbidium sinense | reverse complement strand
AAAATTAACTAAATTTAAATTCCTAAACTAAAATAAAAAAACCTAAAATAAATAAACTAAACTAAATAAAAATAAAAATAAACCTAAATAAAAATACAAAACAAACTAAATAAACTAAATAAACTAAATTAACCTAAACCTATCGGTTTACTTAATTAAAAAAAATACTAAGCCCTAAACCCTAAACCCTAAGCACTAAATCCTAAACCCTAAAGCCTAAAACTAACCTTAAAGCCTAAACCCTAATCCTACAGCCCTAATCCTACAACCCTAAAACCTAAACCCTAAAACTTAAACCCTAAACCCTTACCCTAACCCTAAACCCTAAACTCTAAAACCATAAACCTTAAACCCTAAACCCTAAAACCCTAAATCCTAAACTAACCCTAAACCCAAACATAATATAACAAAACTAAGCTAATAATAATAATAAAACTAATAATAAACTAATAACAAAAAATAAAACCTAACCAAAACTAATAAAATTGACTAAATAAATAATAATAAAACTAAGAATAAACCTAAAAACTAAAACTAATAAAAATAACTAAACTAATGATAATAACTAAAAACTAATAAGCTAGCTAAAACCATAAAACCCTAATAAATAAACTAAACTAACTAATAAAATAATATTATTATTATAATAA
This sequence comes from Cymbidium sinense, assembly GCA_021442155.1. NCBI lineage: Eukaryota > Viridiplantae > Streptophyta > Magnoliopsida > Asparagales > Orchidaceae > Cymbidium > Cymbidium sinense. Next base: position 331,124 of record JAKCPB010000300.1, on the reverse strand, counting down.
TAATAATAATAATAATATTATAATAATAATAATATTAATATTATTATTATAATAATAATAATAATAATAATAATAAACTAATAAATAATAAAACTAAACCCTAAACTAATAATACCAAACCAATAAAACCAAATAATAACTAAACTAAAAACTAAAACTAAAAACCTAAAATCCCTAAACTAATAAACTAAACTAAAATTGAACCCCAAAAAGCTAAAAAAACTAACTTAACTAATAATAACTTATAAACTAAAAACTAATAAAATAATATTACTAACTAAACAATAACAAAATAAAAAAAATTAACTTAAAACATAAAACCACCAAAAATAAAAACTAAACTAAAGAAATACTAAACCATAATAACCCCAAACAAACCCAAATAAACAATAAACCAAAAACCAAATAAACCCTAAAATAAAAACTAATAACTAAAATAATAATAATAGTAATAATAAACTAAACCAATAAACCTAAACCATAAATAAACTAATAACTAACAAATAAACATAATAAAACTAAAATCTAATTACAATAACTATACTAACTATATTAACTAAACCCTAAATCTTTTAGTTAAAAAATCCCTAAATCGTAAACCCTAAACCCTAAACCGTAAACCCTAAATTCTAAAAACCTAAAAACCTAAACTTAAACTAAATAGAACCTAAAAATAAAATAAATAAATAAGTCTAAACCTAAATAAAATAAAAAATAAAATAAAATAAAAACCTAAACTAAAACCTAAACCTAAACCTAAAAATAAAAATAAATAAAAAAAACTAAAATAAAATTAAAAAAATTAAAAAAAAAACTAAAATAAAATAAAAAAAAACTCAAACTAAACCAAAAAATAAAATAAACCAAAAAAACATAAATAAAATAAATACTAAACATAAAATAAAAATAAAATAAACCTAAAATAAAATAAAAGAAAAATGAAATAAAAATATAAACCTAAAAAATAAACCTAAAATAAAAAAAAAAATAAAACCTAAACCCTAAACTAAACAAAACGTTAACCTAAAATAAAAAAAATAAACCTAAACCTAAACTAAAATAAATGAAACTTAAACATAAACCTAAATTATATGAGACCTAAACCTAGACATAAACTAATTAAAATAAAATAAGCTAAAAATAAACCTAAACCTAAACTAAAAAATAAAACTCTAAACCTAAACCTAAAAATTTAAAATAAAACCTAAACCTAAAAAATAAATTAAAATAAAACTCAACTAAAAAATAAACCTAAACCTTAAAAATAAGATAAAATAAAAAACCTAAACTAAAATAAAAAACCTGAACTAAAATAAATAAACTAAAGTACATAAAAATAAAAAATAAATCTAAATCAAAATAAAAAATAAACTAAATATATTAAATAAACCAAACCTATTGGTTTACTTAATTAAAAAAATACCTTAAACCCTAAATCTAAAACCCTAAACCCTAAACCCTAAACCTACAACCCTAAACCAATAACCCTAAACCCTAAACCCTAACCCTAAAACTAACCCTAAACATAAACCAACTGGTTTACATAATTTTTAAAATAACCCTAAATCCTAAATCCTAAACCCTAAGCCCTAAACCTTAAACCCTAAAACTAACCCTAAACTATAAATCCTAAACCTACAAACCTAAACCTACAACCTATAACCCTAAACCCTAAACCTTAAACCCTAAACCCTAAACTGTAAAACTAGCACTAAACTTTAAACCTACAACACTAAACCTCAAACCCTAACCCCTAAACCCTTAATATAAAAAATAAAAGATAGAAAAAAACCCCTAACCCTAAACCCTAAATCCTAAACCTACAACCCTAATTCCTAAACACTAAACCCATAAACCCTAAACACTAAACCATAAACCCTAAACCCTAAACCCTAAACCTGAAAACCTTATACCCTAAACCCTAACTCTTGTAAACCTTAAACCCTAAAACCTAAAATCCTTAACCCTAAACCCTAAACACTAAAACTAACCCTAAATCATAAAACCTATAACCTTAAACCTTACACCTAAACCCTAAACCTTAAACCTTAAATCCTAAACCCTAAACCATAAAAACCAAAAAACCTAAGCCTAAACTAAATAAAACCAATTAAAAAAACTAAATCTAAATAAAATAAAAAAATTAAATTAAATTAAAAACTAAACTAAAACTTAATCCTAAAGCTAAACCTAAAAAAATAAAATTAAAAAGAAAAACCAAACTAAAATATCATTAATAAAAATCTAAACTAAAATAAAAAATAAAATAAACCTAAAAATAAAAACCTAAATAAAATAAAACCCAAATGTAAAATAAAATAAACTAAACCTAAAATAAAAGAAAATAATAACTAAATAAAACCTAAACCTAAAAAATAGACCTAAAAATAAAGAAAAAATAAAAACTAAACCCTAAACTAAAAATAAATCTTAAACCTAAATTAAAAAAATAAAATAAACCTATACCTAAACTAAAATAAACAAAACTAAAATAAACAAAACTTAAACCTAAACCTAAAAGAAACTAAACCTAAACCCTAAACTAAATAAATAAAATAAGCTAAAAATAAACCTCAACCTAAACTAAAAATAAAACCTAAAAATAAACCTAAAATGAAAACTTAAAACCTAAAAGCATAAACCCTAAAACCCTATACCCTAAACCTCAAACCATAAACCCTAATCCTAAACCCTAAACCCTAAACATAGAGTAACTAAATAAATTAGAAAAAAAACCTAAACCCTAAGAATGGGCAAAACCTGATGGCGTGAACATCACAACCGTGCTCAGATCCAAGTAGAGGGTAGAGGCTAGAAGTTATCGGGTGGTGGGGATCTGAGGTGCTGATGGATATGGAGGTGGTGGTTGGAGTAGTGGTGGTTATGGATGCGGGAGGAGTGATGGAGGTTACAAGCATGGTGGTGGGGGAGGGAGAGATTAGGGATATGATGATGGATCCCGCTACTCAATAGGTCGAAGTTATTCTGATGGGAACTAGAGAAACTAAAGAACGAAAAGTCCGATCTATTGTTTATGGAATTGTGTCTTTACAATGGACACAACTCTAGTTATTTAGGGTTTTTGGTTTGCTCTATGCGTGCTCATTTCTTATCTATGTCTCGCTTGTGTCTTAGAAAACTTGGTATGTTACTTGTTTGATGACATCAAAAAAAAATGTTGAATTTGAATATATTATCTATTAAAAAAAACCAAAAACCCCAAACTCTAAACTAAAACCTAAACCCTAAACTAAAAAAAAAATCATAGGCTAAAAATAAAAATAAAATAAAACTAAACTTACACTAAAATAAATAAAACCAAAACCAAAACTTAAACCTAAACTAAAAAATAATTATAAATTTAAACCTAATCCTAAAAAATAAACTAAAATAAAACACATAAACTAAATTAAATAAACCTAAACTAAATAAACTAAACTATATAAAAATGAAACATAAACCTAATAAAAAACTCAACTAAAATAAATAAAAAATAAACTAAGTAAACTAAATAAACCTAAATCTATCGATTTACTTAGCTAAAAAAAACTCTAAACCTTGAATCCTAAACCCTAAACCCTAAATCGTAAACCCTAAAACTAATCCCAAACATTAAACCCAAAACCTACAACACTAGACTTACAATCCTAAACCCTAAATCCTAAACCTTAAACCCTAAAATACCCTAAACCCTAAACTCTAGCCCTAGAACTTAAACTGTAACCCTAAACCCCATACCCTTAACCTTCAGAGCATAAACCCTAAACCTTGAACACTAACCCTAAACACAAAACCTTAATTCCCAAACCCTAAACCTAAACCTAAAGTAACTAAGTAAATTAAAAATAAACCTAAAAAATAAACTTAAATAGAAAATAGAAACTAAAATAAAAAACCTGAACTAAAATAATTAAACCTAAAAAAAATAAACTAAACTAAATAAAAATAAAAAATAAACTTAAATGAAAATTTAAAATAAAATAAACTAAAATAAATAAAAAAATATGCTGAATATATTAAATAATCCTAATTATCAGTTTACTAAAATTAAAAAAATACCATTAACCCAAAATCCAAAACCCTAATCCCAAACCCCTAAACCTACATCCCTAATCTTGTAACCCTAAACCCTAAAACCTAAATAAAAAAATGCTAACCCTAATCCCTAAACCCTAATACTAACCCTAAACCCTAAATCCTAAACCAAAACCTTCCAATTTAATAAATTTAAAAATAATAACCATAAACCTTAAAGCCTAAACCCAAAGCCCTAAAACTAACAACCCTAAATCTGACAATAGTAAACCATAAACCCTAAGCCCTAACCCTAACCCTAAACCATAAACCCTAAACCCTAAACCCTAAATCCTAAACCCCAAACAATAAACTAACCCTAAACCCTAAACCCTAAATCAAAAACTAACCCTAAACCCTAAAAACCCTAAAAACCCTAAACCCTAAAGCCTAAACACTAAACCATTAACCCTAAACTCAAAACTATAGCCCTAAACCCTAAACCCTAAAACCTTAAACACTAAAACCCTAAACCCTATAAATAAAAATAAAATTAAAAAAATAAAAAAATAAAAAAAATAAAAAAATAAAAATAAAATAAAAAAAAAAAAATTAAAAAATAAATAAATAAATAAAACAAAAAAAACCATAAACCTACTACTAAACCCTAAACACTTAACCCTAAACCCAAAAAACCTAAAAACCTAAACTCAAACTAAATAAAAAAATAAAAAAAAAATAAAGAAAAGAACCTATACTTGAATAAAATTTAAAAAAAAACACTAAAATAAAATAAAAAACCTAAATTAAACTAAAAAAATAAAATAAACCTAAGAATAAAAAACCTAAATAAAATAAGAACTAAATGTAAAATAAAAATAAATAAACCTAAAAAAAATATAATAAAATAAAAACTAAATAAAAAACTAAATCTAAAAAATAAACATAAATATATAACTAAAAAATAAATAAAAAAATAAAACCTAAATCCTTAAAAAAAACCTAAACCCAAAATAAACAAAATTAAATAATCCTAAACCTAAAGTAAAATAAACAAAAATAAAATAATTAAAACCTAAACCTTAACCTAAAATAAACTAAACCTAAACCCTAAATAAAATAAAATAAAATAAACTAAAAATAAACCTAAACTAAAAAATAAAACCTAAAAATAAACATAAAATAAAAACCTAAAACTTAAATCTAAAAAAAATAAAATAAAAACCTAAACTTAAACATAAAAATAAAAAATAAAACCTAAACCTATAAATTAAAGTAAAATTAGAACTCAACTAAAAAAATAAACCTAAACCTAAACCTAAATTTAAAAAATAAACTAAAATAAAAACCCTAAACTAAAATAAATAAACTAAACTAAATAAAAATAGAAATAAAAAAATAAAAATAAAGTAAATTAAAATCAATAAAATAAATAAACTAAATATACTAAATAAACTTAAACCTTCCTTAAACACAAAATCTTAAATCCTAAGCTGTAAATCCTAAACCTACAACCCTAAACCCTAAACACTAAAAAACCTTAAATCATAACCCTAAACCCTAAACCACAAAAGCATAAACCCTAAAACCTTAAACCTTAAACCCTAAACCCTAAATTCTAAGCCCTAAACCTTAAACACTAAACCCTAAATCCTAACCCTAAACCCTAAACCCTAAATCTAAACATAAAGTAACTAAATAAATTAAAAAAATAAACCTAAACCCTAAAACCTAATAAACCAAAAGTTAAACCTAAACCCGAAGAATGGGCAGAACCTTGATGGCAAGAACATCATCGTCAACCAGGCTCTATCTAGATTTGTCAGTGGAAGTGAAGAAGGAGGTGGCAGTTATCGCAGTGGTGGTTATGGAGGCGGGAGGAGTGATGGAGGTTATAGTCATGGTGGTGGTAGAGGGAGAGATCAGGGAAATGATGGTGGATCCCGCTACTCAAGGGGTCCAAGTGATTATGATAAGAACAAGAGAAACTAAAGAACACCTGGTCTGATCTACTGCTTATGGAACTGTGTCTTTAGAGAAGAGAAGGCTCTAGTTATTTAAGTTTTTGGGTTTGCTCAATGCTTGCTCATTTCTTATCTATCTCTTTCTTGTGTCTTAGAAAACTTGGTGTGTTACTTGGTTGATGAAATCAAAATGAAGATATGTTGAATCTGAATTTTTAATCTATTAAAAAATTAATCAAAAATTGTAAACCATAAACTAACACCTGAACCCTATACCTAAAACCTAAATCCTAAACCCTACAAATCCTAAACCTTAAACCCTAAACCCTAAAACCATAAACCCTAAACCCTAAACCCTAAACCCTAAACCCCAAACCCTAAACTCTAAACCCTATAACCAAACCTAAAACCCTAAAAACCTAATCCTAAACTAAATAAAACCTAAAAATAAAATAAATAAATAATATAACCTAAACCTAAGAAAATTAAAAAAATCAAATCAAATAAAAACCTAAACTAAAACCTAAACTTAAACCTAAACCTAAACCTAAACCTAAAATTAAAATAAAATCAATAATAAAATCTAAACTAACATAAAATAAATAAAAACCTAAACTAAATTAAAAATAAAATAAAACATAAATAAAATAAAAACTAAAAATAAAATAAAAATATAATAAACCTAAAATAAAATGAAACAAAAACTAAATAGAAAACTAAACCTAAAAAAAATAAAAAATAAAACACTAAACCTAAAATAAACTAAACCTAAACAGTAAACTAAATAAAATAAATTAAACTAAAAATAAACCTAAACCTAAACTAAAAAATAAAACCTAAAAATAAACCTAAAATAGAAACCTATTACCTAAACCTAAAAAATAAAAAAATAAAAACCTAAACCAAAAACTAAAAATAAAAAAAATTAAACATAAACCTTAAAAATAAGATAAAAATAAAACTAAACTAAAAATTAAACATAACCTAAAGCTGAACCTAAAAAATAAACTAAAATAAATAAACCTAAAATAAATAAGCATAACTAAATAAAAATAAAAAATAAACCTAAATAAAATAAATAAATGAAATTAAAAAATAAAAACCTAAACTAAAACTTAAACCTAAACCAAAATAATAAATAAATAAATAATATATAGTAAACTAAAATAAAATAAAGAAAAACCTAAACTAAATGAAAAAATAAAATAAACTTAAGAATAAAAAACCTTAATAAAATAAATACTAACTGTAAAATAAAAATGAAATAAACCTAAAATAGAATAAAGTAAAAAACCTAAACCTAAAAAAAATAAAAAATAAATTCCAAACTTAAATCTAAAATACACTAAACCTAAACCTAAACCTAAACTAAATAGAAAAATAAACTTAAAATAAACCTAAACATAAACTAAAATATTAAACCTAAAAATAAACCTAAAATAAAAACCTAAAACCTAAACCAAAAAAAATATAGTAAAAACCTGAATGAAAACCTAAAAATAAAAAATAAAACCTATACCTACAAAATAAAATAAAAATAAAACTCAACTATAAAATAAATCTAAACTAAACCTAAAAAATAAACTAAAATAAAAAACCTAAACTCAAATAAAAAAACCTAAAATAAATGAACTAAACTAAATAAAAAAATTAAACCTAAATAAACTTAAAAAATAAAATAAATTAAAATAAAGAAGAAATAAACAAAGTAAACTAAATAAAATGAACCTACGGGATTACCTAATTTAAAAAGAAAAAACACCATAAACCCTAAATCCTAAACCCTAAACCCTAAACCTACAACCTACAACCATAAACCCTAAAAAACCCTAAAACCCTAAATCCTAAACCCTCAACCCTCAACCCTAAACCCAAAAATCTAACCTTATACCCAAAACCCTAAAAGCATAAACCCTAAAACCTAAACCCTAAACCTTAAAATCTAAACCCTAAACCCTAAACCCTAGACCTTAAACCCTAATCCTAAACATTAAACCCTAAAAGCAAAAACCCTAATACCCTAAATCCTTAACCCTAAACCATACACCCTAAGCCCTAAACCTTAAACCCTAAACCCGAACCCTAGACCTTAAAGCTTAATCCTAAAGTAACTAAATAAATTATAAAATAAACCTAAACCTTAAAACCTAATAAACCTAAACTCAACATAAACATTAAGAATGGACCTTGACAGAACATCACTATCAACAAGCTAAGTCTAGATCTAAAGGGAGAGCAAAGCGCTGTCGCAGGTGGTGGATATGAGGATATGGATATGGAGTGGTGAGCAATGGTGGTTGGAGGGAGGAGGAGGGAGGTTATAGGTGGAGTAGAAGAGATCGGGGATATGAGTATTGATCCCGGAAGCCGAGAGGCCAAGGTGGTTCTGATGAGAACCGAGAAACCAAGAACGATCGATCCGACGCCAGTGGAATTCTATATTTACAAGAGACAAGATTGTTATCTATGGTTTTGATTTGCTCTCAGATGCTCATTTATATCTATGTCGCCATCATGTCTTAAAAACTTGGTGTGTTACTTGATCGATGAAATCCAAAAGAAGAAATGTTGAATATAAATTTGTTATCTATTAACAAAAAACCTATAAACCATAAACTAAAACTAGAACCCTAGACTTAAAACCTAAACCCAAAATACTAAATACCTAAACCCTAAAACCCTAAACCCTAAACCCTAAACCCTAAACCCTAAACCATAAACCCTAAACCACAAACCTGAAATCTAAAACCCAAAACCCTAAACTAAAACTAAACCCTAAACCCTAAAATGCTAAAAGCCTAAACCCAAACTAAATAAAACATAAAAATAAAATAAAATTAAACCTAAACTAAATTTAAACCTAAACTTAAACCTAAACCTATGAAAAATAAAAAAATAAGAACTAAACTAAAATAAATAAATAAAAACCTAAACTAAACTAAAAAAATTAAAAACCTAAATAAAAAAACTAAACCTAAAATAAATAAAAAACTAAATAAAAACCTAAACCAAAAAAATAAACCTAAAAATATGTAAAAAATAAAACTTAAACCCTAAAAAAAATACCTAAACCTAAAATAAAAATAAAATAAACCTAAACCTAAACTAAAATAAACAAAACTAAAACAAATAAAACCTAAACCTAAACCTAAAATAAACTAACCTAAACCTAAACCTAAACCCTAAATAAAATAAAATGAATTAAAAATAAACCTAAACTAAAAAATAAAACCTAAAAATAATCTTAAAATAAAAACCTAAAACCCAAACCTAAAAAAATAAAATAAAAACCTAAACCTAGACCTAAAAATAAAAAATAAAACCTAAACCTTAAAATAAAATAAAACTTAAACTAAACTAAAAAATAAACCTAATCCTAAACTTAAACCTAAAAATTAATCTAAAATGAAAAACATAAATTAAAATAAATAAACTAAACTAAATAAAAAGAAACATAAACCAAAATAAAAATAAATAAAATAAAATAAACTAAAAAAATAAACTAAATAAACTAAATAAACCTAAACCTACAAGTTTACTAAATTTAGAAAGCATAAAAATAATAAAATAATAATAATGAAAGCCCTAACCCTAAACCCTAAACCCTAAACCCTAAACCTACAACCCTAAACCCTAAACCTTAAACCTTAAAACCCTAAACCCTAAAACCCTAAACCCTAAACCATAAACCCTAAAACCCTAAACAATAAACCCTAAACCATAAACCCAAAACCCAAAACCCTTAACCCTAACACCTACTACCCTAGACCCTAAACCTTAAACCCTAATAACCTAGAAACCTAAATCTAAACTAAATAAAATGTAAAAAAAAAAAAAAAACCAACACCTAAATAAAATAAGAAAAATGAAATAAAATAAAAACCTAAACTAAAACCTAAACCTAAAACCTAAACTTAAAAATAAAATATAAAACTAAAATAAAATAAATAAATACCTAAACTAAACTAAAAAATAAAATAAACCTAAAAGTAAAAAACATAAATAAAATGAAAACAAAATATAAAAAATAAAATAAAATAAAACTAACTAATAACCTAAACCTAAAATAAACAAAATAAAATAAATCTAAACCTAAACTAAAATAAACTAAACTAAAATAAATAAAATGTAAAACTTAAACTAAAATAAACAAAACCTAGACCCTAAACTAAATAAAATAAAATAAACTAAAAATAAACTTAAACCTATACAAAAAAATAAAACCTAAAAATAAATCTAAATTAAAATCCTAAAACCGAACCTAAAAAAATAAAATAAAAACCTAAACCTAAACCTAAAAAAAAAGCATAAACCTAAAAAATAAAATAAAAATAAAACTAAACTAAAAAATAAGCATAAACCTAAACCAAAATTAAAAAAATAAACTAAAATAAAAAACTTAAACCTAAATAAATAAACCTAAAATAAATAAACTAAACTAAATAAAATAAAATTAAATTAAAATTAAAATAAACTAAATACATAAAAAAACTAAATAAACTAAATAAACCTCAAATTACTGCTTACTAAATTTAAAAAAAAAATCCCTAATCCATAAATCCTAAACCTTAAACCCTAAACCCTAAAACTAACCATAAACCCTAAACCCTAAAACTAAGCCTAAAACCTAAAGCTATAACCCTAAACAGATAACCCTAAATCCTAAACTGTAAACCCTAAAAAACCTTAAACCCTAAAAAACCTTAAACCCTAAAAAACCTTAAACCATAAACAATAAACTGTAAACATTAAATTAACTCTAAACCCTAAATCCTAAACCCTAAACCCTAAACCGAAAAAGCCTAAACTCTAAACCCTAAACTAACCCTAAAACCTAAACCCTAAATAGTGAAAACCCTAAACCGTGAAAACTGTAAACCCTAAAGCATAAAGCCTAAACATTAAACTAACCTTAAACCCAAAACCCTAAGCCATCAAAACCCTAAAACCTAAAGCCTAAACACTAAACCATAAACCCTAAACCCTAAACCCTAACCCTCAAACCTTAAACGCTCAAACCCTAAACCCTAAACCCTAAACCCTAAACCCTAAAAATCTAAAAAAAACCTAAACAAAGTAAATCCTAATAAAAACTAAATAAATAACTGAACATAAATATAAAATAAAATAAACATCTAAACATAAAACTAAATAAAACAAAATAAAAAAACAAACTAAAATAAAAAAATAAAACTAAACTAAAAAAAATAATCCTAACAATAAGAAACCTAAATAAAATAAAACTAAATGTAAAATAAGAATAAAATAAACCTAAGATAAAATAAAATAAAAACTAAATAAAAACTTAAACATAAAAAATAAACCTAAAAATAAATAAAAAATAAATCCTAAACCCTAAAGCTAAAATAAAAATATAATAAACAAAATAAAATAAACCTAAACCTAAACTAAAATAAATAAAACCTAAACCTAATCCAAAAATAAACTAAACCTAAACCTAAAACCTAAACTAATTAAAATAAAATAAGCTAAAAATAAATCTAAACCTAAACCTAAAAATAAAATATAAATAAATCTAAACTAAAAAAAAGAGTAAATTTAAACCTAAACCTAAAAAATATACTAAAATGAAAAACCTAAACCAAAATAAATAAATTTAAAATAAATGACCTAAACTAAATAAAAAAAACAAAACCTTAATAAAAATAAAAAATAAAATAAGCTAAAATAAATACATAAAAAACTAAATATACTAAATAAACCTCAACCTGCTAGTTCACTTAATTTATAAAAAAAACCCTAAACCTTAAATCCAAAACCCAAACCCAAAACCCTAAAACTAACCCTAAACACTAAACCCTAAACTACAACCTTAATCCTAAACTCATCCCAAAACCCTAAACCATATAAGAAACCCTAAACCTAAACAAACTAAACCTAAACTCAACCCAAACTCCAATCCTAACCTTAAACCTAAACTTAAATCTAACCTAAACCCTAAACTTACTTAACTATGAAAACTTAACTTTAAAGTTAAAGTTAAACCTTAAATCATTAAACTTTAACTTAAACCTAAACTTAAAACCCTAAACTTTAAATCTTAAAACCTAAAACCCTAAAGCAACACTAAACTAAACTCCTAAACCCTAAACCCTAACCCCAAACCCTAAACACTAAACCCTAAAGCCTAAGCTCCTAAACTTAACCCTAAACTAAACCCTAAACCTAAACCTAAACACAAAACCATCAAACCCTAAACCTAAACCTTAAACCTAAACCTAAAACCTAAAATATATACCTAAACTAAATAAAACCTAATATTAAAATAAATAGCTTAAACATAAATAAAATAAAATAAAATAAAATAAAACCTAAACATAAAACTAAATATAAAATAAAATTAAATTAAATTAAATTAAATAATAAAACCTAAACTAAACTAAAAAAAATAAAATAAACTTAAGAATAAAAAATCTCAATAAAATAAAAACTAAATGTAAAATAAGAATAAGATAAACCTAAATTAAAATAAAATGAAAACGAAATAAAAACTTAAACCTAAAAAATAAAACTAAAAATAAAACATAGAAATAAATAAAAAATAAAACCTAAACCTTAAACTAAAAAAAAATCCTAAACCTAAAATAAAAAAATAAACAAAATAAAATAAACCTAAACATAAACTAAAAATAAATAAAACTCAAACCCATAAAATAAACTAAACCTAAACCTAAACCTAATTAAAATAAAATAAATAAATCTAAACCTACACTAAAACATAAAATTTAAAAATAAACCTAAAATAAATACTTATAACCCAAACCTAAAAAATAAAATAAAAACCTAAACCTAAACCTATAAGTAACCCTAAACCCTAAACACTGAACCCAAAACCCTAACCCTAACCCTAAACCCTAAACCCTAAACCCTAATCCCTAACCCTAAACTTCCCTAAAAACTACTTAAAACTTAAACTCTAAAGTTTAAAGCCTAAACCTTAAACTAAGACTCCCTGCTAACTAAACCTAAACCTTAAACCCTAAAAAACCTAAAACACTAAACCCTAATCCCTAAACCTTAAACCGTAAACCCTAAACCCTACACCCTAAACCTAAACCTAACCCTAAACTAAACCTCCTAAACCTAAACCTTAAACCTAAACCTTAAACTAAACCTAAACCTAAAATATAAACCTAAACTAAAAATAAATAAACCTAAAAATAAAATAAAATAAAAACCTAAACATAAAACTAAATATAAAATAAAATAAAAATTAAATTAAATAAAATAAAATAATAAAAACCTAAACTAAACTAAAAAAATAAAATAAAGTTAAGAATAAAAAATCTCAATAAAATAAAAACTAAAAAATAAGATAAACCTTAAAAATAAAATGAAAACTAAATAAAAACTAAACCTAAAAATAAACATAAAATAAAACAAAATAAAATAAAACCTAAACTAAAAAAAAAAAATCCTAAACCTAAAATAAAAAAATAAACAAAATAAAATAAACCTAAACATAAACTAAAATAAATAAACCTAAACCTAATCATAAAATAAACTAAACCTAAACCTATACCTAAACTAATTAAAATAAACAAAAAATAAATCTAAACCTAAACTAAAACATAAAATTTAAAAAGAAACCTAAAATTAACACTTATAACCCAAACCTAAAAAATAAAATAAAAACCTGAACCTAAACCTATAAATAAAAAATAAAACTAAATAATAAAATAAAAATAAAACTCAACTAAAATATAAACCTAAACCGAAAAAATAAGCTAAAATAAAAAGCCTAAACTAAAATAAATAAACTTAAAATGAATAAATTGAACTAAATAACAATAAATCTAAAAAAAAATAAATAAAATAAACCTAGACAAAAAAAAATTAAATAAACTCAATAAACCAAACCTACTGGTTAATTTTAAAAAAAAACCCAAAAACTTAAACTCTAAACCCTAAACCCTAAAACAAATCATAAACCCTAAACCTAAACTTACAACCCTAAACATAACCCTAAATCCTAAAATAAACCCTAAAACCTTAAACCATAAACATTAAACCCTAAACATTAAATAACCATAAACCCTAAACCCTAAACCCTAAACCTAAAAAAACCCTAAACTTAAACCATAAACCAAACCCTAAACCCTAAACCCTAATAAGGAAAACCCTAAACTGGAAAACCATAAACTCTAAAGCATAAAGCTAAGCATTAAACTAACCCTAAACCCTAAACCCTAAGCCATCAAAACCCTAAACCCTAAAGCCTAAACACTAAACCATAAACCCTAAACCCTAAACCCTAACCCTCAAACCTTAAACGCTCAAACCCTAAACCCTAAACCCTAAACCCTAAAAATCTAAAAACCTAAACCTAAACAAAGTAAAACCTAATAATAAATAAATAAATAACTTGAACATAAATAAGAAAATAAAATAAAATAAAAGTCTAAACTAAATATAAAAAAAACTAAAATAAAATAAATAAAACCTAAACTAAACTAAAAAATAAAATAATCCTAATAATAAAAAATCTAAATAAAATAAAAACTAAATGTAAAATAAGAATAAAATAAACCTAAGATAAAATAAAATAAAAACTAAATAAAAACTTAAACATAAAAAATAAACCTAAAAATAAATAAAAAATAAAACCTAAACTCTAAAGCAAAAATCAACATATAATTAACAAAATAAAATAAACCTAAACCAAAACTAAAATAAATAAAACCTAAACCTAATCCTAAAAAACTAAACCTAAACTTAAAACCTAAACTAATTAAAATAAAATAAACTAAAAATAAATCTAAACCTAAACCTAAAAATAAAATAAATAAAACTAAAATAAAAATAAAATAAACTTAAACCTAAACCTAAAAAATTTACTAAAATGAAAACCTAAACCAAAATAAATAACCCAACCTAAATAAAAATAAAAAAGAAAACTTAAATAAAATAAAAAATAAAAAAGATAAAATAAATATAAAACTAAATATAAATCAACCTACTAGTTTACTTAATTTATAAAACCCTAAACCCTAAACCTAAACCTTAAATCCAAAACACAAAACCCTAAACCCTAAAACTAACCCTAAACCCTAAACCCTAAACCCTAAAACCTAAAACCTCCTAACCCTAAACTCTAATTAAACTAACAAACCCTAAACTTTTACCCTAAACAAAACCCTAAACTCTAAACTTAAAGTTTAAACCTTAAACTAGACTAAACCTGTTTATCCTAAACCCTAAACTTAAACCTCAAACCCAAACTAAATCCTCCCTAAATGCTAAACCCTAACATAACCCAAACCCTAAACCCTAAACCTAAACCCTAAACCCTAAACCCTAAACCCTACACCTAAACCCTAAACCCTAACCCTAAACCCTAAACCCTAAACCCTAAACCTCAAACCTTAAACCTAAACCTTAAACTCTAAACCCTAAAAACCTAAAAACATAAACCTAAACTAAATAAAACCTAATAAATAAATAAATAAAGAAACCTAAACAAAAATAAAATAAAAATAAAACAAAATAAAAACCTAAACATAAAACTAAATATAAAATAAAATAAAAATAAAAATAAATTAAAATAAAATAAATAAAAACCTAAACTAAACTAAAAAAATAAAATAAACTTAAGAATAAAAAAATATAAACAAAATAAAACTAAATGTAAAATAAGAATAAAATAAACCTAAAATAAAATAAAATGAAAACTAAATAAAAATTTAAACATAAAAACAATCCTAAAAATAAAACATAAAAAATAAATAAAAATAAAACTTAAACCCTAAACTAAAAAAAACCCTAAACATAAAATAAAAAAATAAATAAATAAAATAAACCTAAACATAAACTAAAATAAAAAACTAAAACCAAATCCTAAAAGAAACTAAACCTAAACCTAAACCTAAACTAACTAAAATAAAATAAACAAAAACTAAATCTAAACCCAATCTAAAACATTAAACTTAAAAAATAAACCTAAAATAAAAATTTATATCCTAAACGTAAAAAATAAAATAAAAATCTAAACCTAAACCTATAAATAAAAAATGAAACCTAAATAATAAAATAAAAATAAAACTCAACTAAAATATAAAAAAACCTAAAATTAAACTAAAAAAAACCTAAATTAAAATAAGTAAACCAAAAATGATTAAACTGAACTAAATAACAATAAAAGAAATCTAAATAAAATAATAAATAAAATAGACTAAAAGCATAAACCCTAAAACCCTAAATCCTTAATCCTAAACCTTACACCCTAAGCCGTAAACCTTAAACCCTAAACCCGAACCCTAGACCCTAGACCTTAAAGCTTAATCCTAAACCTAAAGTAACTAAATAAATTATAAAATAAACCTAAACCTTAAAACCTAATAAACCTAAACCCAACATAAACCTTAAGAATGGGCAGTGACCTTGATGAAACATCACTGCCAACTAAGCTAGATCTCAAAAGGAGGAAGGGCTTTGGCGTGGGGATATGGAGGTGCCGTGGATATGGAGGTAGTGAAGCAATGGTGGTTATGGATGAGGGAGGAGCAAGGGAGGTTATAGCCATGTGGAAGAGACTGGGATATGATTATTGATCCCGTAGCCAGAGGCCAAGGTAGTTCGATGGGAACCGAGAAATAAGAACGTCTGATTAGCTATGGAATATTTACAAGTAGAGACAATACTATCTATTTGATTTCTCTGATGCTCATTTATATCTATGTCGCGATCATGTCTTAGAAAACTTGGTGTGTTACTTCGATGAAATCCAAAAAAGAAGAAATGTTGAATATAAATTTATTATCTATTAACAAAAAAACTATACACCCTAAAATAAAACTTGAACCTGACTTAAAACCTAAACCCAAAATCCTAAAAAACCTAAACCCTAAACCCTAAAACCTAAACCGTAAACCCTAAACCTTAAACCTTAAACCATAAACCCCAAACCTTAAATCCAAAACCCAAAACCTAAAACCCTGAACTAAAACTAAACCCTAAACCCTAAAATGCTAAAAATCTAAACCTAAACTAAATAAAACATAAAAATAAAATAAAATAAAAACCTAAACAAAATCTTAAACCTAAACTTAAACCTAAACCTATGAAAAAAAAAATAAAACTAAACTAAAAATAAATAAATAAAAACTGAAACTAAACTAAAAAATAAAAAACCTAAAAAAAAACTAAACCTAAAATAAATAAAATAAAACTAAATAAAACCAATCCAAAAAAAATAAACCTAAAAATATGTAAAAATAAAACTTAAACCCTAAAAAAAAATACCTAAACCTAAAATAAAAATAAAATAAACCTAAACCTAAACTAAAATAAACAAAACTAAAACAAATAAAACCTAAACCTAAACCTAAAATAAACTAAACTAACCTAAACCTAAAAAAAAACCCTAAATAAAATAAAATGAATTAAAAATAAACCTAAACTAAAAACTAAAACCTAAAATAATCTTAAAATAAAACCTAAAACCTAAACCTAAAAAAATAAAATAAAACCTAAACTTAAACCTAAAATAAAAAAAAACCTAAACCTTAAAATAAAATAAAACTTAAACTAAACTAAAAAATAAACCTAATCCTAAACCTAAACCTAAAATTAATCTAAAATAAAACATAAATTAAAATAAATAAACTAAACTAAATAAAAGAAACATAAAATAAAAAATAAATAATATAAAATAAACTAAAAAATAAACTAAATAAACTAAATGAACCTAAAACTACAAGTTTACTTAATTTAGAAAGCAAAAAAATAATAATAATAATGAAAGCCCTAACCCTAAACCCTAAACCCTAAACCTAAACCCTAAACCCTAAACCCTAAACCCTAAACCCTAAACCCTAAAACCCTAAACCCTAAACCATAAACCCTAAAACCCTAAAATAAACCCTAAACCATAAACCCAAAACCCAAAACCCTTAACCCTAACACTTACTACCCTAAACCCTAAACCTTAAACCCTAAAACCTAAAAACCTAAACCTAAACTAAATAAAATGTAAAAAAAAAAAAAAACCTAAATAAATAAATAAGAAAATGAAATAAAATAAACCTAAACTAAAACCTAAACCTAAAACCTAAATTTAAAATAAAATAAAATAAAATATAAAACTAAAATAAAATAAATAAATACCTAAACTAAACTAAAAATAAAATAAACTTAAAAGTAAAAAAACTAAACCCTAAACCCTCCCTAAACCCTAAACCCTAACCCTAAACCCTAAACCCTAACCTAAACCTAAACCTTAAAAACCCTAAACTCTAAACCCTAAAACCTAAAAAACATAAACCTAAACAAAAAACCTAATAAATAATATAAACCTAAACAAAAAATAAAATAAAATAAAATAAAATAAAAAACCTAAACATAAAACTAAATATAAAATAAAAAAAATTAAATTAAATAAAATAAAATAATAAAACCTAAACTAAACTAAAAAATAAAATAAAGTTAAGAATAAAAATCTCAATAAAATAAAACTAAATGTAAAATAAGAATAAGATAAACCTAAATTAAAATAAAATGAAAACTAAATAAAAACTTAAACCTAAAAAACAAAACTAAAAATAAAACATAAAAATAAATATAAAATAAAACCTAAACCTTAAACTAAAAAAAAAAAATCCTAAACCTAAAATAAAAAATAAACAAAATAAAATAAACCTAAACATAAACTAAAATAAATAAAACTGAAACCTAATCATAAAATAAACTAAACCTAAACCTATACCTAAACTAATTAAAATAAAATAAACAAAAAATAAATCTAAACCTAAACTAAAACATAAAATTTAAAAGAAACCTAAAATAAACACTTATAACCCAAACCTAAAAAAATAAAATAAAACCTGAACCTAAACCTATAAATAAAAAATAAAACCTAAATAATAAAATAAAAATAAAACTCAACTAAAATATAAACCTAAACCTAAAAAATAAACTAAAATAAAGAACCTAAACTTAAATAAGTAAACCTAAAATGAGTAAACTGAACTAAATAACAATAAAAAAGAAATCTAAATAAAAGTAATAAATAAAATAAACCTAGATAAAAAAAATAAATAAAATAAACTCAATAAACCAAACTTTACTTAATTTTAAAAAAACCCAAAAACTTAAACTCTAAACCCTAAACCCTAAAACAAATCATAAACCCTAAACCCTAAACTTACAACCCTAAACAGATAACCCTAAATCCTATACCGTAAACCCTAAAAAACCTTAAACCATAAACATTAAACCCTAAACATTAAATTAACCATAAACCCTAAACCCTAAACCCTAAACCCTAAACCTAAAACCCTAAACTTTAAACCATAAACTAACCCTAAACCCTAAACCCTAAATAGTGAAAACCCTAAACTGTGAAAACCATAAACTCTAAAGCATAAAGCCTAAGCATTAAACTAACCCTAAACCCAAAACACTAAGCCATCAAAACCCTAAACCCTAAAGCCTAAACACTAAACCATAAACCCTAAACCCTAAACCCTAACCCTCAAACCTTAAACACTCAAACCAAAAACCCTAAACCCTAAACCCTAAAGCCTAAAAATCTAAAAACCTAAACCTAAATAAAGTAAAACCTAATAATAAAATAAATAAATAACTTGAACATAAATAAGAAAAATAAAATAAAATAAAAGTCTAAACATAAAACTAAATATAAAATAAAATAAAAACTAAAATAAAATAAATAAAAACCTAAACTAAACTAAAAAAAATAAAATAATCCTAATAACAAACAAATAAATAAAATAAAAACTAAATGCAAAATAAGAATAAAATAAACCTAAGATAAAATAAAATAAAAACTAAATGAAAACTTAAACATAAAAAATAAACCTAAAAATAAATAAAAAATAAAACCTAAACTCTAAAGCAAAAATAAAAATATAATTAACAAAATAAAATAAACCTAAACCAAAACTAAAATAAATAAAACCTAAACCTAATCCTAAAAAAACTAAACCTAAACTTAAAACCTAAACTAATTAAAATAAAATAAACTAAAAATAAATCTAAACCTAAACCTAAAATAAAATATAAATAAAACTAAAATAAAAATAAAATAAACTTAAACCTAAACCTAAAAAATTTACTAAAATGAAAACCTAAACCAAAATAAATAACCCAACCTAAATAAAAATAAAAAGAAAACCAAAAATAAAAATAAAAAAGATAAAATAAATACATAAAAAAACTAAATATACTAAATAAACCTCAACCTACTGGTTTACTTAATTTATAAAAAAAACCCTAAACCCTAAACCCTAAACCTTAAATCCAAAACACAAAACCCTAAACCCTAAAACTAACCCTAAACCCTAAACCCTAAAATCTGAACCCAAAACCCCAACCATAACCCTAAACCCTAAACCCTAAACTAACCCTAAACCTAAACCTTACCATTTAAAACCCTAAACCTAAAACTTAAAGTTTAAACCTTAAACTTAGACTAAACTTGTTATCCTAAACCCTAAACCTTAAACCCTCAAAACCCAAAACCCTAAATCCTACAAACCCCTAAATGCTAAACCCTAACACTTAACCCAAAACCATAAACCCTAAATCCTAAACCTTAAACCCTAAACCCTAAACCCTACACCCTAAACCCTAAACCTAACCCTAAACCCTAAACCCTAAACCCTAAACCCTCAAACCTTAAACCCTAAACCTTAAACTCTAAAGCCTAAAAACCTAAAAATAAAAACCTAAACTAAATAAAACCTAATAACTAAATAAATAAAGAAACCTAAACAAAAATAAAATAAAAATAAAACAAAATAAAAACCTAAACATAAAACTAAATATAAAATAAAATAAAAATAAAAATAAATTAAAATAAAATAAATAAAAACCTAAACTACACTAAAAAAAATAAAATAAACTTAAGAATAAAAAATATAAACAAAATAAAAACTAAATGTAAAATAAGAATAAAATAAACCTAAAATAAAATAAAATGAAAACTAAATAAAAATTTAAACATAAAAAACAATCCTAAAAATAAAACATAAAAATAAATAAAAAATAAAACTTAAACCCTAAACTAAAAAAAAACCCTAAACATAAAATAAAAAAATAAACAAAATAAAATAAACCTAAACATAAACTAAAATAAATAAAACTAAAACCAAATCCTAAAAGAAACTAAACCTAAACCTAAACCTAAACTAACTAAAATAAAATAAACAAAAAATAAATCTAAACCCAATCTAAAACATTAAACTTAAAAAATAAACCTAAAATAAAAATTTATATCCTAAACGTAAAAAATAAAATAAAAATCTAAACCTAAACCTATAAATAAAAATGAAACCTAAATAATAAAATAAAAATAAAACTCAACTAAAATATAAATCAAACCTAAAATTAAATTAAACTAAAAAAAACCTAAATTAAAATAAGTAAACCAAAAAATGATTAAACTGAACTAAATAACAATAAAAAAGAAATTTAAATAAAATAATAAATAAAATAGACCCTAAAAGCATAAACCCTAAAACCCTAAATCCTTAATCCTAAACCTTACACCCTAAGTAAACCTTAAACCCTAAACCCTAACCCTAGACCCTAAACCTTAAAGCTTAATCCAAAACCTAAAGTAACTAAATAATTATAAAATAAACCTAAACCTTAAAACCTAATAAACCTAAACCTGAACATAAACCTTAAGAATGGGCAGAACCTTGTTGGCAGGAACATCACTATCAACTAAGCTAAGTCTAGATCTCAAAGGGAGGCTAAGGCACATTGTCGCAAGTGGTGGTGGGGGAACTGGATGTGCTGGTGGATATGGAGGTAGTGGTTATGGATGAGGGAGGAGCGATGGAGGTTATATGTGGTATGAGAAGAGATCGGGATATGATTATTGATCCCTGAGTCAGAGGCCAAGGTAGTTCTGATGGGAACCGGAGAAACTGAAGAACGGTCGTTCCGATTTGAAGCTTATGGAATTCTATATTTACAATAGAGACAATACTTGTTATCTATGGTTTTGATTTGCTCGATGCTCATTTATATCTATGTCATCATGTCTTAGAAAACTTGGTGTGTTACTTGGTCGATGAAATCCAAAAAAGAAGAAATGTTGAATATAAATTTATTATCTATTAACAAAAAACTATACACCCTAAAATAAAACTTGAACCCTAGACTTAAAACCTAAACCCAAAATCCTAAAATACCTAAACCCTAAAACCTAAACCCTAAACCCTAAACCCTAAACCCTAAACCTTAAACCCTAAACCACAAACCTTAAATTCAAAACCCAAAACCCTGAACTAAAACTAAACCCTAAACCCTAAAATGCTAAAACCTAAACCCAAACTAAATAAAACATAAAAAATAAAATAAAATTAAAAATAAACTAAATTTAAACCTAAACTTAAACCTAAACCTATGAAAAAAAAATAAAAACTAAACTAAAATAAATAAATAAAAACCTAAACTAAACTAAAAAAATAAAAAACCTAAATAAAAAAACTAAACCTAAAATAAATAAAAAT
This sequence comes from Cymbidium sinense, assembly GCA_021442155.1. NCBI lineage: Eukaryota > Viridiplantae > Streptophyta > Magnoliopsida > Asparagales > Orchidaceae > Cymbidium > Cymbidium sinense. The sequence goes on along the minus strand of JAKCPB010000300.1, from coordinate 308,641 downwards.
AAAAACTAAATAAAAAACCAATCCAAAAAAATAAACCTAAAAATATGTAAAAAATAAAACTTAAACCCTAAAAAAAAATACCTAAACCTAAAATAAAAATAAAATAAACCTAAACCTAAACTAAAATAAACAAAACTAAAACAAATAAAACCTAAACCTAAACCTAAAATAAACTAACCTAAACCTAAACCAAAACCCTAAATAAAATAAAATGAATTAAAAATAAACCTAAACTAAAAACTAAAACCTAAAAATAATCTTAAAATAAAAACCTAAAACCTAAACCTAAAAAAATAAAATAAAAACCTAAACTTAAACCTAAAAATAAAAAATAAAACCTAAACCTTAAAATAAAATAAAACTTAAACTAAACTAAAAAATAAACCTAATCCTAAACCTAAACCTAAAAATTAATCTAAAATAAAAAACATAAATTAAAATAAATAAACTAAACTAAATAAAAGAAACATAAACCAAAATAAAAATAAATAATATAAAATAAACTAAAAAAATAAACTAAATAAACTAAATGAACCTAAAACTACAAGTTTACTTAATTTAGAAAGCATAAAAAATAATAAAATAATAATAATGAAAGCCCTAACCCTAAACCCTAAACCCTAAACCCTAAACCTACAACCCTAAACCCTAAACCCTAAACCTTAAAACCCTAAACCCTAAAACCCTAAACCCTAAACCATAAACCCTAAAACCCTAAAAAATAAACTAAACCATAAACCCAAAACCCAAAACCCTTAACCCTAACACTTACCCTAAACCCTAAACCTAAACCCTAAAAACCTAGAAACCTAAACCTAAACTAAATAAAATGTAAACAAAAAATAAAAAAAACCAACACCTAAATAAAATAAGAAAAATGAAATAAAATAAACCTAAACTAAAACCTAAACCTAAAACCTAAATTTAAAAATAAAATAAAATAAAATATAAAACTAAAATAAAATAAATAAATACCTAAACTAAACTAAAAAATAAAATAAACTTAAAAGTAAAAAACTTAAATAAAAAAAACAAAATGTAAAACATAAAATAAAATAAAACTAACTAATAACCTAAACCTAAAATAAACAAAATAAAATAAATCTAAACCTAAACTAAAATAAACTAAACTAAAATAAATAAAATGTAAAACTTAAACTAAACTAAACAAAACCTAGACCCTAAACTAAATAAAATAAAATAAACTAAAAATAAACTTAAACCTAAACTAAAAAATAAAACCTAAAAATAAATCTAAATTAAAATCAGAAACCGAACCTAAAAAAAAATAAAATAAAAACTAAACCTAAACCTAAAAAAAGCATAAACCTAAAAAATAAAATAAAAATAAAACTAAACTAAAAAATAAGCATAAACCTAAACCTAAACTAAAAAAATAAACTAAAATAAAAAACATAAACCTAAATAAATAAACCTAAAATAAATAAACTAAACTAAATAAAATAAAAATTAAATTAAAAATTAAAATAAACTAAAATAAATGCATAAAAAACTAAATAAACTAAATAAACCTCAAATTACCCGTTTTCTGAATTTATAAAAAAAAACCCTAAATTCTAAACCATAAATCCTAAACCTTAAACCCTAAACCATAAAACTAACCTTAAACCCTAAACCCTAAAACTAAGCCTAAAACCTAAAGCTACAACCCTAAATAGATAACCCTAAATCCTAAACTGTAAACCCTAAAAAACCTTAAACCATAAACACTAAACCCTAAACATTAAATTAACTCTAAACCCTAAACCCTAAACCTAAGCCCTAAACCTAAAAACCCTAAACTCTAAACCCTAAACTAACCCTAAAACCTAAACTGTGAAAACTGTAAACTCTAAAGCATAAAGCCTAAACATTAAACTAACCTTAAACCCAAAATCGTAAGCCATCAAAATCCTAAATCCTAAAGCCTAAACACTAAAACATAAACCCTAAACCCTAAACCCTAACCCTCAAACCTTAAACGCTCAAACCCTAAACCCTAAACCCTAAACCCTAAACCCTAAAAATCTAAAAACCTAAACCTAAACAAAGTAAATCCTTATAAAAAACTAAATAAATAACTTGAACATAAATATAAAATAAAATAAACATCTAAACATAAAACTAAATATAAAATAAAATAAAAACAAACTAAAATAAAATAAATAAAACATAAACTAAACTAATAAAAAATAATCCTAATAAAAAACCTAAATAAAATAAAAACTAAATGTAAAATAAGAATAAAATAAACCTAAGATAAAATAAAATAAAAACTTAAACATAAAAAATAAACCTAAAAATAAATAAAAAATAAATCCTAAACCCTAAAGCTAAAATAAAAATATAATAAACAAAATAAAATAAACCTAAAACTAAACTAAAATAAATAAAACCTAAACCTAATCCTAAAATAAACTAAACCTAAACCTAAAACCTAAACTAATTAAAATAAAATAAATTATAAATAAATCTAAACCTAAACTTAAAAATAAAATATAAATAAATCTAAACTAAAAAATAAGAGTAAACTTAAACCTAAACCTAAAAAATATACTAAAATGAAAAACCTAAACCAAAATAAATAAAGTTAAAATAAATGACCTAAACTAAATAAAAAAAAGAAAACCTTAATAAAAATAAAAAATAAAATAAGCTAAAATAAATACATTAAATAACTAAATATACTAAATAAACATCAACCCTAGTATTTAATTTATAAAAAACCCTAAACCCTAAACCCTAAACCTTAAATCAAAACCCAAAACCCAAAACCCTAAAACTAACCCTAAACACTAAACCCTAAACCTACAACCTTAAATCCTAAACCCTAATCGCTAAAAAACCCTAAACCATAAATAGTAAACCCTAAACCCTAAACAAACCCTAAACCCTAAACCCTCAACCCAAAACCCCAACCCTAACCCTTAACCCTAAACTAACCCTAAACCCTAAACCTTTTACCCTAAACTATGAAAACCCTAAACTCTAAAGCTTAAAGCCTAAACCTTAAACTAACATTAAACCTTGTTAACTTAAACCTAAATCTAAACCCTAAACTTAAACCTCAAAACTAAAACCTAAAGTATACAAACCTAAACCCTAAACCCTAAACCCTAACCTAAACCCTAAACACTAAACCCTAAAGTTTAAGCTCCTAAACCCTAACCCTAAACCTAAACCCTAACCCTAAACCCTAAACCCTAAACCCTAAACCCTAAACCATCAAACCATAAACCTTAAACCTTAAACTTAAACCCTAAAACCAAAACATAAACCTAAACTAAATAAAACCTAATATTAAAATAAATAAACAAACTTAAACATAAAATAAAATAAAACAAAATAAAACCTAAACATAAAACTAAATATAAATAAAATAAAAATAAAAATAAATTAAATAAAATAATAAAACTAAACTAAACTAAAAAATAAAATAAACTTAAGAATAAAAAATCAATAAAATAAAAAATTAAATGTAAAATAAGAATAAGATAAAACTAAATTAAAATAAAAAGAAAACTATATAAAAACTTAAATCTAAAAAACAAAACTAAAAATAAAACATAAAAATAAATAAAAAATAAAACCTAAATCTTAAACTAAAAAAAAAATCCTAAACCTAAAATAAAAAATAAACAAAATAAAATAAACCTAAACATAAACTAAAATAAATAAAACTAAAACCTAATCCTAAAATAAACTAAACCTAAACCTAAACCTAAACTAATTAAAATAAAATAAACAAAAAATAAATCTAAACCTAAACTAAAACATAAAATTTAAAAATAAACCTAAAATAAATACTTATAAGCCAAACCTAAAAAATAAAATAAAAACCTAAACCTAAACCTATAAATAAAAAATAAAACCTAAATAATAAAATAAAAATAAAACTCAACTAAAATATAAACCTAAATGAAAAAATAAGCTAAAATAAAACTCCTAAACTAAAATAAGTAAACTTAAAATGAATAAATTGAACTAAATAACAATAAAAAAAAATCTAAATAAAAATAATAAATAAAATAAACCTAGAAAAAAAAATTAAATAAACTCAATAAACCAAACCTTACTCATTTTTTTAATTTTAAAAAAAAAACCCAAAACCCTAAAACTTAAACTCTAAACCCTAAATCCTAAAACAAACCATAAACCCTAAACCCAAAACTTACAACCCTAAACAGATAACCCTAAATCCTATACCGTAAACCCTAAAAAACCTTAAACCATAAACATTAAACCCTAAACATTAAATTAACCATAAACCCTAAACCCTAAACCCTAAACCCTAAACCAAAACCTAAACTTAAACCCTAAACCCTAAACAAGGAAAACCCTAAATGAAAAAACCATACACTCTAAAGCATAAAGCAAGCATTAAACTAACCCTAAACCTAAAACACTAAGCCATCAAAACCCTAAACCCTAAAGCCTAAACACTAAACCATAAACCCTAAACCCTAAACCTAACCCTCAAACCTTAAACACTCAAACCTTAAACCCTAAACCCTAAACCCTAAAGCCTAAAAATCTAAAAACCTAAACCTAAACAAAGTAAAACCTAATAATAAAATAAATAAATAACTTGAACATAAATAAAAATAAAAAATAAAATAAAATAAAAGTCTAAACATAAAACTAAATATAAAATAAAAAAATAAACTAAAATAAAATAAATAAAAACCTAAACTAAACTTAAAAAATAAAATAATCCTAACAATAAAAAATCTAAATAAAATAAAGACTAAATGTAAAATAAGATGAAAATAAACCTAAGATAAAATAAAATAAAAACTAAATAAAAACTTAAACATAAAAAATAAACCTAAAAATAAATAAAAAATTAAACCTAAACCCTAAAGCTAAAATAAAAATATAATAAATAAAATAAAATAAACCTAAACCAAAACTAAAATAAATAAAACCTAAACTTAATCCTAAAAAACTAAACCTAAACCTAAAACCTAAACTAATTAAAATAAAATAAACTAAAAATAAATATAAACCTAAACCTAAAAAATAAAATATAAATAAAACTAAAATAAAAAATAAACTTAAACCTAAACCTAAAATTTACTAAAATGAAAACATAAACCAAAATAAATAACCTAAACTAAATAAAATAAAAAATGAAAACCTAAATAAAAATAAAATAAAATAAATAAATAAAAAAACTAAATAAATTAAATAAACCTCAACCTACTAGTTTACTTTATAAAACCTAAACCCTAAACCCTAAACCTTAAATAAAAACACAAAACCCTAAACCCTAAAACTAACCCTAAACCTAAACCCTAAACCTAAACCCTAAATCCTAAATCCTAAACCCTAAAATCCTAAATAGAATTAAACCCTAAATAAACCCTAAACTAAACCCTAAATCCTAAACCTAATCCTAACTAACTCTAAATTCTTAAACATCCTAAACTCTAAAGTAAAGGAAACTTAAATCCAATAAACTTGTTAATCCTAAACCTAAACTTAAACCTCAAACAAAACTAAATCCACACCCTAAACACTAAACCCTAACCCTTAACCCTAAACCCTAAACCCTAAACCATAAACCTTAAACCCTAAACCCTAAACCCTACACCCTAAACCCTAAACCCTAACCCTAAACCCTAAACCCTAAACCCTAAACCCTCAAACCTTAAACCCTAAACCTTAAACTCTAAACCTAAAACCTAAAACATAAACCTAAACTAAATAAAACCTAATAAATAAATAAAGAAACCTAAACAAAATAAAATAAAATAAAACAAAATAAAACCTAAACATAAACTAAATATAAAATAAAGTAAAAATAAATTAAAATAAAATAAATAAAAACCTAAACTAAACTAAAAAAATAAAATAAACTTAAGAATAAAAAATCTAAACAAAATAAAAACTAAATGTAAAATAAGAATAAAATAAACCTAAAATAAATAAAATGAAAACTAAATAAAAATTTAAACCTAAAAACATTCCTAAAAAAACATAAAAATAAATAAAAAATGAAACCTAAACCTAAAATAAAAAAATAAACAAAATAAAATAAACCTAAATATAAACTAAAATAAATAAAATTGAAACCTAATCCTAAAAGAAACTAAACCTAAACCTAAACCTAAACTAACTAAAATAAAATAAATAAAAAATAAATCTAAACCTAATCTAAAACATAAAACTTAAAAAATAAACCTAAAATAAAAACTTATATCCCAAACCTAAAAAATAAAATAAAAATCTAAACCTAACCCTATAAATAAAAAATAAAAACTAAATAATAAAATAAAAATAAAACTCAACTAAAATATAAATCAAAACCTAAAAATTAAACTAAAATAAAAAACCTAAATTAAAATAAGTAAACCAAAAATGATTAAACTGAACTAAATAACAATAGAAAAGAAATCTAAATAAAAATAATAAATAAAATAAACTCTAAAACCCTAAATCCTTAACCCTAAACCATACACCCTAAGCCCTAAACCTTAAACCCTAAACCCGAACCCTAGACTCTAGACCTAAAAGCTTAATCCTAACCCTAAAGTAACTAAATAAATTATAAAATAAACCTAAACCTTAAAACCTAAACTAATAAACAAAACCTTAAGAATGTGACCTGATGGCACGAACATCACTGTCAACTAAGCTAAGTCTAAATCTTGCAAGGGATGAAAAGCTGTCGCAAAGGGTGGTGGGGGATATGGAGGTGCGGATATGGAGGAGTGGTTAAAGCAATGGTGGTTATGGATGAGGGAGGAGCAAGGAGGATATAGTGCAGGCGTAGGGAAGAGATCGAGGATATGATTGTTGATCCCAAGACAAGAGGCCAAGGTGGTTCGATGGGAACGAGAACCAAGAACGATCCGATTTGCTATGGAATTCTTTACAAGAGACATTACTTGTTATCTATGGTTTTGATTTGCTCAGATGCTCATTTATATCTATGTCATCATGTCTTAGAAAACTTGTGTTACTATGAAATCCAAAAGAAGAAATGTTGAATATAAATTTGTTATCTATTAACAAAAAAACTATAAACCCTAAAATAAAACTTGAACCCGACTTAAAACCTAAACCCAAAATCAAAAATACCTAAACCCTAAAACCTAAACCCTAAACCCTAAACCCTAAACACTAAACCTTAAACCCTAAACCACAAACCTTAAATCTAAAACCCAAAACCCTGAACTAAAACTAAACCCTAAACCCTAAAATGCTAAAAACCTAAACACAAACTAAATAAAACATAAAAATAAAATAAAATTAAACCTAAACTAAATTTAAACCTAAACTTAAACCTAAACCTATAAAAAATAAAAAATAAAAACTAAACTAAAATAAATAAATAAAAACCTAAACTAAACTAAAAAAATAAAAAACCTAAATAAAAAAACTAAACCTAAAATAAAAAAATAAAACTAAATAAAAACCTAAACCAAAAAAATAAACCTAAAAATATGTAAAAAAATAAAACTTAAACCCTAAAAAAATACCTAAACGTAAAAATAAAAATAAAATAAACCTAAACCTAAACTAAAATAAACAAAACTAAAACAAATAAAACCTAAACCTAAAATAAACTAACCTAAACCTAAACCTAAACCCTAAAAAAAATAAAATGAATTAAAAATAAACCTAAACTAAAAAAAATAAACTAAAATAAAAAACTAAATCCTAAACCTAAAAAAAATAAAATAAAAACCTAAACCTAAACCTAAAAATAATAAATAAAACCTAAACCTTAAAATAAAATAAAACTTAAACTAAACTAAAAAATAAATCTAATCCTAAACCTAAACCTAAAAATTAATCTAAAATAAAAAACATAAATTAAAATAAATAAACTAAACTAAATAAAAAGAAACATAAACCAAAATAAAAATAAATAAAATAAAATAAACTAAAAAAATAAACTAAATAAACCTAAACCAAGTTTATTTAGAAATAAAAATAATAAAATAATAATAATGAAAGCCCTAACCCTAAACCCTAAACCCTAAACCCTAAACCCTAAACCTACAACCCTAAACCTTAAACCCTAAACCTTAAAACCCTAAACCCTAAAACCCTAAACCCTAAACCATAAACCCTAAAACCCTAAATAATAAACCCAAAACCATAAACCCAAAACCCTAACACCTACTACCCTAAACCTTAAACCTTAAACCCTAAAAACCTAGAAACCTAAACCTAAACTAAATAAATTCTAAAAAAAAAAAAAAAAACCAACACCTAAATAAAATAAGAAAAATGAAATAAAATAAAAACCTAAACTAAAACCTAAAGCTAAAACCTAAACTTAAAAATAAAATAAAATAAAATATAAAAACTAAAATAAAATAAATAAATACCTAAACTAAACTAAAAAATAAAATAAACCTAAAATAAAAAACATAAATAAAATAAAAACAAAATGTAAAAAATAAAATAAAATAAAACTAACTAATAACCTAAACCTAAAATAAACAAAATAAAATAAATCTAAACCTAAACTAAAATAAACTAAACTAAAATAAATAAAATGTAAAACTTAAACTAAAATAAACAAAACCTAGACCCTAAACTAAATAAAATAAAATAAACTAAAAATAAACTTAAACCTAAACTAGAAAATAAAACCTAAAAATAAATCTAAAGTAAAATCCTAAAACCGAACCTAAAAAAAATAAAATAAAAACCTAAACCTAAACCTAAAAAAAAGCATAAACCTAAAAAATAAAATAAAAATAAAACTAAACTAAAAAATAAGCATAAACCTAAACCTAAACTAAAAAAATAAACTAAAATAAAAACTTAAACCTAAATAAATAAACCTAAAATAAATAAACTTAAATAAAATTAAAAATTAAAATAAAATAAATAAATAAAAACTAAATAAACTAAATAAACCTAAACTTACCATAATCAATTATAAAAAAAACCCTAAACCCTAAAACCAAATCCTAAACCTTAAACCCTAAACCCTAAAACTAACCTAAACCTAAAACTTAAAACCTAAAGCTACAACCCCTAAATAACCCTAAATCCTAAATAAACCCTAAAATACCTTAAACCCTAAACACTAAACCCTAAACATTAAATTAACTTAAACCCTAAACCCTAAACCCTAAACCCTAAACCCTAAACCCTAAACTCTAAACCCTAAACTAACCCTAAAACCTAAACCCTAAATAGTGAAAACCCTAAACCGTGAAAACTATAAACCCTAAAGCATAAAGCCTAAACATTAAACTAACCTTAAACCCAAAACCCTAAGCCATCAAAACCCTAAAACCTAAAGCCTAAACACTAAACCATAAACCCTAAACCCTAAACCCTAACCCTTAAACCTTAAACGCTCAAACCGTAAACCCTAAACCCTAAACCCTAAACCCTAAAAATCTAAAAACCTAAACCTAAACAAAGTAAATCCTAATAAAAAACTAAATAAATAACTTGAACATAAATATAAAATAAAATAAACATCTAAACATAAAACTAAATATAAAATAAAATAAAAAAACAAACTAAAATAAAATAAATAAAAACATAAACTAAACTAAAAAAAATAATCCTAACAATAAAAAAACCTAAAATAAAAAACTAAAAATAAGAATAAAATAAACCTAAGATAAAATAAAATAAAAACTAAATAAAAACTTAAACATAAAAAATAAACCTAAAAATGAATAAAAAATAAATCCTAAACCCTAAAGCTAAAATAAAAATATAATAAACATAATAAAATAAACCAAAACCTAAACTAAAATAAATAAAACATAAATCTAATCCTAAAATAAATTAAACCTAAACTAAAACCTAAACTAATTAAAATAAAATAAAAAAGAAATCTAAACCTAAGCCTAAAATAAAATATAAATAAATCTAAACTAAAATAATAAGAACTAAACCTAAACCTATATAATATGAAAACCTAAACCAAAATAAATAAATTTAAAATAAATGATCTAAACTAAATAAAAAAAAGAAAACCTAATAAAATAAAAAATAAAATAAGCTAAAATAAATACATATAAAACTAAATATACTAAATAAACCTCAACTAAACCCTAAACCCTAAACCTTAAATCCAAAACCCAAAACCCTAAACCCTAAAACTAACCCTAAACACTAAACCCTAAACCTACAACCTTAAATCCTAAACCCTAATCCCTAAAAAACCCTAAACCATAAATAGTAAACCCTAAACCCTAAACAACCTAAACCTAAACCTCAACCTAAAACAACTCCTAACCCTAAACCTAAACCCTAAACTAACCTAAACCCTAAACCTTACCTAAACTATGAAAACCTAAACTCTAAAGTTAAAGTTTAAACCTAAATCCAACACTAAACCTTGCTAACTTCTAAACCCTAAATCTTAAACCCTCAAAACCCAAAACCCTAAAGATTACACACTAAACCCTAAACCCTAAACCCAAAACCCTAATCGTAAACCCTAAACACTAAACCCTAAAGCCTAAGCCCTAAACCCTAACCCTAAACCCTAAACCCTAACCCTAAACCCTAAATCCTAAACCATCAAACCCTAAACTCTAAACTAAAACTTTAAACCCTAAAAACTAAAACATACACATAAACTAAATAAAACCTAATTTTAAAATAAATAAAGAAACTTAAACATAAATAAAATAAAAATAAAACAAAATAAAAACCTAAACATAAAACTAAATATAAAATAAAATAAAAATAAAAATAAATTAAGTAAAATAATAAAAACCTAAACTAAACTAAAAAAATAAAATAAACTTAAGAATAAAAAATCTCAATAAAATAAAAAGTAAATGTAAAATAAGAATAAGATAAACCTAAAATAAAATAAAATGAAAACTAAATAAAAACATAAACCTAAAAAATAAAACTAAAAATAAAACATAAAAATAAATAAAAAAATAAAACCTAAACGTTAAACTAAAAAAAAATCCTAAACCTAAAATAAAAAAATAAACAAAATAAAATAAACTTAAACATAAACTAAAATAAATGAAACTGAAACCTAATCCTAAAATAAACTAAACCTAAACCTAAACCTAAACTAATTAAAATAAAATAAACAAAAAATAAATCTAAACCTAAACTAAAACATAAAATTTAAAATTAAACCTAAAATAAATACTTATAACCCAAACCTAAAAAATAAAATAAAAACCTAAACCTAAACCTATAAATAAAAAATAAAACCTAAATAATAAAATAAAAATAAAACTCAACTAAAATATAAACTTAAACCAAAAAAATAAGCTAAAATAAAAATCCTAAACTAAAATAAGTAAACTTAAAATGAATAAATTGAACTAAATAACAATAAAAAAGAAATCTAAATAAAAATAATAAATAAAATAAACCTAAACAAAAAAATAAATTAAAAAAACTCAATAAACCAAACCTTACTGGTTTACTTAATTTTTAAAAAAAAAACCCAAAACCCTAAAAATTAAACTCTAAACCCTAAACCCTAAAACAAACCATAAACCCTAAACCCTAAACTTACAACCCTAAATAGATAACCCTAAATCCTATACCGTAAACCCTAAAAAGCCTTAAACCATAAACATTAAACCCTAAACATTAAATTAACCATAAACCCTAAACCCTAAACCCTAAACCCTAAACTTAAAAACCCTAAACTTTAAACCCTAAACTAACCCTAAACCCTAAACCCTAAACAAGAAACTAAATCAAAAACCATAAACTTTAAAGCATAAAGCCTAACCATTAAACTAACTCTAAACCCAAAACCCTAAACCCTAAAGCCTAAACACTAAACAATAAACCCTAAACCCTAAACCCAAACCCTCAAACCTTAAACACTAAAACCATAAACCCTAAACGCTAAACTCTAAAGACTAAAAATCTAAAAACCTAAACCTAAACAAAGTAAAACCTAATAATAAAATAAATAAATAACTTGAAAACATAAAAATAGAAAATAATAAAATAAAATTATAAACATAAAACTAAATATAAAATAAAAAAATAAACTAAAATAAAATAAATAAAAACCTAAACTAAACTAAAAAAAATAAAATAATCCTAATAATAAAAAATCTAAATAAAATAAAAGCTAAATGTAAAATAAGAATAAAATAAACCTAAGATAAAATAAAATAAAAACTAAATAAAAACTTAAACATAAAAAATAAACCTAAAAATAAATAAAAAATATAACTTAAACCCTAAAGCTAAAATAAAAATATAATAAACAAAATAAAATAGACCTAAACCAAAACTAAAATAAAATAAACCTAAACCAAAGCTAAAATAAATAAAACCTTAACCTAATCCTAAAAAAACTAAACCTAAACCTAAAACCTAAAATAATTAAAATAAAATAAACTAAAAATAAATCTAAACCTAAACCTAAAAATAAAATATAAATAAAGCTAAAATAAAAATAAAAATAAACTTAAACCTAAACCTAAAAAATTTACTAAAATGAAAAACCTAAACCAAAATAAATAACCTAAACTAAATAAAAATAAAAAAGAAAACCTAAATAAAAATAAATAATAAAAAAAGTTAAAATAAATACATAAAAAACTAAATATACTAAATAAACCTCAACCTAGTTATTTAATTTATAAAAAAACCCTAAATCAAAACCCTAAACCTAAATCCAAACACAAAACCCTAAACCCTAAAACTAACCCTAAACCCTAAAAAACCTAAATAAACAAGAACCTAAACCCAAAACAAACCCTAAACCTAAAACCCTGAACCCAAAACCCTAACCATAACCCTAAACCCTAAACCCTAATCCCTAAACTAACCCTAAACACTAAACCTTTTACCCTAAACTATGAAAACCCTAAACTCTAAAGCTTAAAGCTTAAGCCTTAAACTAACACTAAACCCTAAGCTAATCCTAAACCCTAAACCTTAAACCCTCAAAACCCAAAACCCTAAATCCTAAAACGCTAAACCCCAACTCACCTAAACCATAAACCCTAAACCTAAACCTTAAACTGTAAACCTAAACCCTACACCTAAACTCAAACCCTAACCCTAAACCCTAAACCCTAAACCCTAAACTCAAACTCAAACCCTAAACTGAGGGTGGATATGGAGGTGGTCGAGCATTGGTGAGCATGGAGGTGAGGCAGTTGGAGGTTACAATTGGTGGTGGATGAGGGAGAGATGGGAGGGGATGGGGATCTCCATGAGAGGAGGGATTTCGATGGGAACTAGAGAATCAAGAACCACCATCCATCTGCTATGGAATTGTGCCTTTATAATATAGATAGTTACACATATCTAGGGTTTTCAATTTGCTTTATGGGTGCCCATTTTTTATCTATGTCATCGCTTATGTCTTAAAAAACTTGGGGTGCTACTTAGTTGATGAAATCAAAAAGAAGAAATGTTGAATCTGAATTTATTCTCTATTAAAAAAACATAGGGCTTAAACCCTAAACCCTAAACCCTAAACTAAAACTTAAACCTTAAACCTAAAACCAAAACCCTAAACCCTAAACCTTAAAAACCCTAAACCCTAAACCCAAAACCCAAAACCCTAAACCCTAAACCCTAAACCCTAAACCCTAAAACCATAAACCCTAAAACTTTAAACCCAAAACCCTAAACCCTAAAACCATAAACCTTAAACCCTAAAACTTACAACCCTAAACCCTAAACCTTAAACCCCAAACCCTAAACTTTAAACTCTAAACCCTAAAATAACACTAAACCCTAACCCTAAACCCTAAACCCTTGACCTTGAATAAAGATGTTATTAGGAGTAGAACTAAAGAATGACCTAATCCTAACATGGTTATGGTAGCAAATAAAATTTCTTCAAGAGACTTTCCCATGACTATTAGAGATTTGAATACCCTAAACCCTAACCCTAAATCATATTATAACACCATATATTATATTATATTGTAGCATTCTATATTTGAGAATGTAGTAATGTGTTTTTAGATGTTATAAGATGTTTTGAAATGTTTTAGTATATTATTGTATTATGCCCTATAGTCTATATTAATAAAAATCATAAAAATATTGATTTAATAAATCAGATGATGAAATTTGTTAAATTTAAAGTGAGAATTAGGTAGTAGTACCAATGGTGTGCTATGCCAGTTATAGTCTAAAAGTAAGATTTTATGTTCAAAATAAATATTATATGTTGTAGCTTAGTATAACATCATTTATATTAATATATTGTGATGCATTTTAAATACTTAGTATTTTACAATCATGCAAGCCAACACTAGCATTATTTATAAAATTGTTGATTTAGACTTTAAAATGGTGGAATTTGGCCAAATTTCAATAATGAGAGCATGACATCATAATATATTGTTCCAATCTAAAATATGTAAGTGATACGACTAAAATATATAGGTTTCTATTATTTAGACTAATTTTATGATTTTTTATCTCAAGAAATCCCTTGTGATGTGATATGCAATATAATATAATATAATATGTTGTGATGTATTATAATATAGGATGCCATAACATAGTGTAACATCAATCATTATTGCATACTATTGTGTATTACTACTTATTGTTTAGCATATTTTAGTTTGCTATAGTATGATGTATTAGAGTTTGTACTAGTATAATTCATAAAAATACTAATTTATAGGCTAAGTTGATGGGATTTGGCCAAATTTAAGGTAAGTTTTAGGGAACATCATTGGGGGTGTGCTATAGTGTGTCATTTAATCAAAAGAATGTAATTTTGCATCCAAAATAAATGTTCATATTTCAACCAAATTTTATAATTTTTTTTTGCTTAAAGTGATTCATTTTAAGGTGTAATGTAAGATAATATATTATATGAAAGCATATTAAAATATAATGTACATAACAATATAACTTCATATATATATATGAATTTGGGGGTGTGTTATGAAATGTTATTATTCATTTTAGTATGTTTTACTTTTGTTATAATACATTAATTTCAAGGTTGAGATGGAAGAATTTGGCCAAATTCATGGCACACACCAAGAAGCAACACCAAAATTATGCTATTTTGTACCATTTCTAATAGAAAATTAATAGTTTTACATCAAGATGAACATTATTCATATTTTGAGAAAATTTTGTTATTTGTTCCTTTTAGGTGATTCTAATGAGGTGTAATGTTAGTCAATATATTATATTATAGAAAATTATAATATAACATCATATATTATAATATAATGTCATGTGTTAATTCACGCTATAATATGTTTAGCATGATATTATATAGTTAGTTTGAGCTTGCACCATCATAAATCATAAAATGTTGATTACAATGTTAAGATGATGTAATTTGAATGAATACATTGTTAAGATTTTGGTTGAAGTATTAAAGGTGTGCATAAGAGAAGAAATAAGATTTGATGAGAATTCCATGTCAAGGACATGGAGGGAGATCAACTTGGGGATCACACATGCATTGGATATGACATGCGAGGGGTCTATGTCGAGGACATAGATAAAGAAAATCTATTGGGGATAAGGATTAAATTTGATTTGATTATATGATTTGTTGAAAGAAGATTTTCTAGGGATAAGAATCTATAATACATTGGGGATTAAGATTGAATCAAATTTAATTTGTTTTCTTTTAATTAATGTAGAGGAATATATATTAGAGATATGCGCATTCCACTGTGGGTATATGAACCTTCCACTAGGGTAGCAGGTTCAAGCTATCTACTAGGGATTAGAATTTGAGTTCAATTTCATAGAGTTGTTTGGGGATGTATCTATTGGGAATAAGAGTTTGGCTGGATTTCATTAATTTAGACTCTACTAGGGGACTTGGTTTAATTTGGCTTCACTAGGGAGGTTGATTTTGAATTTAATTTGTTTGATTGACTTATTTATATATGATTAGGGGCTCCACTAGGGTGAATGGTGATTTAACTCCACCGGGAAAAATTAGATTGGGTTTAATTTAACTGAGTTAATGTAACCTTGTGTGATCAACCCACCGAGAATGGCTTATATCATCCTTGACCTACCTCGTTTACAAATCCAAAGGGATAGTCTACTGGGGGTAGAGCTAGCCAACCTAAGGAGTTGTCATTTGTGCAACACAGTTGGAAGAAGGCATAGTAGACTTACATATTCCAAAGTGAGGAATAATCATCGGGGTGACCTGAATGCAAAACAAATTGAAATTGACCTTAGAGATGAGTGAATGCCACTGGGGACTTATGTCAACTCAAAAGTAGTGAGGACTAATTTTATCTTAATTTCATGTGATTTGATATGGTTTATTTGGTTTGGTTTGATTTCAAATTGAGGGCATATCAGCTGGGAATGTGAGCTCGATCATATTTTGATAGATTTAATTTATGGACCATGTATTGGATTTATCTTGTCTAAGATTTACAAATCTAAAGGGATAGTCTATTGGTTGTGGGGTAGATCTAGCCAACCTAAGGGGTATCCTTTCGGAGTGCAACGATTGTCCTAGGAGAATGGGACAACAGACTTACATATTCTAAAGTAGGGAACAACCACTGGGGTGACCTATTGGTAGCACAACAAATTGAACCTAACTTAGGGGAAACTACTGAGTGAATGCCACTAGGGGTTTAAATCAACTCAAGTGTAGTCGGGTGATTCCTATAGGGAGTTTTACTGACCCTACTCTAAAGATAGGATGCCTACTTGGGAAAAGGTACCTTTAAGAGTGTCCTCCTAATCTACAAGTTAATATATATTTTGTTTATATCTTTGTGTGGACCCTGTTGGTGTGCGAGAGACCCCATTAAAAAAGGGCTATTTCGACCTTAACCTATCTCAAATTTACTAGACCAAGGGAGAATCTACACATCCATAAGATAGATTCTCCAAACACAGGAGTGGTTACTAGGAATGAGAAATTGTCCAATTTGATAGTAACCCGGGTAGTGTCTAAATGCGGTCATAAAGGACCTGATCCAAATATAGTTCCCACAAGGGAGGTGCTGCTATGGGAGTTATCCTGAACCCTAAAAAAAAAACCTTATAGGTGTACGGTGGCCAACTCAAAGAGAAAGTGTAGGACACTTACACCTACCATGAGTGGTGTATCCTAAGGTGTGAGAACCAACCAACCTAAGGTGTATCCATCAACATGAGTGGTGTATCCATCATCATAGTGAGAACCAACCAACCTAAGGTGCTTATCGATGTGCAATGATCAATCTAGAAAGAAACCGTGTAGGCTTACAAATTTCTAAGTAGAACTGATCACTGGGAAATTCTATTGTCGGTGGGATAGATGCTATCTGACCTAGAGCGAATACTAAGCGGGGAGCCCTGAAGAAGGACTTAACCCAGACTCGAAGTAATCAAGAGGGAAGGACCTGCTAGGGGAGTTATACTAAACCTCAAAAATCCTCACCAAATTAGTGTACGAAGGCTAATCTAAGAAGAAAGCATAGCAGACTCACATCCTCTTAAATGTTGCCAACATGAGGTAGCTTACTGGCCACGTAGTATGGCATACCAAACTAACAAGGCACTCATCAGTGTGTTGTGGCCAAGTTAAGAAGGAAAGCATAACAAACTTACATCCTCTAAAGCAAGAAGACCACTAGGGTGCACACTAGCAAAACGTCAACCTTGAGATCGAGTGAGTGTCATTGGGGAGTAATCTCAACTCAGAGTAGCCTGAAAAAAATATATGTGTTTGTTTTAAATATTTGTGTGTAGTTTGTGTTTGTGTTATGTCGATGAAAGAAAAGATGCAGCTCAGATTCCTTACACCTACCCTAAACACATCATGGTAGATTTGCAAACAACAATACTTTCAACATGAAAGAGATTGAGTTTGAAATATAATTTCCATTGATTATAATTATTTTCAAACATGATTTATAATATTCTTTTAAGTAGAGCCAATTGATTGGAAGCATTGGACACTCTCCCTTATGATTAACAAGATGATAAGATCCTCCTTGGTAGGCCTTCTTTATGGCAATAGGCCTTCCCAAGTGGGTTAAAACTTGCCTCCCATCTTACGACGGGCAATAATTGGTTTCCTTAGAACAAAAAATAAACCCTCCTACTTGTAAATCTCTAAGACTAACCAACTTGTTGTGAGCCTGAATTATTTTAGCTTTGTACAACTTGAGGTTTTGGCATGCCCGCAGGTGTCTCTCCTCCGAACCTTTAAGCTCTTCTGACCGCAACTTGGCATTCTATTTTGTTGTGATCTTGCTACCCACAGTGATCCTTAGTGATGGGAGTTGGACTTCTAATGGTAGAACAGCTTCAGATCCATATACTAAAGTGAAAGGGGTAGGCTGAGTTGGAGTTCTATATGTGGTGCGGTAGTCTTACAAGGGTTACAAGGGTTAAACTAACTACTCATGCCACTTTCGCTTGTTATTGTTGAGTGTCTTCTATAGTATTTGGATGAGAGTTTTATTGAAGGTTTATGCTAAGCCGTTTGCCCTTAGATAGTTGATGGTAGAATATCTCCAGTCTATGTTGTGTCTCTAAGAAAAGTTATAGATCTTAGTGCTCTTTAATGCAGTACCATTATCAAATATAATTAATTGAGGCACTCCAAACCTATATACGAGATGGTTCCTAAAAAATTAGAGCACATGCTATGTTCTGACCTCTATGAGTGGAATCACCTTCTCCCATTTAGAAAAGTAGTCAGTAGCAGCTGATGAACTGATGACCCATGGAAGAAAGAGCAACAATCAGACCCACTATGTCGGTACCCCCACACTCGAATGGCCATGAGGCCAATGAGGATGCAAAATGTTGGGTGGTTGGTGTAGGACTACACCATGTATTTGGCATTGGTGGAATCACTTAGCCATATCCATGCAATCTTTGATCATCGATGATCAGTAGTATCATAGACTCTTGATCTTGGGTTTCATCTACAAATCGGATTGGTTGGCTCTGCATAATCCTAAGTGTACCTCGGTCATGACCTTATGGGCTTTGTGCTTGTTTAAATAATGTAACCACATATGATTGAAAGTTTGTCGGTACATGACACCATCCACAAGAGCATAAGATAGTGGGCTCTGCTTCATCTAATGGGCTTGGAACTTCTCTTGAGGTAGTTTTCCTTTATTTAGGTAATCCATGAATGGTTGCCTCTAATCTAACTGCTTGACCTTATTAGTAATGACAATCTCCCCTTCAAGAGAGTACTTTTTGATTACTTCAATATCAATAAGGGATAAGACTTATCTATTTTGAACCTTTATTGATATGGACTCATCCTCTGGACATGTCAATTCCTTGGCAAGGTTGGGTAAAGCATATGCTATGGCATTCTCTCCTCAAGGAATCTTATAAATTGTAACCTCTAAAATTTGGCCCAACAACTCCATGGTGTACTTATGGTAGTGATGGAGCTTGGGCTTTATAAACTTATAGGACCCAACAATTTGGTTGATAACTAATTGAGAATCCTCAAAGATGTTAATGTTCTGGATGCTTAGAGTAATGACTAACTCTAGATCAGTAATCAGAGCCTCATATTTGACTTTGTTGTTAGTGCAAGGATTGGACAGATGATATGAGAATCTCATCACATCATAGTATGGAGTTAAGATAACTATTCCTACCCCTACCTTTCTTAGAATAGTAGATTGTGGTTCTTCACCTCTTTGAGAAGAAACCATACCATGAAAGTACATCTCCCAGCAGTGAATGCTAGTATCCCCTAAGTTCATGATTTATTCATCAGGGAGATCATTACTAAGCATAGAGTTAGCAGGAAGTGGGTGTGTTGTTAAGAAATTTGCTAGAACTTATCCTTTCATCGCACAGAGGGGTAAGAAGGTAATGTCAAACTATGAGAAGATCATGGACCATCGTGCCAACCATCTGGATAGCATTGACCATGTCATGAGATATTATAGTGGATTTATCTTAGAGATTAAGTTCACCTTATGAAGAATCATGTAGTGTTGTAGCTTTTTGGATACAAAGATTAAAGCTAGGCAACGCTTCTAAAACAGTGGATAATTAGCCTCAATAGGGATTAGATGATGTCTGAGCTAGTAGAGTGCATTTTCCTTCCTTTCATCATTGGCTTGGGCCAACAAAGCACCAAGGCAGTCGTCTAACGTAGTAGTGTAAAGTATGAGCCTTGCCCAAAGAGGGGTCGCTAGAACCAAGTTCATCGAAATGGTTGATGTCTTTGAAGGCATGCTCACACTTGTGATCCCACTTAAACTTGGTATCCTTTTTGATAAGTGCATAGAATGGCTGACATCTTCTCAATAAGTTGGATATAAAGCATCTTAGATGCCAACCTCCCTTGAAATGATCTAAGTTTAGTTAAACTTTTAGGGGGTGGCATTTCTAATATCGCCTTGATCTTCTACGGATCGATTTTGATTCCCTAGTGTCAGACAACAAACCCAAGGAATTTTCTTGAAGCTACTCTGAATGCACACTTCAAGGGGTTCATTTTAATGTTAAATTATCTTAATTGTTAAAACTACTCTCATGTAAAAACATAATCTTCTTTTTCTCTACTTTTGACCACGATATCACCGACATAAACTTGACTTGATGATGAATGAGTTTGTCAAAGATTCGAGTCATAGCCTGCTGGTATGTAGCACCAATATTTTTAAAGATAAAAGGCATGACCTTATAGTAATAGATTCATATCGGGGTTTTAAAAGTAGTGTTTCTTGCATCTTCAAGGGCCATCTTTATATGGTTATATCTAGATGAGCCATCCATGAAAGAGAAGACTATAGTAGAAATTCGTCTTTTGAACATGCCTTATTTAAATCCCTAAAATCAACCCAAATGTGAATTTGGCCATTCTTTTTCTTAACTTGGATGATGCTTGCTAACCAGGTAAGGTATTTTTCTTCCTAGATAAAGCCAGCATCGATCAATTTTTTTACATCAAAAATGAATTATTGCTCTATATCTAATAGCATGTGTCTATGAGCTTGCATGATAGGGTTAGCAGTAGGCTCTATTACTAGTTTATGGACTACTACATGAAGAGCCAATCCAGGCATCTCTTCATAACTCCATGCGAAGCAGTCCTTAAACTCTGTCAACAGCCTAACTAAGTCATTGGTTTTAATTTTAATCAACGAAGAACTGATGTATGTCGGGCATGGATCTTCTTCAATTTCTAAGTTGATTTCCTTGAGCTCATCGATGGTTGACTTGATATCTTCTTTGAACTTTGGTGGTGCATTTTTTACTTCAAAATCATCTGGATCATCTGAAGTTTCTAAGCATAGCTACTCATATGAGTTAATGTGATTTGAAAAAATCTATCAGATTCCAAATTATTGGTAATGACTAAGTAGTAATCGTCATAATCAACTGGACCCACTATACTGAATCCTAGTCCCGATCTTGATTAAGAGATTTTGCATTTGTTCTTCCATATTCTTTCAAAGTAATCTGACCAGTGCTTTGACTAGGTATGTGGGATTAACCCTTTCTTGGCTAAATTATGAACACAAGGCAAGTACCAATCAAAAGGGAATTCTATTAAATCTTTATATGAATTATTCTAAAGTTCTACATCTACTTCTTGACTTGAGGATGATGCTCCTAGAAAGAACCTATAAGTCTTCACACCTGTGGATAACTTAGGGGCTTCCTTAACTACCAAACCCTCAACATTTTGAGAGGAATGCTGGGTTAGAGCTAAAGTTCCCAACTGATGCCTAACAATTACACATATAGACTTGGATACACTTATGCTTTGCTTTGGAACCCGATCTTTATCACTATCTAGCTCAAGTGTCACCTCCAAGGGAATTTACTACTTAGAAGAGCTGGCTGGTGTGCTACCATATAAGACTCATCCTACGAATTAGATTCTACGTCTATATGGATAGCAAGTGTACTCCTGGTAGCTGAGACATATCTTCTATTGGGTGGTCAATAAGAAGGTTTGCCACCCCTGAGATTGCCTCTGAACTAGCCTCTTCCTCTTCCTGGTGGAGGTCAACTTGTCCTATCCAAATGTTCGAATGGGGTAATGAACTTTGGGTAGAATCTAATGTCAGGCTCCAGTTCATCCTCCAAGTCTATTTCGGCTCCCTTTTATTTTCTTTTTCATTTTCTCTTTTCTTTTATTTTATTTTTCTCTTTCTTTTTCTTTTTCTTTTTCTTTTATTTTTAAACTTTGGCCAAGTTCGCAAGAATAGACTTATTGATTTAGAGGGAGGTAGTAAGCGACATCCTCATATATGCTGACCTCATGAACTGTGAATGGCTTGAGATCTCCTTTGACACAGTAGATGATCCCACCTCTCATATACTTCATACACTAATATAGATATGATGAAACTATGTTGATCTCATGAATCCATGGTCTCCCAACTAAAACATTGAAATATGTATGGAAGTCTATAATGTGAAACTTAGCTTTGGTCTTCCAATCACCTATCTCTAAGGGCAACACTATGGAGTCTAAGGCCTGTTGACCTTACTTTTGGTGTGCAGACTCAATCTTCCCATCTTAGACTTAGGAGTCTTCTTAACACTAAGACTTTCTTAGTCATAAGAAACTTCTAACAATTAGGTAAACACTTAACCTAAGCCTAAAGGCTTAGAAAGGTTAACCATAGGATTATGTTATGAATTATGGATTAGGATAATTCATCTACCGTACAACCAAATCCAATCCATATTCAACTTCTGAAACCAAACCTCAAATTCAATTCAAACATCAAATTCAAATCCAAACCCAAATTCCAAAAACAAATGATTGAAGCCTATGATCAAATCCAAACTTTAAACCCTTCCTAAGCTAGAGGACCTATCCCATGGGCTCAGCCAAATAATAATCCAAATTATTCCAAAATCAATTGATTTTCTCATAATCAATTTATATCTTCAATCATATTCTAAAATATAGATTAAATCTACATTCAAATTATCAAAACTAAATCAAACTAAATAAAATAAAATCAAAACCCTTCCTAAGCCATATGACCTATCCCATGGACTTAGCTAAATCTTAATCCAAATCAAGTCATACATAATTGATTTTCTCACAAATCAATCATATTTTCAATCATCTTCACAAATTTAAATGAAATATATATTTAATCATCAAAACTAAATCAAACTAAATCAAAATCTATACCTAAGCCACATGACCCAACACCATGGACTTAGCCAAATTCTTTCAATCGAAAACCCAAATTCAATTGATTTTCTCATGAATCAATCATACCTTCAATCATATTCACAAATATAAATAAAATCCACAATCATCAAGCCAAACCAAAACCAACCCGAGTCAAACCCAACTTAACTCTTTTGACTTGAAATGTTCAAATGAACCAAAACCCATTTGAACCCAAGCTAATTGTAATTGAATTTATATATCAATACCAAATCCATATAATTAAACTCAACTAAATCAAACTCAACCAAAAATCAAGCCAACTAAACAATTGGTCAACTTGACCCAAAGTGACCAATTTGACCAATTTAACCCAAGTTCTAATCCTACCCAAATTAGATTGAACCAAGCCAATCAAAACCTCCCATCATGATTATTGATCTCCCTAGGTTAATCAATTATCACAAATTGGGTCAAACCAAGTCAACTTGGTC
This sequence comes from Cymbidium sinense, assembly GCA_021442155.1. NCBI lineage: Eukaryota > Viridiplantae > Streptophyta > Magnoliopsida > Asparagales > Orchidaceae > Cymbidium > Cymbidium sinense. The sequence continues at coordinate 285,115 of JAKCPB010000300.1, read as the reverse complement.
ATTTGATCAAGTCAACCCTTTAACCTATATGAACCCAAACTAGCCAAATTGCAACTTAAGCCAAATCCCTTGAAACTAATGATTCATAGCAAATCAAAATCAATATTTGAATATGACTTGACCTTAAATTGAGTCAAACCAAACCCAATTGGCCCTCTTGACCCAAGTTAACCCAAATTAACCTAAAATACCAAATTGGGTCAAATCAAAATATAAACCAAATTAATTGTAACCAATGGCTCAAGTTCATTAAAAATTGATTGTTAAACTTGACTAAAGCCATGATTGGACCCAATTAAAACCTAATTGACCTACTTAACCTAAATTGACCTAAAGGTTAAAGTTTGCCTAAATCAAAACCAAATCAAAATTAATTGAATCCAAAGCCTACAATCATCTTTAATTGGTCAACTAAACTCAATCCAACACCCAACCCAAGCTAATTTAGCCAATTTGGTCAAATTGGTAAACTTAACCCATTTGACCCAAATGAATTCAAATGAACCAAAATAAAATATAAGCTAAACTAAACCAAAGAAATTGAACCAAAACATCCCAAATGATCATATGAACTTGGCCCAACCCTTGTTCTGACCCAATTTGACCAATTGGTCAACTTGACCCAACATAACCCATTTTGACCTAAATGAGTAAAATTGAGCCAAACCTAATGAAATTCACTCCAATTGACCTGAAATTTGGGCTAACCCACTTTCGACTCATTTTAAATCTGTCCAAATCAAATACAATGCTAAATGATCATTCTACTCTTGGATCAAGGGAATCACATTAGATAAATGACCAATGTAAGTGGCCATTTCCATTCCTTGGCCATAAGGTACTCTCCCAATGGTCCACCTAGGCACCTAGGACACTGCCCAACCTGATCCAAGGGGTGGTTGAGTTGGCCATGACAATGGGAGGTGAAATCACCTCACCCTCCCCATTGGAGTATTTGAAAGCCATTGAACACTCATGATTCTCCTTTGGCAGCCACCTTCACACTTTCAATAAACCAAGCCGATCCAACTCACCTCCTCCCTGCAACCCATGACTCCCTGAGATGGCTAGACAACCATTAGAAGCCAAACATAATCCCACTGTCTGATCTAGATGATGGGGTGGGGTAGACCCCTTCATTTCCACTCAAACACAAACAAAAATCATTCAACAGAGCCCTAGCTACCCAAGAAAAGCCATTAGATCCATTCCTTAAGCTCCCAAGCTCATTCCTAAATAAAAAATTCCATTCCCATCCATCCTGAAATAATACACTCTTTTTTCTGACCTAACTTTCCCATTTCTCCATTGAACTCAAATTAACTTTGCATGCATCTTTCCTACCTCATCAAGCAAGAATGAATCATCTTTCAAGATTTTTGAGCACCAGAGGTGGGACTTTGATAAAAGTCAAGCTCAAAATCATTAGTTTATGCCATTTCGAGCAAACATCAAGGAGTTAATCCAATTACTGCTAAACAGGACTTTGTCTCGACTAGATAAAGTTTCCTCAATCGTTCAAGCCGATCTTGAACTTCCATGAGGTATGCTTCCAAAACAGATCCTTAAAAAAAAATGGGTTGGAGCTTTTTGCAGAAAACATGCATCTCATGTGATCTTGACCATTGGATCCCCTCTAATCAATGTCATGAAGGTGTGGGATCCTTTCGGAGTTGATCCAAGCTCAGGTAAGCTCAAATCAAGTGAGCAATGGTGGCTGGACACCATTCTTCCTCACTCGCGTGATGCTAGATGATGCACCGTCCATTCCGCATGATCAGAATGAATGGTTGTGATTAGATTTGCTACATCGATCTGATTTAATCCAACTAAGCTGTGGGACTAATCATAGTCGTATGATCTTAGATCGAACAGTGGATGAGAAAGCACGTCTGCCACCACCACGTAGGTGCTGAGTCAGATAAGTTTTAAGTAGCCAATCCTGCAACGCCACATAGAAAGCACACCACATTAACACGTCACATGGTGCCAATAGGATTAGGATTTAAGTAGACTTAATTAATCATTTTTAATGTTTGAAACTTCTAAAAATCATGAAAATCATAGAGAATAAAAACTGCAAATAAATACTCATTTGAACGATATTTTATAAGAGAATTAATTAACAATGATGTTAACTAAGTTTGAACAATAATTAAAGTTTAATTGAAAAATTAATTAGCTTAATTACTCCATAATTACTTGAGTAATTAATCCCAAATTTTGTTGGTTAATTTAGTAGGATGACCTCCGCCTACCATGATTTTCTTGGGATTTATTGCTTACTTAATTAAAAAAATTGACTAATTAAACCTTAACTACTCTTTTAAGTAATTAATGATTTATTAATCTCATGAATAGTAACAAATTGGTTAATTAATTTTATTAATCATTATTTAATAGTATGTGAACTGAGGAATTGGGTTGGGACCCCTTTCCCTAAGTTCATTTCACCCTATTTTTAAAATGAAAGTAATTAAGATTTAACTAATTAATTAAATTAGTTAATCAAATTGAAATCAAAATCACATCTAACTTTAATTAATTAAATCATGGGGTAGATCTTTAGCCATTTAATAACCTAGAGGTGTTTAATGAAAATATGGTTAGTCCACATGTGTGGGAAAACCAAAAGAGTAATTAATTAAGTTAATTAATTAACTATTAATCATGAGAAAATTGCATTAGGCCCCTTTTATTTCTTAGGATCATTGCAAGTTTATTTTCCATACATATCATAATGGCTCATTTATTTAGTTAATTACTTTAAGGTGACATAGGTAAGGGTAATTAATCATCTAATGGGTTCAACTTAATTAACCCATAAAATCAACTTAATTACATTTCCTTTAATTAAATCAAGTTACTAATGTGGGAATGGGTTTAAAACAACAAGTGATGATTTCTCTTATCCTCTTTAAATCAAGTTAAATATAAAACTTTATTAATAAAGAAGATTTTGTTAGCTTTAAATAATCTTATTTGATTTGATTGTCCTTAAGAACTAGTTTGGTAGAATGAATCACATTCTTATATTTGATTGTCCTCTTTCCAATCATGTTAAATTTGGTATGTCATTTGAATTCATGCATCCATCTTTTCAAAATCAAGTAAAATAAAATGGATTTCCTTTATGTAAGTTTGCATATGGTTGTTTAATTTAATATATGCATGGCTATTACCATAATTAAATCCAAATGTATTTTTCAAAAGCTTATAAATGAATATGAGGCTATTATCATAATAATATGTGTTATGATACTAGTTATAAATACATAAGAAATGCATGTGCTTATAGCTTAAGTGTTTGAATGTTGAGTTCTCTTTCCTTAATTCAAGTGCTAATTTATATAAGATTGAATGCTAATTGGTATATAGTCTGAACATCCTAGGAACATGAGGCTTTAGGTAGCCCTAAGGAGGTCATTTGTTTACCTCACTTCCCTAGTTTAACAATGGCACGTACCCATTTGATTTCATTCTTATGTATTTCAACATTATAATTTGGATAGAGCTTTAATTAATATATATATAAATGATTCAATCAAAAAATATACAATCTTTGCATGGTTTTCTTTCACTCATTTATGTATACATCCATGTGTGTCCAAGAAAAGCAAGTATATAGTCTAGACATCTCGAGAATATGAGGCTTTAGTTAGCCCCAAGGAGGTCATTTGATTACCTCACTTCCCTAGTTTAACAACGACATGAACTTGCCTATATATTTATACATATATATGTGTATGTGATTAGTGAATGAAAATCCCATTTTACATTAAAATTTCAAGCATTCATAATTGACTAAGTCATCGAATTAATTAGCCATATGATTTGGAGCTTACATTATATATTTATGTATATGAATTTGCATATGTTTGAATGCAAATGGGTATATAGTATGGACATCCTGAGAATATGAGGCTTTAGCTAGCTCCAAGGAGGTCATTTGATTACCTGACTTCCATGGTTTAACAATGGCACATGCCTAATTAATTTCATTCTTATGTCTTTTTTGTATAAGAATTTGGATAAAGTTTAAAATTAATATGTTTAAACAATTCAATCAAATAAAATATAAATTCTAAACATGCACAAACATTCATCATTTAAAATATGTTGCATGTATAGATACACTTAGGATTAAATCATATGCATATTACATGTGATTGAAAGGAATGATTTAATATATGTCATGTGGTAGTAATTTAATTAAATTAATCTTAAGATTCCTTTCATTTTGAATAAGATTATTTAATGTGAACCTAAACTTAGGATTAATTAAATCATTTAATAATCCATTCATTAAAGAGAACTAAATCAAATTTATATACTTTAAAAAGTGACTTAAGGTAGGGATGAAAGAGGACAATCTTCTTTTCGTCTCTATATAACACTAAGTTGCTAAGTGTAATCAAATGAAATAAAAGAAAACACAAATTAAAATTCTCATATCAATTAAAATACTACAAGTGAAATCAAACTTTCATGTTAAATTGAATCCTTCTACACTTAGAAAAATACAACACTAATGGCTAACAAGACTTACCACACAAGAATTAATACACACATTAGAATTGAGTCACCACTTCTAACTCTAAGTTAGGATGGTGTATGATGTGATGTATGTTTTGTTTTATGATGTATTATTTTAGATTGGACATTAGGGTGTATGTTTCATAGTCTAGATAATAGTCCAATATTAGCCTAACCATGTTTTCTAAAGGGGATTGTTCTTAAGGGATGCTTAAAATTAAACTACTTGGGATTATGTGTATATTTAGCTAACCTCTATTTTGCAGGTGTAGTCAGATTTACTTTTCTCACATAAATGTAATTTTTGTAATAGGAATTAGGATTGGTGCTATGGAAGATTAGGATGAGCAGTGGTCAAAAGGCTTTGTCCTATGGTGCCCTGTGATGCCTTTGAAGCAAGCACCATATAATTCAAAGAAGGGACCAAATCAGAAATGGAGATATGAAGAAAGAAGACCCCCATAGCATTTAATACAATTATAATTATTCTTTCATATTCTAGGTTGTATAAGGGTAGAGCTCGACTACCTATATTTTCTTTCTTTGGGTTGTATGGCGGTACTCGACTGGACCGACCTTTTATTCTTTTACGATAGTTTATATAGTTGTTTGATGTTATGTTTACATTGTGCATTAGGATAGTATAATTTTCATAGTTTCTTAAATGATTGATGCTTTAATGCGTGGCTTGGATACGATTAGGCTCTTAGGATAAAAATAACTTTTCTACCCAACTAATCACTCATAACTAAATATTAAGCAACTCATAATCTCATCATAAAGACTAATACATAAATAAGATAATTAAATGATTTCTCAACCCCTTAGCTGTATGGTTGTATGTTTCACATCATGCATGCATATTCTTTCTCTCTTGAACATGAAGGATCTCCATCCTTGCATGATAAAGGAATGCTTGACCTTTGAGCATCCCTTGTGATGGAGAACACCTTTTTCTAGCTAATTTGACCCATAACCTATTTCATCATGCGTTTAGGCATAACAAATCCTAAATCCTCTATCAAAATAATGTGTCTAAAATGAAATAAAATTTGAAAATATTTTGCATCTATAGATTAAGTCATATGCTCATACCACTCATGCTCTAGTCTCTTAGGGAGTGTGTTTAGGACTTTAGTCTTTTTTTATTTAAATAACTGCCCTAGATATCTTGTAATTCATGAGATTGAATTACATGGTTTTAAAATAGTAGGAGGAGTTAGCTGGCATCCACTCCAAGAAGTTATAAGTCCAGAAGTCAGACAATTTATTCTCTCTTATGGAGGTAAATCTTTATGTCCACCTGTCGCTTAGATTTAGGTCATGCTTTAGCTCGTACCAAAGGTTCCTAGATTTAGGATCCGAGGTAGCTATTTTTTTGGGCTATGAGCATAAATCCTAACCTCTTAGGAATTCCCACAATCTTGTGTTGGTGGATTATAAGCCTTAGTAATCTAATTAAATTTCTACTCAAAACATATAGATCTCCTCAACTTCAAAATTATAAAGCCCAACCATAGGATAGATTGGAATGCTTTGGCTGATCGTCTTATTTCCTGTGCTATTTCTTATTTGTTTTAGTCTTTTATTGCTTTTATTTAGTTTCCTTGCTTTTGTTGTATTAGATAGGGTATTTTTCTCTCCAAGCTAAATCTAAATGGAATTATTCCCTCTTAAGGACCTTGTACTCTTTTCTTTGTGGCAATAAAATTTTCCCCTTTTTGGGTTTCCTTAAAAATTCTAAACCATAAACCCTAAACCCTAAACAATAAACCCCAAATCTTAAACCCTAAACCCTAAACTGTAAACTCTAAACTAAGCTTAAACCCTAAAAAGCTAAGACCTAAACCTAAACTAAATAAAACATAAAAATAAAATAAATAAAAAACCTAAACCAAAATAAAATAAAAAAATAAAATAAAATAAAAACCTAAACCTAAAAGAAAATAAATTAAAAATTAAAAACAAAACTAAAATAAAATAAATAAAAACCTAAACTAAACTAAAAAATAAAAAACTTAAATAGAACAAAAATTAAACCTAAAATAAAAATAAAATAAACTCTAAATAAAAACTAAATAAAACCTAAACCTAAAAAGTAAACCTTAAAATAAAACCTAAAAATAAATAAATAAAAACCTAAACCTTAAACTAAAAAAAACCTAAACCTAAAATGAACAAAATAAAATAAACCTAAACCTAAACTAAAATAAACTAAACTAAGATAAATAAAACCTAAAAGTAAACCTAAACCCTAAACTAAATAAAATAAAATAAACTAAAAATAGACCTAAACTAAAAAGAAAACCTAAAAATAAACCTAAAATAAAAACATAAAACCTAAACCTAAAAATATAAAATAAAAATCTAAACTCAAACATAAAGAAAACCTAAACTTAAAAGAAAAATAAAAAAACTAAGCTAAAAAATAAACATAAACCTAAATCTAAACCAAAAAATAAACTAAAATGAATAACCTAAACAAAAATAAATAAACTAAACTAAATAAAAATAAAAAATAAACTTAAATAAAATTAAAAAAATAAAATAAACAAAAATAAACCTAAATGTGCCAGTTTAATTAATTGTTTTTTTATAAACCCTAAACCTAAAATAAACCGTAAACCCTAAATCCTAACAAACCCTAAACCTTAAATCCTAAATCCTAAAAACCTAAAGCCTAAACCCTAAACACTAAATTTTAAACCCTAAATAATTGTAAAACATAAACACTAAACCCCAAACTAACCCTAAACTTTAAACCCTAAACCCTAAACCATACAACCCTAAACCTTAAACCCAAAACCCAAAACCTAAAACCATAAACCCTAAACACTAAACCCTAAACCCTAAACATTAAACCCTAAACCCTAAACCTTAAACCATAAACCCTAAACCCTTAAAACCCTAAATGCAAAAACCTAAATAATAAACTTTAAACCCTAATCCCTAATACCTAAGCACTAAACCCTAAAATAACCCAAAACCCTAACCCTAAACCCTACACCCTAAACCTAAAACCAAAAACCCTAAACCCTAAACCCTAAACTAAGCTTAAACCCTAAAAACTTAAACCTTAAAGTCTAAACCTTAAACCTTTAACCCTAAACTAACTCTATACCCTAAGCTAACCCTAAAACCTAAACCCTCAAACCCTAAACCCTAAAGCTTAAACACTAAACCCTAAACTATAAACCCTAAACGCTAACCCTAAACCCTAAACCCTAAACCCTAAAACCCTAAACCCATAAAATAAAAATAAAATAAAAATTAAATGTAAAATAAAAAAAACTTAAAATAAAATAAATAAAAAACTAAATCAAAACCTAAACCTAAAAAATAAACCTAAAAATAAAACCTAAAATCTAAACAAAAAAAAAACTAAACCTAAAATGAAAATAAAATAAATTAAACCTAAACCTAAACTAAAATAAACTAAACTTAAATAAAGAAAATTTAAACCTAAACCTAAACCTAAACTAAATAAAATAAACTAAACTAAAAATTAACCTAAGCTGAAACTAAATATAAAACCTAAAAATAAGCCTAAAATAATAACCCAAAACCTAAACTTAAAAAAATAAAATAAAAACCTAAACCTAAAAAATAAAAATAAAAATAAAACTCAACTAAAAAAATACCTAAACCTAAAAAAAACTAAAATAAAAAACCTAAACTAAAATAACTAAACTAAACTAAATAAAAAGAAAAATAAACCTAAATAAAAATAAAAAATAAAATAAACTCAAAAAATACACTAAATAAACCTAAACCTGTCGATTTACTTACTTAAAAAAAACTGTAAACCCTAAACCCTAAACCCTAAACTTTAAAACTAACCATAAACCCTAAACCTACAACCCTAAACCTACATCACTAAACCCTAAACCCTAAGCCATAAATCCTAAACCCTAAACCCTAAACCCAAAAACCCTAATCCTTGAACCCCAAACCATAAATCCTAAAGCCTAAAGCTTAAACCCTAAACTAACCCTAAACCCTAAGAATGGGTAGAACCTCAGAAGAACATCACTATCAGGCTCGCCTAGATGAGTGGAGTGAAGGTGGAGGCAACGGTTATCGTACTAGTGGTGGGGGATCTAGAGGTACTAGTTGATATGGAGGTGGTGGTTAGAGTGGTGGTGGTTATGGAGGTCGAAGGAGCAACATAGGTTACAATTATGGTGGTGGTAGAGGAAGCGATTAGGGATATGATGGTGAATCCCACTACTCAAGTGGCGGGGGTAGTTCTGATGGGAATTGGAGAAATTGAAGAATGGTTGATTTGAACTGCTACTTATGGAATTGTGTCTTTATAGTAAAGATGGTTCTACTTATCTATGGCTTTTGATTTGTTTTTATTGGCTTAATGAGCCTCATGTTCAATACGATCAATTTTGATGATAACAAACGAATGCTTGGATGTTCTAATGAATGTTTTTATGTGTTTCAGATATATCAATTGCTAATTACATATCCAATACATCTCATAATATGTTTGAGGAAATTGCAAGAGTAGAAGAATGAAAGATAGATCAAAATGGATAATGTGAAGCTCAAAATACAATATTTTAGGTTATATGCTTTTATTCATTGGCATGAAACAATTTGCTCACAACTTAACATATTATTTTAATGAGATTAATTTATATAAATATCTATCTTATTAACATTCAATTATATGTTTCATACATAGCATTTGAATTGTCAAAATAATAAATGATAATAAATTATGACTATTAAGTGTAATTATTTATTTACTTAATATAATTAAATATTTTAATTTAATTTGAAGGTTATATGATAACTAACATATGTATGATTATATATAAATTATATCATAATATTTAAATATCATATTTCAAAATTAACAAAAATATGTGAAATGTTGTAATTTAGCCAACGTCATTTTATAATCAAGGGATTTATATCTGATTTTATCTCTAATTGATTCTTTGGATTTTTTTTCCTTTAATTTGATAGGTTACATGATCCACGTTTGATTAAAATTGAATTTATTATGACTTTTGAAACATTAGATGATTTTAATAAAGAATACATGCTACATGCTTTGAACATAATAAGAGCCATATTTGATTATTTTTGACTTGCCCATGTGAATAGGTGAATTTTGGCTATTTAAATTTAATATTTATTTAATATAAATTATATTTTTATTTAATATTAAATTATTTGATGATAGCATGAGGTTAGAATAATATATTTTTTTGAAATAATTTAAACTGACCTTCTTGCCTATAAATAGCCCTCATTCTCTTCATGAAAGCATTCCTTATTCAAAATTTAAGATCCCTCTAGAAAATCTAAGAGAAAATTTCTTAGATTTTCCTTCCAAGTGTTCTCCAAATATTGCAAGATCAAATCCTTGGTTTGTAAGCTTCAACATCTTCAACTAAGCAAGCTTTCTCAAATTACTTGAGTTTGTTTTCTTGATCTTAATCCTTTTTAGTTGTTCAGGCTATTTTCACCATCTATTTATTCTTTCCAATTTATACTTTTTGGTGGATTAGTCTTTGGACATTGTTTTTCACATCAAAGTTTCTCAATCATTTCTTTCTGGAAAACTCTTGTGATAGTTTGTAAGATCAATTTCAACTTGTTGAAATTTTTAACTTCCTACAAATTTCTTTCAGTTTCTTGAAATATTTCTTCATTAATCTTATTTTGAATGATCATTTATTCTTCAATCTATTTTCGAAGTTTATTTTAAGCATTTTAAATTAAATTATTAAGCTGAAATTATTTTCATATTTGCTAGATCTCTCTTTTTAATTAATAGCTTACTAGCCTACTTAGATCTAACATATACTCATTTTATTTAAGTATTTTGTGATCATTAGCTTTAATTTAAAGAATCTTTTTGGTTAAAATAAAACAAATTATTCCTTGCTAAAATTTATTTTATTGTGCAAAATAATATTGTGAATTTATTTTGAAATCATTTTTATATTAGTCTATAAATTGTAATAACATAAAAAATCTTAGTAACATCACTTTAAGATATTTATTTTATTATTTCTTCTCAATATTAGGTGAGCATTTTATCTTGCCAAATTTTTAAGTTGTAAAGTGATCATTTATAAGTTGTGAGATCACTTTTTGAATTGGATAGCTTGGTATATTTGTGAGAGATTTATTTTATCAAAATTTATTATTTTTTATTTTCTTTTGTCTGTGTAAAATTTATATTGTACTTTGTAAGAGGGTACATATTGTTGTAGTGGTTTTCATCGCCCCGTTATAGGAGAGTACTATTTGTAAGCTCTTTTCCATTTAGTGGATTCCTAGGGTGGAAGTGGACGTAGGACGCTAGGTTTCAAACCGCATAAAAATTGTGTGCCTATTGTATCTCTTTATTTTACTGTACTTTTATTTTTACTGCATTAAGAATTGTATCTTGTCATTATAAAATTAAAAATTAATTTTCTAGTAAAACTTAAAATTTAAGATTTAACTATTAAAATTTTAATACCCCACCCACCTCCTCTGCTATAGACTCACACTGGTATCGAGCCTAGGCTCTTTTATTGGCTTAACATCCAAGAGTAGATCTTTCACTATGGTACAAGGTTTCTTAAAGGGTTCACTACCAGAGGGACAATCCACTCATAGACCTCCACTTTTAGATAGACCATTTGATTATTGGAAAAATAGAATTAGTATATTTTAAGAGGTCAAGATGCATGCATGTGGTATACACATCAATATCATACACCCATAGTAGAAGTAAATGACATTAAAGTAAATTAACCTTTTGAGGAATGGACTGTAGCTAAAAGAGACCTTGATGAATTAAATGCTAGGGCTTGTAATACTTATATCAGGTTTATTACTTGATGATTACATGAAAATTTCTATGTTAAGTACAATAAAAGAAATATGAGATAAACTCATTATAACTTATGATGGAACTAGTGAAGTTAAAGATTCTCACGTAAATAAACTTGTTCATGAATATGAGTTATTTCATATGTCTCCATCTGAATCTATTTTTGATTTGTTTAACACATTGCATTCTCTTGGAAAAACATATAAGAATCAAGACTTAGTCTATAATATTCTTAAATGTCTTCCAAAAGAATGGGAAGCTAAAGTAACAACTATTAGTGAGGCTAAGAATTTATCTACTTATCCACTTGATCAGATTTTGGGTTCTTTGATAGCACATGAACAAGTTATTGCTCAAAGGGATAAGATGGATAACTCAGCAAAAAGGGAGAAGGAGAAAGAAAAAGCCATTGAATTATAAGTTGATGATAGTGATGAGCATAACACCTCAAGCTTGGATGGTGATAGTGATGAGGTGTTCATGCTATCCAAAAGGCTTGGGAACTTGCTAAGGAAGAAGAATCAAAGGTATAAAAAATATAAACACTCTAAATTTCAAATTAAGAAATTTCCTGCAGGTGAAGGGATCATTTGTTACCATTGTAAAAAACTGGACACATAAGAGGTGATTGTCCAGAACTTGCTGAATCAAAGAAGAAAGAGATTGATGTGAAAAGAAGAAAAACTATGAAGGAGAAAAAGTACCATAAGAAGAAGATGACTTTATGGGCCAATCCAGATTCAAATTAATCAAGTACTTGCTCATCCGATGAAGAGGTCAACATATGTCTTATGGCAAATGGAGAATCTAACTTAGATTCTCGAGAGGTATGTAATAATATATCTTATGATGAGTTAGATGATGTTTTTAATGATTTAGTTATTGAATATAAAAAATTAAAAAAAATACAAAACCTTAGAGAAAGAACATAAAAATTTAGATATGTATTTTTGTGATTTAAAAAATGAATGTGATAATTTAAAAAGTAAAAATACTTCTTTATTAAATTGTTCCTTACTTGTATGTCAACTTGAAAGAGAGAAAATCTTGTTAAAAGAAAGATTAGAATTATGTTTGAAATCACAAGTTCATTGTAATACTTCATCAAGAAAAACATTTAATAAAAATTATTTGAATCATACACATCGCACTCATATACCTTATAATTATCGTGGTAAGTCATATGCAAACACTAATGTTTGGTGCAAATATTGTGATAGAAAAGGGCGTATTTCATTTGATTGCTATGCATGTAAATTACAAAACAATAAGCAATCATCTTATGTATGGGTACCAAAAGGTACAAGCATTACACAAACCACACGTGCTACATATCTTGCTTCAAATGGAGAATGTGGACCCAAACATGTTTGGGTTCCAAAGGTTAACATGTGAGTTTCTTTTGCAGGAATTCTTTCAAAGCAAAATCAAAGAAGGCATGTGGTACTTGGATAGTGGATGTTCAAGACATATGACGGGAGATAAAGATAAATTCACAACTTTAGAATCAAGTGATGGAGGATTTGTTACATATGAAAATAATGTAAAGGGAAAGATCATTGACAATGGTTCTATTTTTAAGAATTCTATCACTTTAGGTAAAGTTTTTCTAGTAGAAGAATGAAAACATAATTTAATTTCTATTAGTAAATTATGTGATAAAGGTTTGAATGTAGTATTCCATGCATCATATTGCATTATAAAAAATAATGAAAATGTTTTTTAGTAGGGCAAAGATATAAAAATATTTATGTCATTGATTTAGATAGCTTTCATGATGTGAATTTGAATTTACTTTGTATTAAAAGCATTCATGATGATATATGGTTATGGCATAGGAGACTATGTCATATTAACGTGCACAGACTTAATAAAATTGCCAAACGTGATTTAGTAGTTGGATTGCCTAAATTAAATTTTCATTCAAACAATGTTTGTGATGCATGTATTCATGGTAAGCATTCTAGAAGCTCATTTAAAAGTAAAAATATTGTTTCTACTTCTATACCTCTAGAATTATTGCACATGGATTTATTTGGTCCAATAGCACCACTAGCTCAGGTGGAAAAAATTATGGTTTTATGATTGTTGATGATTTCTCTAGATATACTTGGGTTTTGTTTGTAGCTAATAAAGATGATGTTTTTGGTGAGTTTAGAAAGTTTTCTAAATATATTCAAAGAGAACAAGGCCTTTTGATTAATAGGGTTCAAACTGATCATGGTGGTGAATTTGAAAATAAATTATTTGAGGATTATTATGATGAACATGGGATTAGACATAATTTTTCTTCACCTAGGACTCCCCAACAAAATGGAGTAGTAGAGAGAAAAAATAGAATATTAATTGAATTATGTAGATCTATGCTTGATGAGTATAAATTGCCAAAATATTTTTGGGCAAAAGCAGAAAATACTGCATGTTATGTGATGAATAAGATGTATTATAGACCAATTTTGAAGAAGACACCCTATGAATTGTTTTTTTGAAAGAGGCCTAAGATTGAACACTTACATGTATTTGGATGTAAATGCTTTATTTTGAATAATGGAAAAGAGCATTTAGGTAAGTTTTATTACAAATCAGATGATGGTATTTTCTTAGGATACTCTCTTTCTAGTAGAGCTTTTATAGTTTTCAATAAGAGAAAAATGATTGTAAAAGAATCAATACATGTTATTTTTGATGAAAATTTAATTGATCCCATTAGAAATGAAGTGATTGATGAAGAGATTGATAATTTTAAGAAAATATCTTTAGAAGATAATGTGGATGATTCATTGCCTAAAGAATGGAAATATAATAAAAATCATCCAAAGGAACTAATTATAGAGATCCTTCAAAAGGAGTTATGACCGTAAGACATAGTAGAGGTTGTAGATTATTCTTTTTTATCTTAGAGGTTGAACCTAAAAATTAGAAGAAGCATTAAATGATAATTTTGGATTATTGCTATGGAAGAGGAGTTGAATCAATTTGTAAGAAATGATGTTTGGGAATTAGTCCCAAGACCCCAAGATCAAAATGTCATTGGAACAAAATGGGTCTTAGAGCTAGATGATTCAAGTCATATTATTAGAAATAAAGCTAGTTAGTTGCACAAGGGTACACACAAGTTGAAGGTATAGATTTTGAAGAATCTTTTGCACAGCAATACTAGAAGCTATCGGGTTACTCCTTGCTTATGCTTATTTTAGGATTTTAAACTTTTTCAAATGGATGTCAAAAGTGCATTTTTGAATGGGTTTATTGACCAAAATTATTTGTAGAGCAACCACGTGGATTTGAGAGCCTTGATTGTTCAAATCATGTGTATAAATTAAAGAAAGCCTTATATGGTTTAAAATAGGCTCCTCGTGCTTGGTATGATAGGTTAAGTAACTTTTTGATAGATCATGGATTTAGAAAGGGTAGAGTAGATACCACCTTATTCCTTAAGAGCATAGATGATGATTTGATTATGGTATAAGTGTATGTAGATGATATATTATTTGGAAGTACAAATGAATCTTTGTGCCATGAGTTCTCATCTTTGATGTCTAAAGAGTTTGAAATGAGTATGATGGGAGAACATAATTTTTTCTTAGGTATTCAAGTGAAGCAACAAGAAAATGGCACATTCAGTTGTCAAACCAAGTACACAAATGAATTGCTTGAGAGGTTGACATGAAAATATTTAAATCTAGTAAAACTCCTATGAGCCCATCTACAAAATTGGATTTAGATGAATTAGGAAAATCTATTGATAAAAAAATTTATAGGAGTACGATAGGTCCACTTTTATACCTTGCTTCTAGTAGACCTGATATTATGTTTATTGTTTGTTTGTGTGCTCATTTTCAGGCCAACCTAAAAGAATCTCATTTAATAGCAGTCAAGCGTATCTTTCGGTATTTGATAGGCACTACTAGGTTAGGTTTATGGTATCCTAAAAATTCTTTATCATGTGATTTAGTTGCTTATTCTGATGCTGATTTTGCTAGATGTAAAGTAGATAGAAAAAGCAAATCAAGCACATGTCATTTTTTAGGATCATCGCTTGTGTCTTGGTCTTCTAGGAAACAAAATTCTGTAGCATTATCCATCACTGAGTCGAGTGTATTTTGTGTTGCTCAGGTCCTTTGGTTAAAGCAAGATCATATTCTAGTTCAGTGTGACAATACTAGTGCTATTAGTTTGACTAAAAATCCTATCCAGCACTCACGAACCAAGCATATAGAAATTTGACATCATTTTATTAGGGATCATGTTTCGAAAGGTGATGTTAATATTAATTTCACTAGTACCGATTTACAAATTTTAGATATTTTTACAAAACCATTACTAGAAGAACATTTTTGTACTTTAAGATGCATGTTTGGAATGTTAGATCCTAATATTTAAAATTATATGTAGTTTGTACTCACTTTTTGATGTTGTCAAAAGGGGGAGAAGAGTAAAATCTTGGTTTGTATTAAATCTATTATATGCATACATTTAGGTGGAGCAACATTATTCATCTCTTGTGCATAAATTGTTTTTAGAAGAGAGTTTTTTTTTTAAAACTATGATGAAAGGTCAATTTGCACCATCATCAAAATCAATACCCAACATTAGTTTGTCATCATCAAAAAGGGGGAGATTGTTGGCTTAATGAGCCTCATGTTCAATCCAATCAATTTTGATGATAACAAATGAATGCTTGGATGTTCTAATGAATGTTTTTATGTGTTTAGATATATCAATTGCATATCCAATACATCTCATAATATGTTTGAGGAAATTGCAAGAGTAGAAGAATGAAAGATAGATCAAAATGGATAATGTGAAGCTCAAAATCTAATATTTTAGGTTATATGCATTTATTCATTGTCATGAATCAATTTATTCATAACTTAACATATTCTTTTAATGAGGTTAATTTATATAAATCTTTATCTAATTAACATTCAATTATATGTTTCATACATATCATTTGAATTGTCAAAATAATAAATGATAAAAAATTATGACTATTAAGTGTAATTATTTTATTTACTTAATATAATTAAATATTTTAATTTAATTTGAAGGTTATATGATAACTAACATATGTATGATTATATATAAATTATATCATAAAATTTAAATATCATATTTCAAAATTAACAAAAATATGTGAAATTTTGTATTTTAGCTAAACTCATTTTGTAATCAATGAATTTATATCTGATTTCATCTCCAACGGATTCCTTGGATTTTTTTCCCCTTTCATTTGATAGGTTACATGACACACATTTGATTAAAATTGAATTTATTATGACTTTTCAAACAGATGATTTTAATAATGAATGCATGCTACATGCTTTGAATATATTAAGAGCCATATTTGATTATTTTTGACTTACCCATGTGAATAGCCGAATTTTGGCTGCTTAAATTTAATATAGATTTAATATAAATTATATTGTTATTGAATATTAAATTATTAGATGATAGCATGAGGTTAGAATAATATATATTTTTGAAATAATTCAAAATAATCTTCTTGCCTATAAATAGCACTCATTCTCTTCATGAAAGCATTCTTGATTCAAAATTCAAAATCCCTCCATCAAATCTAAGATAAAATTTCTTTGATTTTCCTTCCAAGGGTTCTTCAAAAATTGCAAGATCGAATCCTTGGTTTGGAAGCTTCAACATCTTCAACTAAGCAAGCATTCTCAAATTACTTGAGTTTATTTTCTTAATGTTAATCCTTTTTAGTTGTTCATGCTGTTTTCACCATCTATTTATTCTTTCCAATTTATACTTTTGGTGGATTAGTCTTTGACATTATTTTCACATCAAAGTTTCTCAATCATTTTTTTGTTAAAAGTCTTGTGATAGTTTGTAGGATCTATTTCAACTTGTTGAAATTTTAACTTCCTACAAATTTCTTTTGGTTTCGAAATATTTCTTCATTAATCTTATTTTGAAAGATCATTTATTCTTAGATCTATTTTAGAAGTATATTTTAAGCATTTAAAATTAAATTATTATGCTGAAATCATTTTCATATTTGCTAGATCTCCTTTTTAATTAAAAGCTTACTAGCCTACTTAGATCTATCATATACTCATTTTATTTAAGTATTTTATGATCACTTTAATTTAAAGAATCTTTTTGGTTAAAATAAAACAAATTATTACTTGCTAAAATTTATTTTATTGTGCAAAAGAATATTGTGAATTTATTTTTAAATCATTTTTATGTTAGTCTATAAATTGTAATAACATAAACATCTTAGTAAGATCACTTTAAGATAATTATTTTCTTATTTCTTATAAATATTAAGTGAGCATTTTCTCTTGCCAAATTTTTAAGTTGTAAAGTGATCATTTATAAGTTGTGAGATCACTTTTTGAATTGGATAGCTTGGTATATTTGTGAGAGATTTATTTTATCAAAATTTATTATTTTATATTTTTCTTATAAAATTTATATTGGGTTGTACTTGCCTCTTTTATGAGAGAGTATATATTGTTGTACTCACCTAGTTATAGGAGAAATCTATTTGTAAGCTATTTTTCATTTAGTTGATTCCTAGCTAGGGGTGGCTAAGCGGACCTAGGGTTTTGGTTTGGCCACATAAAATTATGTATTATTGTCTCTTTTATATACTTTTATTTTGCTGCATTAAGAATTGTATCTTATCATTATAACATAAAAATTTAATTTTCTACTAAAATTTAAAATTTAAGATATAACTTTTAAAATTTTAATATCGCCCAATTCACCCTACTTCTGCTATAGTGACTAGCTTTATGGGTGCTCATTTTTGATCTATGTCATCGCTTGTGTCTTATAAAACTTGGTGTGCTACTTTGTTGATGAAATTGAAAAGAAGAAATGTTGAATCTGAATTTGTTCTCTAAAAAAAACCTTAAACCCTAAACCCTAAACTGTAAACTAAAACTTAAACCCTAAACTTAAAACCTAAACCCTAAACCCTAAACCCCAAAACCCTCAACCATAAACCATAAACCCTAAAACCATAACACTAAACCAAAAACCCTAAACCCTAAACCCTAAACCCTAAACCCTAAACCTAAACTAAACCCTAAACCCTAAACCCTAAAACCCTAAGCCCTAAACCCTAAAACCTAAACCCTAAACCCTAAGCCCTAAACCCCAAACCACAAACCTTAAACCCTAAACCTCAAACCCTAAACCATAAAATAACCCTAAACTAACCCCAAACCCTAACCCAAAACCCAAAACCCTAAACCTTGAATAAAGATATCATTAGGAGAAGATCTAAAGAATGACCTAATCTTAACAATTTTTTGGTAGTTAAAGAAAATGTTTTCAAGAGACTTTCCCTTGACTAATAGTGATTTGAATGTTATAAATCATATTATAATACCATATATTATAATATAATGTAGCATCATATATTTGAGCATGTAGTGATGTGTTTTTTGATGTTATAAGATGCTTTGAAATTTTTTAGTATATTATGGTATTATGCCTTATAGTCTATATTAATATAAATCTTAAAAATATTGATTTAATAAATCAAATGATGAAATTTGTTAAATTTGAAGTGGGAATTAGGTTGTAGTACCAAATGTGCTACCACTTAGTCTAAAAAAGTAAGATTTTATGTTCAAAATAAATATTATATGTTGTAGCATAGTATAACATCATATGTCATAACATATTTTTCTATGAATTTTAAATTCTTTTAGTATTTTATAATCATGCAACCGAGCCTACACCAGCATTATTTATAAAAATGTTGATTTAGACTTTAAAATGGTAGAATTTTGACAAATTTATAATAGGTAGAGCATGGTATCATAATATGTTGTTTCAAATTAAAATATGTAAGTGATACAACTAAAATATATAGTTTTTTTCTATTCAGACTAATTTTATGATTTTTTATCTTAAGCAATCTCTTGTGATGTGATATGCAATATAATATAATGTAATATTTTATAGTGTATGATAATATAGGATGCCATAACATAGTGTAGCATCATGCATTATAGCATACTATTGTGTATTACTACTTGTTGTTTAGCCTATTTTAGTTTGTTATAGTATGATGTAGTAGAGTTTGTTCTAGTATAATTCATAAAAATATAAATTTATAGGCTGAGATGATGGGATTTTGCCAAATTTAAAGTAATATTTAGAGAACATCATTGGGGGTGTGCTATGGTGTGTCATTTAATAAAAAGAATCGAATTTTGCATTCAAAATAAATGTTCACTTTTCAACCAAATTTTATAAATTTTTTTCTTAAAGTGATTCATTTTAAGGTGTAATGTAACATAATATATTATATGAATGCATATTAAAATATAATGCACATAACAATATAACTTCACATATATATGAATGTGGTGTTGTGTTACTAAATATTATTGTACATTTTAGTATGTTTTACTTTTATTATAATACGTTGGGTCAAAACTCGCAAAAATGTTAATTTTAAGTTTTAGATGGAGGAATTTGGCCAAAAGTGTCACACTAAGAAGCAACACCAAAATTATGCTATTTTATACCATTTCTAATCGAAAACTAACAGTTTTACATTCAAAATGAAAATTATTCATATTTTGAGATAATTTTGTTATTTGTTCCTTTTAAGTGATTCTAAGGAGGTGTAATGTTAGACAATATATTATATTATAGCAAATTATAATATAAAATAAAAAATTATAATATAATATAGTGTGTTTAATCGCACTATAATATGTTTAGCATGATATTGTATAGTTAGTTTGAGGTTGAAAGTAAATGATAAAATGTTGATTACAATGTTAAGATGATGTAATTTGAATGAATAAATTGTTAGCTTTTGGTGAAGTATTAAAGGTGTGCATAAGAGAAGAATTTGATAATAATTCCATGTCAAGGACATGGAGGGAGATCCGCTAGGGGATCACACATGTATTGGACATGACATGTGAGGGGTCTATATCGAGGGCATAGAAGAAGAAAATATGATGGGGATAAGGTTTGAATTTGATTTGATTTTATGATTTGTGGAAAGAAGATCCATTAGGGATAAGAATCTATAATCCAACAGGGATTAAGATTGAATCAACTTTAATTTGTTTTTTCTAATTGATGTGGAGGCATATCTACTACAGATTTGGGCTTGAGTCTGCTGGGGATCAAGTATATGAAACTTCCACTAGGGAAGCAGGTTCAGGCTATCCACTGGGGATTGGGATTTGAGTTTGATTTCATAGATTTGTTTGGGGATGTATCCATTGGGGATAAGTGTTTAGTTAGATTTCTTTGATTTAGACTCTACTATTGGAGTTAGTTTAATTTGGCTCCACTGGGGAGGCTGGTTTTGAATTTGATTTATTTGCTTGACTTGTTTATATATGATTTGGGCCTCCATTGGAGAGAAGGGTGAGATTTAACTCCACTGGGGAAAATAAAATTGGGTTTAATTTAATCTGAGTTAATGTATGGACCTTGTCAGTGTGCAATGGACACAATGAGAAGGGGCTATATCAGCATTAACTTACGTCAGGTCTACAAATCTAAAGGGATAGTCTACCGACTGTGGAGAAGAGCTAGCCAACCTAAGGGGTTTCCTTTCGGTGTGCAACGACTGTGCCAGGAAGAAGGCATAGCAAAATTAAATCTTTGAAAGTAAGGAACAACTATTGGGGTGACTTGTTAGAGGCACAATAAATCAAACTTGACCTAGGTAACTACCAAAGTGAATGCTAAAGACTTATGTCAACTCAAAAGTAGTCAGGATTAATTTTATCTTAAATTCATGTGATTTGATATGGTTTGTTTGGTTTAGTTTGATTTTGAATTGAGGGATTATTCACTGGGGATGTGAGCTTAGTCAAATTTGATAAATTGAATTTATAGACCATGTCGGTGTGCGATGGACCCACTGAGCAAGGGCTATATCAGACTTGTCCTATCTCAGATTTATAAATCCAAAGGGATAGTCTATCCGGGGTAGTTAGCCAACTTAAGGGGTTTGCCTTTCTAACTATGCTGAAGAGAAGAAACTTACATTTGCTAAAGTGCACAACCACGACCTGGTACCACAACAAATCAAACCTGACTTAGGGGTGACAACTTAGTGAATGCAGTTGGGGACTTATATCAACTCAAGAGTAGTCAAGTGATTCCAATAGGGAGTTTTGCTGACACTGCCCTAAATATAAGATATTTTCTTGGGAGAAGGTACCACTTGGGGTGTCCTCCCAATCCATATGTGAATATATATTTTGTTTATATGTTTACATGGATGTGAGGGACCACATTAGAAGGCTATGGACCTATCTCAAATTTACTGGACCAAGGGAGAATCAAGATATCTATAGGATGGATTCTCCAACCACAGGGGTGGTTACTAGGAATGGGGAACTGTCCAATCTAATAGTAACCTGAGTAATGTCTAAATGGGGTCACAAAGGATGTGATCCAAATACACTACCTACAGGGGAGGTGCTGCTATGGGCGTTATCCTAAGCCCTAAAAAAGAAAGCTTATAAGTGTACGGTGACTAACTCAAGGAGAAAGCATAACAAACTTACATTTTTCATGAGTGGTGTATCCGAAGGTGCGAGAACCAACCAACCTAAGGTGTATCCATCATGAGTGGTGTATCAAGCATAGTTAGAACCAAACAACCTAAGGTGCCCGTGTGAAATATTAATCTAGAAAGAAAGCGTGCTATCAAATTTTTAGAATGATCATTAGATAGTATGTCATTGGCAGGACAGATGCTATCTGACCTAGAGTGACTACTAAGCAAGAAACCCTGAGGAAGGACTTGAACCATACATGAAGTACTAAGGAGGGAAGGAGTCTATAGGGGACTTATCATAAACCTCAAATATACACATCCTAGTCAGTGCATGAAGGCTAATCCAAGGAGAAAGCGCAGCAGACGCACATCCACTTAAATAAATCCAACATGAGGTAGATTACCAGCCATGTAGTAAAGCCTACCAAACTAAAAAGTGCTCATCATTGTGTAGTTGCATAGTATGGAAGGAAAGCATAGTAGACTTACATCATCGAAAGCAAGAAGACCACTTCGACACAGCAGGTAACACGCCAAGCACCTAGAGCAGTCATTGAGTGAGTTCTGTTGGGAGTGTTATCTCAACTCAGAGTAGCCCGAGATAAAATATATGTATTTATTTTATATGTTTATGTGTAGTTTGTATTTGTGTTGTGTCGATGAAGGATAGGACATCGTTCGGGTTCCTTACACCTACCCTAAAGATATCATGGCGGATTCACAAACAAGAATACTTTCAACAATGAAGAGATTGAATTTGAAATGAAATTTTCATTGATGATAATTACTTTTAAACATAATTTATATTATTTCTTTAAGTAGAGCTCATTGATTGGAAGTAGTGGGCCCTCTCCCATATGATTAAAAAGTTGATTAGATCCTCCGTGGTAGGCCTTCTCTATGGAAAAAGGGCCTTCCCAAGTGGGTTCAAACTTTCCTCCCATCATACGATGGACAGCAATCAATCTTTTTAAAATAAAAATAAGCTCTCCTACATGAAAAGCTCTAGAATGGACCAACTTATTATGAGCTCGAATCATTTTAGGTTTGTATAACTCAAGGTTTTGGCATGCCCGCAGGCCTCTCTCATCCAATCCTTTGAGCTCTTCTAATTGTAACTTGGCATTCGGCTTTGTTGTGATCTTGCTAGCCATAGCTTTAGACCCATACACTAAGGAGAAAAAAGTAGTTGGAGTTAGAGTTCTATATGTAGTGCGGTAGGCCCACAAGGCTTCAACTCTACTTGCCACTAATTATTAAAGTGTATTGTTAAGTATTTGGATGAGAATTTTATTAAAGGTTTCTACTTAGTCATTTTCCCTCGGGTAGTTGATGGTAGAATATCTCCATTCTATGTTGTCTCTCCAGGAAAAGTTATTGATCTTGGTGTTCTTGAATGCAATACCATTATCATATATAATTCATCAAGGCACTCCGAACATAATATATGATATGATCTCAAAAAAACTAGAGAACATGCTGAGTTGTGACCTCTCTAAGTGGAATCACCTTCTCCCATTTAGAAATGTAGTTAATAGCCGCTAATATGAACTGATGACCCTTGGAAGAAGGAGGATCAATCAGACCCACTATGTCGGTACCCCAACACTCGAATGGCCATGAGGCCAATGTAGGATGTAGAATGTTGGTGGTTGGTGTAGGACCACACCATGTATTTGACATTGGTGGCATCGCCTAGCCGTATCCATGCAATCTTTGATCATCGATGGCTAGTAGTATCCTAGTCTCTTGATCTTGGCTTTCATCTTCGAACCAAATTGGTTAGCTCCACATAATCCTGAGTGTACCTGGGTCATGATCTTATGGGCTTCATGCTTGTCTAAACAACATAACCACATATTATGAAAAGTCCATGGGTACAAGACACCATCCACAAGAGCATATTAAAGTGTTCTTTGCTTCATATGATGGGCTTGGGACTTCTCTTGAGGTAGTTTACCTTTATTTGTTTAATCCATGAATTATTTCCTCTAATCTAACTCATCATCCTTCTTGGCAATGGCAACCTCCCCTTCAAGAGAGTATTTTTTATGAGTTCAAAATCAATAAGGGATAAAACTTGTCAATTTTGGACCTTTACTGATATGGACTCATCCTTTGGACATGCCAATGCCTTGGCAAGCTTGGCTAAGGAATACGCTACGACATTCTCTCTTTGAGGAATCTTATAAATGATAACCTCTATGATTGGGGCCAACAACTCCATGTTGTACTTATGGTAGTGATGGAGCATGGGTTTTATAACCATATAGGACCCAACGATTTAGTTGATAACAAGCTAAGAATCCTCGAAGATGTTGATGTTCTAGATGCTTAGAGTAACGGCTAACTCCAGACTGACAATTAGAAATTCATATTTGACTTCGTTGTTGGTGCAAGGATTGGACAGATGATATGAGAATCTCATCACATCGCAGTCCAAGGTTAAGAGAATTATTCCTACCCCTAACTTTCATGAAATAGTAGATTGCGGTTCTTCTTCTCTTTGAGAGGAAGCTGTATCATCAAATTACATCTCCTAGCAGTGAATTCTAGTATCCCTTAAGTTCATGATTTGTTTAACAGGGTGATCATCACTAAGCGAAGAGTCAGTGGGAAGTGGGTGTGTTGCTAGGAAATTCGTTAATGCTTGTCCTTTCACCACACGGAGGGGTACAAAGGAAATTTCAAACTACGAGAGGATCATGGACCATTGTGCCAACCATCTGGATAGCATCGGCCATGTCATGAGATATTATAGTGGATTTGTCATAGAGATCAAGTTAGCCTTATAAGAAATCATGTGGTGCTATAGCTTTTGGGATGTAAAGATTAAAGCTAGAAATGCTTCTCAATGGGTGGATAATTAGCCTCAGTAGGGATTAGACGAAGGCTGAAGTAGTATAGTGCATCTTCCTTTCCTTTGTCATTGGCTTTGGCCAACAAAGCAACAAGGGAGTCATCTAACATAGTATTATAAAGTATAGGTGGCTTGCTCGAGATAAGGGCTGCTAGAACCATTAGCATCATCAAGTAATGCTTGAGGTCTTCAAAGGAATGCTCACACATGAACTTGGTGTATTTTTTGACAAGAATGCGAGAATGGTGACTTCTCCGATAGGTTGCATATAAAGCATCTTAGATATGTCAACCACCCTTGGAATGATCCGAGTTGAGTTAAACTTTTAGGGGGTGGAATTTCTAATATTACCTTGATCTTCTTTGGATCAATTTTGATTCCATGGTGTCAGACAATAAACCCAAGGAATTTCCCTGATGCTACTTCGAATGCACACTTCAGGGTGTTCATTTTATTTTGAGGAAATATTGTCTTAGCTGTTCAAAAACTACTCTCAAGTCAAAGAGATGGTCTTCCTTTTCTCCACTTTCGACCATGAGATCATCGACATATCACTTGACTTGATGATGAATGAGTTCGATGAAAATTCGATTCATAGCCTGGTATGCCGACCTTTTAAGGTTCATGACCTTATAATAAATGATTCGATGAGTTCTAAAGTTGTGTTTCTTTCATCTTGAGGCCATCTTTATTTGGTTATATCCGGATGAGCCATCCATGAAAGAAGGCATGAGATGAGTAAATGTACACCATCAACTCTAGGATTGGTAGTAAAAATTCATCTTTTGTACATACCTTATTTAAATCCCTAAAATTGATGCATATGTTAATTTGACCAATATTTTTTGTAATTGGGACTACACTAGCTAACCAGGTAGGGTATTTTTCTTCTCGGATGAAGCCAGCATCGATTAGTTTCTTGACTTTAAAAAAGAACTATTTTTCTATGTATAATCGCATGCATCTAAGAGCTTGCTTGATAGGGTTAGCAGTAGGCATTATTACTAGTTTATGGACTGATATGTTAGGAGCCAATCGAGACATCTCTTCATAACTCCATGTAAAGTCCTTCTCAATAGCCTAACTAAGTCATTAGTTTCAATTTCATTCAATAAAGAATCGATGTATGCCAGGCGTGGATCTTCTTCAGTTCCTAAGTTAATTTCATTGAGCTCATAAATGGTTGACTTGATCTCTCCTTCAAACTCTGGTGGTGCATCTTTGACTTCAAAATCTTCTAGATCACATAAAGTTTCTAAGCATAACTCCTCATATGAGATAATATAATTTGAAAATAACCCATCAGATTTCAAATGATTGGTGATGACTATGCAATCATCATCATCATTGACTGGACCCACTATATCAAATCCTAGTCCCGATCTTCATTAAGATCTTTTGCATTTGTTCTTCCATATTCTTTTGAAGTAGTTTGACTTATACTTTGAACAAGTAAGTCGGATTAACCCTCTCTTTTCTAAATTATGAACACAAGGCAAGTAACAATCAAAAGGTAATTATATTAAATCTTTATATGAATAATTCTCAAGTTCTACATCAACTTCTTGACTTGAGGATGAAACTCCTAAAAAGAACCTCTAAGTCTTCACACTAATGGATGTCACACTAATGGATGACTTAGGGGCTTCTTTAACTACCAAACCCTCAACTTTATGATAGGAAAGTGAAGTTAAAGCTAAGGTTTCAGACTGATTCCTAACTATTTCATATATAGACTTGGATACATTTATGCTTTGCTTTGGAGCACGGTCTTCATCGCTATCTGACTCAAGTGTAAACTCTCTACTACTAAGAAGAGTTGGCTGGCATGCTAACCATATAAAACTCATCTTATGAATGAGATTCTAAGTCTATATGGATAGTAGGTGTAGCTAGGACATATCTTTTATTGCGTGGCCAATAAGGAGGTTTTCCACCACTGGGACTACCTCTAAACTAGCCTCTTCACCTATCTGATGGAGGTTAGGTAGTCCTACCCATATATTCAAATGGATTAATGAACTGTGGGTGGAATCAAATGCCAGGATCCACTTCCTCTTCCAAGTCCACTTTCCCCCTTTCTTATTTCTTTTCTTTTCTTATTTTCTTTCTTTTGTTATTTCTTTCTTTTTAAAAACTTTGGCCAAGTTCACAAGAATAGACTGGTTGATTTTGAAGGAGGTAGTAATCTGCATCCTCATATATGGCGACATCATGAACTATAAATGGTTTGAGATCTCCTTTGACATAGTAGACGATCCCTCCTCTCACGAACTTCATACATTGATGTAGAGAGGATGGAACTATGTTATTCTCATGTATCCATGGTGTCCCAAGAAAAGCATAAACCCTAACCCTAACTGTAAACCTAAACCTAAAGTAACTAAATAAATTAAAAAATAAACCTAAACCCTAAAACCTAATAAACCTAAACTCTAAGAATGGGCAAAACCTTGATGGTAGAAACATCACTGTCAACTAGGCTCAGTCTAAATCTAGCAGTGAAGGCGAAGGCAGAGGCGGCGATTATCATAGTGGTGGTGGGGGATCTGGAAGTGTGGGTGGATATGGAGGTGGTGGTCACAGCAGTGGTGGTTATGGAGGTGGGAGGAGCACTGGAGGTTACAATCGTGGTGGTGGCAGAGGGAGAGATCGGGGATATGATGGTGGATCCTGCTACTCGAGAAGCAAGGGTAGTTCTAATGAGAACTAGAGAAACTGAAGAATGGCTGATTCGATCTACTACTTATGGAACTATGTCTTTATAGTAGAGATGGTTTTAGTTATCTAGGGTTTTTGATTTGCTCTATGCATGCTCATTTTTTATCTATGTTGTCGCTTGTGTCTAAGAAAACATGGTATGTTACTTGGTTGATGAAATCGAAAAGAAGAAATGTTGAATTTGAATTTATTCTCTGTTAAAAATAAAAATTCAAAAATCCTAAACCCTAAACTAAAACCTAAACCCTAAACCTAAAACCTAGACCCTAAACCCTAAATCCAAAACTCTAAACCCTAAAATCTAAAACACTAAACCCTAAACCCTAAACCCAAAACCCAAAACCCTAAACCCTAAACCCTAAACCCTAAAAACTAGAAAATCTAAACCTAAACTAAATAAAACCTATAAATAAACTAAATAGAAAAACCTAAACCTAAATAAAATAAAATAAAATAAAATAAAAACCTAAACTAAAACTAAACCTAAACCTAAAATAAAAAATAAAATCTAAACTAAAATAAACATAATAAAAGCCTAAACTAAACTAAAAAATAAAATAAACATAAAAATAAAATATCTAAATAAAATAAAAACTATGCGATTTAAGGTTTAGGGTTTAGGGTTTTAAGGTTTAGGGAAGGGTTTGGCTTTTATTTAGTTTTATTATTTAGGTTTAGGTTTTATTTTTTCTTAAGGTTTAGGTTTTGGTTTTTATTTTATTTTTTTTGGGTTTAAGTTTTAGGTTTAAGTTTTAGGTTTTTATTTTAGGTTAAATTTTAGGTATTCTTTTTTAGTTCAGTTTAAGTTTTAATGTATTTTATTTTAGTTTAGTTTTTATTTTTATTTTTATTTTATTTTATTTTCAGGTTTAGGTTTAGGTTTAGGTATAGGTTTTTATTTTATTTTGTTTTGGTTTATGTTTTTTTATTTATTTTATTTTAAGGTTTTTAGCTTTTTAGGGTTTAGTGTTTATAGTTTAGGGTTTAGGGTTTGGGGTTTAGGATTTAGGGTTTATGGTTTAGGGTTTATGGTTTATGTTTTAGGGTTTAGGGTTTAGGATTTTGGTTTTAGGTCTAGGGTACAGGTTTTAGTTTTTTAATTAATAAAGAACAAATTCAGATTCAACATTTCTTCTTTTCGATTTCATCAACCATATAACACACCAAGTTTTCTAAGACAAAAGCGACAACATCGATAGAGCAAATAAAAAACCCTAGATAATTAGAATTATCTCTACTATAAAGACATAGTTTCGTAAGTAACAGATCGGATTGGCTTTTCTTCAATTTCTCTAATTTCCATAAGAACCACCCCGGCCTCTCGAGTAGCGAGATCCACCATCATATCCCAGATCTCTCCCTCTGCCACCACCACAACTATAATCTTCATCTCTCCTTTAGCCTCCATACCACCACTACTTTGACCACCACCTCCATATCCACTAGCACGACTAGATCCCCCACCACCACTATGCTAACCGACACCTTCGCCTTCTCCTCCATTCTTAGGGTTTAGGTTTATTAGGTTTTAGGTTTTAGGTTTATTTTTTAATTTATTTTGTTACTTTAGGTTTAACTTTAGGGTTGGGTGTTTAGGGTTAGGGTTTAGGGTTTAGGGTTAGGAGTTTAGAGTTTAGCATTTAGGTGTTAGGATTTTAGGGTTTATGCTTTTAGGGAATAGGGTTTAGGGTTAGGGTTTAGGGTGTAGTGTTTAGGCTTTAGGGTTTAGAGTTTTGAGGGTATAGGGTATAGGGATTAAGATTAGTTTAGGGTTTAGTGTTTAGGTTTAGTTTTAGGGTTTAGGATTTAGGATTTAGGCTTTAGGGTTTAGGGTTTAGGGTTTAAGGGTTTTTATTAAATTATGTAAACTAATAGGTTTAGGTATATTTAGTTTCTATAGTTTAAAATTTTAATTTTTATTTATTTATTTTTTTTATTTTTATTTAGGTTTATTTTTTATTTTTATTTAGTTTAGTTTATTTATTTTAGTTTAGGTTTTTTATTTAATTTAATTTTTAGATTTAGGTTTAGGTTTATGCTTATTTTTTAGTTTAGTTTTATTTTTATTTTATTTTTTAGGCTTAGGTTTTATTTTTTTATTTTTAGGTTTATGTTTAGGTTTTAATTTTATTTTTTTAGGTTAAGGTTTTAGATTTTTATTTTAGGTTTATTTTTATGATTTTATTTTTTTAGTTTAGGTTTAGTTTTATTTTTAGTTTAGTTTATTTTATTTAGTTTAAGGTTTAGGTTTAGTTTATTTTATGTTTAGGTCTAGGTTTAATTTATTTTAGTTTAGTTTATTTTAGTGTAGGTTTAGGTTTATTTTATTTTGTTTAATTCTGGTTTAGGTTTTTTTTTAGTTTTAGGTTTTTTTATTTTTATTTATTTTTAGGATTTATTTTTTATTTATTTTTTGGTTTTAGTTGTAGGATTATTTATTAGGTTTAATTTTTGTTCAGTTTTTATTTTATTTTATTTTAGGTTTATTTTATTTTTATTTTACATTTAGTTTTTATTATATTTGGGTTTTTTATATTTAGGTTTCATTTATTTTTTAGTTTAGTTAGGTTTATACTTATTTTATTTTAGTTTAGTTTTTAGTTTTTATTTTCTTTTATTTTTACGTTTAGGTTCAAGTTTAGGTTTTCGTTTAGGTTAAGGTTTTAGTTTAGGTTTTTATTTTATTTTTTTTTTTTATTTTATTTAGCTTTATGTTTTTTTCTTTATTTTATTTTTAGGTTACATTTAGTTTAAGCTTAAGTTTTAGGTTTTAGGGTTCTGATTTAGGGTTTTAGGGTTTAGGGTTTAGGATTTTAAGTTTTAGTGTTTTAGGGTGGTGGGTTTAGGTTTAGATTTTTTTATTTAGTTTCATTTATTTAGTTTATTTAGTTTATTTTTTATTTTTTATATTTATTTTTATTTAGTTTAATTTATTTGTTTGAGGTTTATTTATTTTAGTTTATTTTATAAGTTTAGGTTTACTTTTTAGTTGAGTTTTAATTTAATTTTATTTTTTTAGTTTAGGTTTTATTTTTTATTTTTAGTTTTAGATTTAGGTTTTTATTTTATTTTTTATGTTTAGGTTTTAATTTTTTATTTTAAGTTTATTTTTAGGTTTTATTTTTTTGGTTTAGGTTTAGGTTTATTTTTAGTTTATTTTATTATATTTAGTTTGGGTTCAGCTTTAAGTTTAGTTTATTTTATGTTTAGGTTTTGGTTTTATTTATTTCAGTTTAGTTTATTTTAGTTTAGGTTTAGGTTTATTTTGTTTATTTTATTATTATTTTAGTTTAAGTTCTTATTTTTAGTTTAGGGTTTATGTTTTATTTTTTATTTATTTTTAGGTTTATTTTTTAGTTTTAGGTCTTCATTTAGTTTTTATTTTATTTTATTTTAGGTTTATTTTATTATTATTTTGCGTTTACTTTTTATTTTATTTAGGTTTTTTATTCTTAGGTTTATTTTATTTTTTTAGTTTAGTTTAGGTTTTTATTTATTTTATTTTAGCATATTTTCATTTTTATTTTATTTTTTTTAGTTTAGGGTTAGGTTTTAGTTTAGGCTTTTATTTTATTTAGGTTTATTTTTTTATGTTTTGTTTAGGTTTTATTTAGGTTTAAGTTTTTTTTTGGGTTTAGGGTTTAGGGTTTAGGTTTTAGGGTTTAAGGTTTAGGGTTTAGGGTTTAGGGTTTATGCTTTAGGGTTTAGGGTTTTTAGGGTTTAGGGTTAGCTTAGGGTTTATTATTAGTTTAGGGTTTAGGGTTTAGGGTTTAGGGTTTATGGTTTTTAGGGTTTAGAGTTTGTGGTTTAGGGTTAATTTAGGGTTAGGGTTTAGGGTTTTAGGGTTTAGGATTATGGTTATAGTTTATGGTTTAGGGTTTTGGGTTTTGGGATTAAGGTTAGGGTTATGGTTTATGGTTTAGGGTTTAGGGTTAGGTTTTTTTATTTATTTTTATTTTTTTATTTTTTAAAATTAAGTGAACTAGTAGGTTTAGGTTTATTTGGTTTTTTATTTATTTTTAGTTTATTTTGTTATTTATATTTATTTTTATTTAGTTTAGTTTCTTTATTTGTGGTTTACTTATTTTAGTTTATTTTAGGTTTAGGTTTAGGTTTATGTTTAATTTTTAGTTGAGTTTTATTTTAATTTTATTATTTTGGTTTATGTTTTATTTTTTATTTTTTATTTTTTGGTTTAGCTTTAGGTTTTAATTTCATTTTTCAAGGTTTAGCTTTTTATTTTTGGTTTATTTTTAGGTTTTATTTTTTAGTTTAAGTTTAGGTTTATTTTTTGTTTATTTTACTTTATTTAGTTTAGGTTGAGGTTTAAGTTTAGTTTATTTTAGGTTTAGGTTTAGGTTTTATTTATTTTAGTTCAGTTTATTTTAGTTTCAGCTTAGGTTTAGGTTTATTTTGTTTATTTTATTTTTATTTTAGGTTAAGTTTTTATTTTTTATTTATTTTTAGGTTTTTTTTAGGTTTAAGTTTTTATTTAGTTTTTATTTTATTTTATTTTAGGTCTATTTTATATTTCTTTTATTTTTACTTTTTATTTTATTCAGGTTTTCATTCTTAGGTTTATTTTATTTTTTAGTTTACTTTAGGTTTTTATTTATTTTATTTTAGTGTATTTTAATTTTAATTTTATTTAATATTTACATTTAGGTTTAGGTTTTAGTTTAAGTTTTTATTATATTATATTTTTTTTTAATTTTATTCAAGTTTATATTTTTTTTATGTTTTTTAAGGTTTAATTTGGTTGATGTTTTTTTTTTAGTTTTAAGGTTTAGGGTTTAGGGTTGAGGGGTTAGGTTTTAGGGATTAAGATTTAAGATTTAGGGTATAGTGTTTAGGCATTAAGGTTTAGGGTTTTTAGGGTTTAGGGTTTAGGGTTTAGGGTTTAAGGTTTATGGTTTAGCATTTAGGGTTAAGGGTTTTAGGGTTTAGGATTTAGGGTTTAGGTTTTATTTTAGGATTAGAAGGAGGTTTAGGTTTTATTTTATAGGGTTTAAGTTTATTTAGTTTATTTTTTATTTTTTATTTTTATTTTTATTTAGTTTAATTTATTTGTTTGAGGTTTATTTATTTTAGTTTATTTTTTAAGTTTAGGTTAACCTTTTAGTTGAGTTTTATTTTAATTTTATTTTGTTGGTTTAGGTTTTATTTTTTTGTTTTTAGTTTTAGCTTTAGGTTTTATTTTTATTTTTTTAGGTTTAGGTTTTAAGTTTTTATTTTAAGTTTATTTTTAGGTTTTATTTTTTAGTTTAGGTTTAGGTTTATTTTCAATTTATTTTATTATATTTAGTTTGGGTTCATTTTAGTTTATTTTATTTTAGGTTTAGGTTTTAGGTTTTATTTATTTAGTTTAGTTTATTTTAGTTTATTTTATTTTGTTTATCTTATTATTATTTTAGTTTAGGTTCTTATTTTTATAGGTTTTTTTAGGTTTATTTTTTAGTTTTAGGTCTTTATTTAGTTTTTATTATATATTATTTCAGGTTTATTTTAGTATTATTTTATGTTTACTTTTTATTTTATTTAGGTTTTTTATTCTTAGGTTTATTTTATTTTTTAGTTTAGTTTAGTTGTTTATTTATTTTATTTTAGCATATTTTTATTTTTATTTTATTTTTTTAAGTTTAGGGTTGGGTTTTAGTTTAGGCTTTTATTTTATTTAGGTTTATTTTTTATGTTTTCTTTAGGTTATATTTAGGTTTAAGTTTTTTTTTTGGGTTTAGGGTTTAGGGTTTAGGTTTAGGGTTTGGCTTTGTGGGTTTAGGGTTTAGGGTTTATGCTTTAGGGTTTAGGGTTTTTAGGGTTTAGGGTTAGCTTAGGGTTTATTATTAGTTTAGGGTTTAGGGTTTAGGGTTTATGGTTTTTAGGGTTTAGAGTTTATGGTTTAGGGTTAGTTTAGGGTTTAGAGTTTAGGGTTCTAGGGTTTAGGGTTAAGGTTACAATTTATGGTTTAGGGTTTAGGGTTTTGGGATTAGGGTTAGGGCTTCGGTTTATGATTTAGGGTTTAGTGTTTAAGGGTTTTATTATTTATTTTTATTTTTTTAATTTTTTAAAATTAAGTGAACTAGTAGGTTTAGGTTTATTTGGTTTTTAATTTTTTTAGTTCATTTTATTTTTTATTTTTATTTTTATTTAGTTTAATTTAATTATTTGTGGTTTATTATTTTAGTTTATTTTTAGGTTTAGGTTTAGGTTTAGGTTTATTTTTTAGTTGAGTTTTATTTTTATTTTATTTTTTATTTTAGGTTTTATTTTTTATTTTTTTAGTTTAGCTTTAGGTTTTAATTTTATTTTTCTAGGTTTAGCTTTTTATTTTAGGTTTATTTTTAGGTTTTATTTTTTAGTTTACGTTTAGGTTTATTTTTAGTTTATTTTACTTTATTTAGTTTAGGTTGAGGTTTAAGTTTAGTTTATTTTAGGTTTAGGTTTATGTTTTATTTATTTCAGTTTAGTTTATTTTAGTTTAGGCTTAGGTTTATATTTATTTTGTTTATTTTAATTTTATTTTAGGTTAAGTTTTTAATTTTTATTTATTTTTAGGTTTACTTTTTAGGTTTAAGTTTTAATTTAGTTTTTATTTTATTTTATTTTAGATTTATTTTATATTTCTTTTATGTTTACTTTTTATTTTATTTAGGTTTTTAATTCTTAGGTTTATTTTATTTTTTAGTTTACTTTAGGTTTTTATTTATTTTATTTTAGCATATTTTAATTTTAATTTTATTTTAGGTTTAGGTTTAGGTTTAGGTTTTAGTTTAAGTTTTTATTATATTATATTTTTTAGTTTTATTCAAGTTTATGTTTTTTTTATGTTTTTTAAGGTTTAATTAGGTTTAAGTTTTTTTTTTTTTGGTTTTAGGGTTTAGGGCTTAGGGTTTAGGGGTTAGGTTTTAGGGTTTAAGATTTAAGGTTTAGGGTATAGTGTTTAACCATTAGGGTTTAGGGTTTTTAGGGTTTAGGGTTTAGGGTTTATGGTTTAGGTTTAGTTTAGGGTTCAAGGTTTAGGGTTTTAGGATTTAGGGTTTAGTATTTAGGGTTTAGGGTTAGGGTTTAGGGTTTAGGGTTTAAGATTTCGAGTTTTGGGTTTAGATCTTAAGGTTTAAGGTGTTTTTTTTTAATTAAGTGAACTAGTAGGTTTAAGTTTTTTTTAGTTTATTTAGTTTTTTTATGAATTTTATTTTATTTTATTATTTTATTATTATTTATGTTTATTTTTTATTTTTATTTATGTTTATTTTAGGTTTTTTATTTTAGTTTAAGTTTTTTATTTTAGTTTATTTTTTAGGTTTAGTTATAAGTTTATGTTTATTTTTTAGTTTAGTTTTATTTTTATTTTTTTAAGTTTAGGTTTTAATTTTTATTTTTATGTTTTGGTTTAGGATTTTATTTTATTTTTTTAGGTTTAGGTTTTAAGTTTTAATTTTAGGTTTATTTTTAGGTTTTTTATAGTTTATGTTTAGGTTTATTTTCAGTTTATTTAATCTGATTTAGTTTAGGGTTTAGGTTCAATTTATTTAGGTTTAGGTTTAGGTTTTATTTATTTTAGTTTAGTTTATTATAGTTTAGGTTTAGGTTTTTCTTTAGTTTAACGTTTATATTTTATTTTTTTATTTATTTTAGGTTTATTTTTTGGTTTAGTTTTTATTTTTTTAAGATTTTTATTTTTACGTTTATTTTATTTTTTAGTTTAGTTTAAGTTTTTAATTTTTTTATTTTAGTTTAGTTTTTATATTTTATTTTATTTTATTTTACTTTTAGGTTTAGGTTTAGGCTTAGGTTTAAGTTTTAGTTTAGGTTTCTATTTTATTTTATTTTTTTACTTTATTTATGTTTATGTATTTTTATTTATTTTATTTTTAGGTATTATTTAGTTTAAGTTTATATTTTTAGGTTTTTAATGTTTAGGGATTAGGGTTTAGGGTTTAGGGTTTAGGGTTTGCGATTTAGGGTTGTAGGTTTTAGGGTTTAGGGTTTACGGTTAATGGTTCAGCGTTTAGGGTTTTAGGGCTTTAGGGTTTAAGGTTTAAGGTTTAAGGTTTTAGGATTTAAGGTTTAGTGTTTTAGGGTTTAAGGTTTAGGGTTTAGGATTTAGGGTTTATGGCTTAGGGTTTAGGGTTTAGGGTTAATGGTTAGGGTTTTTTAATTTTTTTTTTTTTTTTATTTTTATGGTTAGGGTTTTCTATTTAGTGTTTAGGGATTAGGTTTTAGGTTTAGGGTTTAGGTTTTTTATTTCTTTTTTAACAAAGAATAAATTCAGATTCAACATTTCTTCTTTTCGATTTCATCAACCAAGTAGTAACACACTAAGTTTTTTAAGACACAACAGATGAGATAGATCAAAAATGTGGATGCCTAGAGCAAATAAAAAACCCTAGATAACTAGAACTATTTCTACTCTAAAGACATAGTTCTATAAGCAGCAGATCGGATCGATCGTTCTCTAGTTTCTCCAGTTCCCATCATAACCACCCTGGCCTCTCGAATAGTGGGATTCACCATCATAACCCTGATCACTCCCTCCATCACCACCACGACTGTAACCTCCGTCGCTCCTCCCTCCTCCATAACCACCACTACTCTGATCACCACCTCCATATCCACCAGCACCTCCAGATCCCCCACCACCACTACAATAACTGTCGCCTTCACCTCCACCACCAGATCTAGGCTGAGCCAAGTTTACGGTGATGTTCCAACTGTCAAGGTTCTATCCATTCTTTGAGTTTTGGTTTAGGTTTAGGTTTATTAGGTTTTAAGGTTTAGGTTTATTTTTTAATTGATTTTTTTTTTTTGGGGAAACCCCATGATGCGGGGGTATTTTATTGCCACAAAAAAAGGGTTACAAGGTCCTTAAAGGGGATAAACTCTGAAACTACTGCTCAAAGAGCTACAATCAGCCTAAGGAGTAAATCCCCATCTAAATACATCCAAGAGCAAAAGAAAACATTAAAGCAATCAAAAGATACAAGATGATTAACATAATAGGCTAAAGGAAGGTTAAGGCCAATGCTCTGATGGTTGTAAGAGTGCTTGGTAATATGGAGCAAACCTACAAGATAAAAAGAGAGGAACACCTGCAAAGTTATAATGAAAGAGAGATTAGAACAGTGGTAATATCTGAAAAAAGGTAGAAGGAAACAATATAATATGAGTATGATAATAAGGAAATGTGATAGAGAAGGCTCAGGCTCAATCACACCATGTTGGGGCAGATGCAAGTATGAGCATCTAAACTTCAGCAGAAGGGTTACATCACATGAGCTACTACCGAACCAAAAAGGAGTGAGAACATCACAGCCATCATAACCAACAAACCTGTGAGAAGGAAGCACTCAGTTGTTGATAATCATGTGAGCTTTATTACCTGCAAACCTAAACAAAATCATATTTATGCATATGAAATAGGTCGGCATAGAAATCATCATCTTGGAAAAGGAAGAAGTAGCTCGAAATCTCAAGCAAGTCAATGAGTCTTTAAATGACACAATCCCAATTATAAGGTATATAAATGAATCAGTCGGGCCAGAAGTACAGCTTAGGGGTAGATGTAAAGTCCAGAAAATGAGCCCAATCAATATAATGAATGCATTGGTGCAATC
This sequence comes from Cymbidium sinense, assembly GCA_021442155.1. Lineage (NCBI taxonomy): Eukaryota > Viridiplantae > Streptophyta > Magnoliopsida > Asparagales > Orchidaceae > Cymbidium > Cymbidium sinense. Next base: position 248,009 of record JAKCPB010000300.1, on the reverse strand, counting down.
CCTTATTAGATCCAAATCAATAGTTGGCAAGAAACAATAGTAAGGAAAAAAACCATAAACCCAAGAAAATAGCCAATAAGCATGGCAGCAAAAGCCAGTAGAACTAAACCATAAATAGGAAAAGACAGAAACAGTTCATAATACCACCCCTTAATAATAGAGATTATATTCCAAGGAGTAAGCACTAACCTGACCGGTCCCAGATTAGAAAAACTGGGAGTCCAAATAATTTCCATATGAGAATCGGAAAAACAAGATCAGAGATAACTAAGAGTAGAAGGTACGTGCAAGAGCTAAGACCAAAGCCAAGACATGAAAGGGTCGCATAAAGATTGCTGAGATCCCAAGACAAAAGATAAGAATGAGCACAAGCCATTCAGGCCCCAGTTGGGAATAGAAACAACAAGGGTAATGTAAATCATAGTTATCAGATAATGAGCAATACCCTAGATAGAAATAGCAAGGGCACTCAGAGAAATAGCCCCAACAACAAAATAGCTAGTGCAACAGAAATACAAATTAGGATCCACATTAGAATCCAGAAAAACAAGACAACAAATAACCAAGACAAAAAAATAGCCAAGGCAGTAGTAGCCAAGACAGCCACGACCAAGACAGCAAGGGACAACATAGTACCATAATTCGGGAAAGCCACAGCCCAGACACCAATGACCAAAACAAACAGAGACAGCATAATCTGGACAAGCATATAGCTTGAAACCCTTAATCATATCCAGAGATAACTGAACACATGAAAACTACGGACAAAGACAGAAATCGAGAGCCAATCAGAGAGCCAATCCCAACAGCAGAGAGGTTATTGCCAGATTGGAATACATCAGCAAAAGGATCAAAAATTGTATTCAAATGAAAAACATCATTAGAATCCAGACAAAATAGTATAACAGGTAACCAAGGAAAAAACCAGCCAGGATAGCAACAAATAGGGCAAAACCATCCAAGCCTCTCAATCAGAGTATACAATGCCATAGTTAATAGCTAAGAAGATATAACATAGGAATAAGTATCTTGAGTGCAACAATCCAGACAGCAAACACTAAAAACCCTTAGACAATCAAGACAACAAAAACCAGCTAGCTTGCCATAAAACCACCCATCCAGGATAAACAGTGCAATTGATACAAGTTTAACGGGGTTCAAAACAAAACTAACCAAGCAATCATCAACATCTTGCTCAACAAAATAAACTAAAACCCCAGAAATAGCCTGTAGAGTATTAATCTATTGCAGCCAACAACCAAGGCAGTTAATACCAACAAGCTGGTCAAGAATCCACCCTAAAAGCATATATAAAGATAGGGTGGGGAAGAAAACTCCCCACCACAAGCCAATTCAATAAGGGACATTCAAAGCATTAGCAGGATGATTAGTCACATTAATCCAGATCTGCCAAGGATAAGAGCCGGAAGATAACAAAGAACCCAGAAGAAAGAGGGACAAAAGAGAAACAAAGAAAAAGGGTAGACACAGAAAAAACCAAAAAGAAAGGCCAACATGAAAGCCCATTCCTGCAGGGAGCAAGATAAGACCAAAGCCCCAATCTGAGAAGCTTCCTGCACAGAAAGATTCTCTTGAATATAACAACTAGTAACATTCTGAAGAAACTCCATCTAGGGTAGAAAATAAATAGTACAAATAAGAGATACATAAAAGGTTAACCAAGAAGTACTATCAAAGTTCTGCACAATGATAATTCTGCCATTAAGGGTAAGGAGGTCAGCAGCAACCTGGGAGAAAGCCTACAAAGAACATCCATAGCAGGTGGAAGAAAAGAAGAAAGCACCCCACAACAAGATCCCACCAAAGAGACCCTGCTGAAACAGGAAATGGATTCCGTAAAGAGCGTTAGGGGTCCAGTTACTGATAAACAACAGCCAAGATGATAAGTATAAAAAGGCAAATAGCCTCTTCATGCAGAAATAAATTAAAATATAATAAGTAAAAGAAAAGCTACCCAAGCTAGAATCAAAGAGAATATGGGAGACAATCAGCATATCAAAAGCCAGCCAGCAGTCATTATCAGTTAGGATCCAATAACCTAACAGTAAATCATGAAGATCGTAAGTGGGATTGCGCTTATAAAACCAAGAATGTAACACAAAGCTCAAGCGGGTTCCAATTCAAGAGATTGATGTGCATATAGTTCAACATCTGCCCCATAATATTGTAAATGCCAAAAATAGTGATCTTCGAACTAAAGGAGAAGGGATAAAGGCAGCAAGTCATGGTAAAGAGCACAAGACAGCAATGATATCTATGAGGAGTATCCATAAAGAACACAAGGAAATTGGAAAACCAGAAAAAAAAAAAGGAAGACGAAAAGGAGAATTAGATTATGAGGTAAGGAAGCCCAGAATTGTCCAAGTTAACCAGACCACGTAAGTATTTGGGTATTATAAATTGATCAAAGAGGATGATACTGTCTAATCTCGCACCCAGATTAGCAAGGTAATCAGCACAGGCGTTACCTTCACACCAAACATGAGTGATGGTAAAATTCAGTTGAGAGAGAAGAGCCCTAGTTTGCTTGAGGAGGTAGTATAAACAAGCATTACTCATATTAGTAGAAGTCAAAAGGTCAATCAGTAGAAGAGCATCTACCTCTATCCAAATATTGAGCCAGCCATTTTGAAGATAAATTTCAAGAGCTTTGTGGACCATAAGCTCGATAAGGGATCCTGGAAATAAGGGGATAAGCAAATGCACATAGGACTATACCCTTAGAATCTAAAAAATGCCTCCACAACTAGAGCCATTATGAGAGACAGAGCCATCAGTATTAATTTTAATAATATGGTGAAGAGGTTTTTTCCAAAAAACCATTCTATCATTTCGATAGTAAGACTGGTCTGGAAGGTTGAGGCCAAGCTTATTGGCAACAGATATACAACCTTTAAAATGTTTGTGTTGAATTGGCTTTAAACAAGTCACAAATTTTATTTTTAGTTCTAGTAATAATCCTCATGTGATTCATACGAATCCCGTGATGTTTAGCTTCATTTCGGTCCATCCATATGAACCAAATAAGAGTAATGGCGATTATGATTTTAATATGACGTTTAATGGCATTGTCAAAGTAAACTTCAAGAAGTTGATATATAGTAAAAGTACAATTAAAATTGACAGTGTTGAATAGATCGTCATACCAAATCCAAATTTTTGATGCAATAGCCCCATTAACAAAAACATGGTTAACATTCTCAATATGGGAACAACATTGACATTTTGAGGGTAAATAAAACCCTTTACCCCACAACAAAGAAAGTAGGATACGCCAAGTTAGAACAGAGTAAGAAGAGGGGATATTGTTATTCCAAATTTTGGAGAACACAATAGAAGAATCGAGTGTCTTTAGTGAAGCCACACATTTTAAGGTTGAAATCCCCATTATGAGATAGCTTAAAGATAATCGATCCGATTGTTAGAGTGATAGGAATATTAGTAATCATATTTAAGAAAGTGGAAGGAATAGAATCGAATCTTACTAGTGTTCCACTTGTGGTTTTGCCGTAATGAATTAACTCGATAACGTAAGTGGAGTGAGTGTAGAGTAAGTCATCAATGGATCCACCACCACTCTTGTCTTGCCAAAAGAAGGAATTGCTGAGTTTATGCCCCAAAAATTAAGGATTCAAAGATCCCATTTTGAGAACAAAGTCTTCTCCACACAGGAGAATCACCCAATTTAAAGGGACAAATGAGAGGATGTTTACCCTGGCAATATTTAGAAGTCATGAAATTGGCCCAAAGACTATTTTTGCTCCTAAAATTCCACCAAAGTTTGTAGGAGAAGGCATTGATAACTTCTTTGATGGATTTACATCCCAGACCTCCCTCTTCAAGGGTACCACAACTTTTAGACCAAGATGACTAGTGCAATCTTTTAGAGGAGGTATTGGTTCCGCAGAAGAATTTGTTTAAGAGACGCTAATTGATTTAGTTACTTTAAGATTAGGTTTCGGGTTTGTGGTTTTGGGTTTAGGGTTTAGGATTTAGGGTTAGGGTTTACAATTTAGGGTTTAAGCCTTAGGGTTTAGGTTTATTTTTTAATTTATTTAGTTACTTTAGGTTTAAGTTTAATATTTTAGGTTTAGGTTTTAGGGTTTAGGGTTAGGGTTTAGGGCTTAAGGTTTATTGTTTAAGGTTTAAGGTTTAGGGTTTATTCTTTTAGGGTTTAGGGTTTAGGCTTAGGATTTAAGGTTTAGGATTTAGGATTTAGGGTTTATGATTTAGGGTTTAAGGTTTAGATTTAACAGTTTAGGGTTTAGGGTTTAGTGTTTAGTGTTTAGGGTTTTTAGGGTTTAGTATTTAGGGTTTAAGGTTTAGGTTTTATATCAGGTTAGTTTAGTTTAGGTTTTAGAGTTTAGATTTAGGTTTAGGTTTAGGGTTTAGTTTATGGCTTTAGGTTTTAGGATTTAGGTTTTATGGTTTAGGGTTTAGGGTTTTTAGGGTTTAGTGTTTAGGGTTTAGGTTTTAGGTCTAGGATTCAGGTTTTAGTTTAGGGTTTAGGTTTAGGTTTTACGTCTATGGTTCAAGTTTTAGTTTAGGTATGGGTTAATTTAATGTGATGAACTCTGTCTCCTATCTTTAACTTGGAATTTATTAATTGAAGGATTAATTAAACCTAAATACTCTTTAAAGTTAGTATTGATTAATTAATCACATGAATAGTAAAAAATTAGTTGATTAATTTTCTTAATCATTACTCAATATGAACTAAGGAACAAGGTTTATGATTTAGTGTTTATGGTTTAGGGTTTCGGGTAGGGTTAGGATTTATGGTTAAGGTTTAGGGTTTATGGTTTAGGGTTTAGCATTTAGGGTTTACATTTTTAGGGATTAAGGGTTTGGGATTAGGGTTTAGGCTTTATGCTTTTTAAACTTTAAGGTTTAGGGTTTAAGTTTTAGGGTTTGGGTTTAGGGTTTAGGGTTTAGGGTTTGGGTTTTAGGATTTAGTGTTTAGGGTTTTAGGGTTTAGGGTTTAGGATTTAGGGTTTTTAGGTTTAGGGTTTAAGCTTTAGGGTTTAGGTTTTAGATCGAGGGTTCAGGTTTTAGTTTAGGGCTTAGGGTTTAGGGTTTAGGGTTTAAGCTTAGCTTAGGGTTTAGGGTTATTTTAAGGTTTAGTGTTTAGGGTTTAGGTTTTAGGCTTTAGGATTTAGGGTTTAGGGTTTTAGGGTTTAAGGTTTAGGTTTTAGGGTTTAGGGTTTAGGGTTTAAGGTTTTAGGGTTTAGGGTTTAGGGTTATAGATTTAAGGTTTAGTGTTTAGGGTTTTAAATTTTTTTTATTTTTTTATTTTAGGGTTTAGGGTTCTGGGTTTATAGTTTAGGGTTTAGGTTTTAGGTTCGAGGAACTGGTTTTAGTTTAAAGTTTAGGGTTTTTAATTTTTTTTATAGAGAATAAATTCAAATTCAACATTTCTTCATTTCGATTTCATCAACCAGGTAGTAACACACCAAGTTTTCTAAGATACAAGCGATGACATAGATCAAAAATGAGCACACATCAAGCGAATCAAAAACTTTAGATAACTAGAACCGTCTCTTCTATAAAGGCACACTTCTATAGCAGATCAGTTGATGGTTCTTGATTTCTCCGGTTCAGTCAAAACCACCTCAGCCTCTCGAGTATCAGGATCCACCATCATAACCCTGATCTCTCCCTCCATCACCACCACGGCTATAACCTCCGTCGCTCCTCCCACCTTCAAAACCATGACTACTTCGACCAAAACCTCCATATCCACCAACACCTCTAGATCCCCCACCACCACTGCAATAATCATCGCCTTCGCCTCCACCGGCAGATCTGGACTGAGCCTGGTTGATGGTGATGTTCTCGTCATCAAGGTTCTATCAATTCTTAGAGTTTAGGTTTAGGTTTAGGTTTATTAGGTTTTAGGGTTTAGGTTTATTTTTTTAATTTATTTATTTACTTTAAAATTAGGTTTATAGTTTAGGGTTTAGTGTTTAAAATTTAGTGTTAGAGTTTTGGGTTTTGGGTTTAGGGTTTAAGTTTATTTTTTAATTTATTTAGTTACTTTAGTTTTAGATTTAAGGTTTATGGTTTAGAGTTAGGGTTAGGGTTTGTGGTTTAGGGTTTAGGGTTTTGGGTTTATGATTTAAATTTAGGGTTTAGGGTTTAGGGTTTTAGGGTGTAGGCTTTAGGGTTTAGGGTTTTTAGGGTTTAGGGTTTAGGGTTTAGATTATAGGTCTAGGGTTCAATTTTTAATTTATGGTTTAGGTTTCTGGTTTAAGGTTTAGTGTTAAGGGTTTTTGGTTTAGGTTTTAGAGTTTAGGTTTTAGGGTTTAGGGTTTAAGGTTTATGGTTTAGGGTAGTTAGTGTTTATGGTTTAGGGTATAATGGTTTTAGGTCGAGGGTTCAGGTTTTATTTAGGGTTTAGGTTTTAGAATCTGAGATTCAGTTTTAGTTTAGGGTTCAGATTAAGAGAGCAATTAATCCCAAATTTTGTGGGTTTATTTAATGGGATGACCTCTACCTCCCATGATTTTCTTGAGATTTATTGCTCACTTAAATAAGAAAATTGACTAAATGAACTCTAATTACCCTTTTAAGTTCATTATTGACTAATTAATCCCATAAATAGTAATAAATTAGTTAATTAAGTTTATTAATCATTGCTCAATAGTAAATGAGCTAAGGAATAGGGTTTAGGGTTTAGGGCTTTGGGTTTTTAGGGTTTAGTGTTTTAGAGTTTATAATTTTAGGATTTAGGGTTTAAGGTTAGGGTTTAGCGTTTAGGGTTTTAGGGTTTAATGTTTAGGTTTTAGGGTTTAGGGTTTAGGGTTTAAGGTTTTAGAGTTTAGGGTTTAGGGTTGTATATTTAAGGTTTAGTGTTTAGGGTTTTTAAAAATTTTTTTTTAGGGTTTAGGATTTTGGGTTTATAGTTTACTATTTAGGTTTTAGGTTCAAGGTTCTGGTTTTAGTTTGGGGTTTTTAATTTTTTTATCAAGAACAAATTCAAAGTCAACATTTCTTCTTTTCGATTTCATCAACCAGGTAGTAACACACCAAGCTTTCCAAGACACAAGCGACGACATAGATTAAAAATGAGCACACATCGAGCAAATCAAAAACTTTAGATAACTAGAACTGTCTCTTCTATAAAGACACACTTCTATAAGCAGCAGATCGGATCGACCATTCTTTCATTTCTCTAGTTTCCATCAGAACCACCTCAGCCTCTCGAGTATAAGGATCCACCATCATAACCCTGATCTCTCCCTCCATCGCCACCAGTAACCCTGCTCCTCCACCTTCAAAACTACCACTACTCGACCACCACCTCCATATCCACCAACACCTCTAGATGCACTTTCCTGCTTGTAATAGCTTCCTTAGCCTCACTGTAGATCTAGGCTGAGCCTGATTGATGGTGATGTTCCAGTCATATAGGTTCTATCAATTCTTAGAGTTTAGGTTTAGGTTTAGGTTTATTAGGTTTTAGGGTTTAGGTTTATTTTTTTTAATTTATTTAGTTACTTTAAAATTAGGTTTACAGTTTGGGGTTTTGGGTTTAGGATTTATGGTTAGAGTTTTGGGTTTTGGGTTTAGGGTTTAAGTTTATTTTATAATTTATTTAGTTACTTTAGGTTTATATTTAGGGTTTATGATTTAGAGTTAGGGTTAGGGTTTATCGTTTAGGGTTTAGCATTTTGGGTTTAGAGTTTTGGGTTTTGGGTTTACAATTTAAGGTTAGGGTTTAGGTTTAGTTTAGGGTTTAGGGTTTTAGGCTTTAGGATTTAGGGTTTAGGGTTTAGGGTTTAGTTTAGGTTATAGGTAGGTTCAATTTTTTTATAGTTTAGTTTTAGTTTTAGTTTAGGGTTAGTTTTGGTTTAGGTTTTAGGGTTTAGGTTTTAGGGTTTAGTGTTTAAGGTTTAGGGTTTATGGTTTAGGGTATAAATGTTTTAGGTTGAGGGTTCAGGTTTTAGTTTAGGGATAGGTTTTAGGTCTGGGATTCAAGTTTTAGTTTATGGTTCAAATTAAGAGAGCAATTAATCCCAAATTTTGTGGGTTTATTTAATGGGATGACCTCTACCTCCCATGATTTTCTTGAGATTTATTGCTCACTTAAATAGGAAAATTGACTAAATGAACTCTAATTAATCTTTGAAGTTCATTATTGACTAATTAATCCCATGAAAAGTAATAAATTAGTTAATTAATTTTATTAATCATTGCTCAATAGTAAACGAGCTAAGGAATAGGGTTTAGGGTTTCGGGCTTATGGTTTTTAGGGATTAGTGTTTTAGAGTTTATAATTTTATGGTTTAGGGTTTAAGGTTAGGGTTTAGGGTTTAAGGTTTATGGTGTAGGACTAGTTTAGGGTTTAGGGTTTTAGGGTTTAAAATTTTGGGTTTATGGTATTTAGGGTTTAGGACTTAAGTTTTAGGTATAAGGTTAAGGTTTAGTTTAGTTTAGTTTAGGTTTAGATTTGATTTAGGTTTTAAGTTTATAGTTTTAAATTTAAGGTTTAAACTTTAAGGTTTAGTTTAAGTTTAGGAGTTTTAAGGTTTAGGAGTTTAGATTTAGGTTTTAGGTCTAGGTTCAAATTTTATTTAGGTTTAGGAGTTTTAGGTTTTTTTAAGGTTTAAGGTTTATAGTTTAGGATTAGTTTGATTTTAGGGTTTAGGTTATAACTTTAGGGTTTAAGGTTTTAGGGTTTAGGTTTAAGTTTAGTTTAGTTTAGGTTTTAGAGTTTAAATTTAGGGTTTTTTTTGTTTAGAGCTTAAGTTTAGTATAGGTTGAGTTTAGTTTAGGGTTTAGGGTTTAGTGTTTACGATTTAAGTTTTAAGGTCTTAGGATTTAAGGTTTAGGCTTTAAAGTTTAGGGTTTAGGGTTTAGGGTTTTGGATTTAGGTTTTTGGTCTACTGTTCAAATTTTAGTTTAAGGTTTAGGGTTTAGGGTTTAGGGTTTAAGGTTCAGGGTTTAAGGTTAGCTTAGGGTTTAGTGTTTAGGGTTTAGGTTACAGGCTTTAAGGTTTAATGTTTTTAGGGTTTAGGGTTTAAGGTTAGTTTAGGGTTTAGGGTGTAGGGTTTAGTGTTATAGGTTTAGGGTTGTAGTTATAGGGTTGTATGTTTAGGGTTTAGGGTTTAGGGCTTAGCATTTAGTGCTTAGGTTTTGTGTTTAGGGTTTACAGTTTAAGGTTTTGAGTGTTTTAAAATTAGGTAAACTAGTAGGTTTAGGTTTTTCTTTAGTTTTTTTAGTTTATTTTTTATTTATTTTAGTTTATTTTATCTTTTATTTATATTTATATTTATTTTTTATTTTTATTTAGTTTATTTTAGGTTTATTTATTTTAGTTTATGTTTTTTATTTTAGTTTACTTTTTAGGTTTAGGTTTAGGTCTATGTTTACTTTTTAGTTTAGTTTTATTTTTTTACTTTAGTTTTTAGGTTTAGGTTTTATTTTTTATTTTTAGGTTTAGGTTTAGGATTTTATTTTAGTTTTCAGGTTTTGGTTTTAGGTTTATATTTTAGGTAAATTTTTAGGTTTTTTTTATTTAGATTTATTTTTAGTTTATTTTATTTTATTTAGTTTAGGGTTCAGGTTAAGTTTATTTTAGGTTTAGGTTTAAGTTTTATTTATTTAAGTTTAGTTTATTTTAGTTTAGATTTAGGTTTATTTTATTTTGTTTATTTTAGGTTTAGCTTTCATATTTTTCATTGAAGGTTTAAGTTTTATTTTTTATTTATTTATTTAGGTTTAGGTTTTTATTTTATTTTATTTTAGGTTTATTTATTTTTATTTTTTGTTTAGTTTTTATTTTATTTAATATTTTTATTTTTAGGTGAATTTAATTATTTTATTTTAGTTTAGCTATTTAATTATTTTATTTTAGTTTAGTTTTTTTTATATTTTATTATATTTTTAGGTTTAGTTTTTGATTTTATTTAGGTGTAGGTTTCTTATTAAGTTTATTTTTAGGTTTTATTTAGTTTAGGTTTAGGTTTTTAGGTTTTTAGGTTTTTAGGGTTTAGGGTTTAGGGTTTAAGGTTTGGGATTTAGGGTTTAGGGTTTAGGGTTTAGTGTTTAGGGTTTTAGGGTTTATGGTTTAGATTTTATGGTTTAGGGTTTAGGGTTTTCAAGTTTAGGGTTTAGGGTTGTAGGGTTAGGGTTTAGGTTTGGTTTTAGGGTTAGGGTTTTATTTTATTTTATTATATTATTCGAGTTTATTTAGGTTTAGGTTTTTTTATTTATTTTACTTTTTAGGTTTTATTTAGTATAGGTTTAGGTTTTTAGGTTTTTAAGTTTTAGTATTTAGGGTTTAGGGTTTGGGGTTTAGTGTTTAGGTTGTAGGGTTGTAGGTTTTAGGGTTTAGGCTTTAGGCTTTAGGGTTTAAGCTTTAGGGTTTCAATTTTTTGGGTTTATGATTTTAGGGTTTAGGGTTAGGGTTTCGAGTTTAGGGTTTAGTATTTATGGTTGTAGGTTTAGTGTTGTAGGTTTATGGTTTAGGGTTAGTTTTAGGATTTAGGGTTTAGGGTTTAGGGTTTAAAATTTAGGATTTAGGATTTTTTTAAATTAAGTCAACTAGTAGGTTTAAGTTTATTTAGTTTACTTAGATAATCTTTTATTTATTTTGTTTATTTTGTTTATTATTTTTATTTAGGTTTATTTTTTTTTTTATTTAGTTTAGTTTATTTATTTTAATTTAGGCTTTTTATTTTAGTTTTTTTAGCTTTAGGTTTATTTTGTAGTGGAGTTTTATTTTTATTTTATATTTTAAGTTTAGGTTTTTAAGTTTTTAGGGTTTAGGGTTTAGCCTTTAGGGTTTAGGGTTTAGGGTTTTAGGATTTAGGGTTTAGGGTTTAGGGTTTTTTAAGTTTTAGGGTTTATGATTTAGGGTTTAGGGTTTATGATTTATGGATTAGGTTTAGGGTTTAGGGTTTAGGGCTTAGTTTTTTTAAACTATGTAAACCAGTATGTTTAGGTTTATTAGTTTACTTTTAAAATTAAGTAAACTTGTAGGTTTAGGTTTTTTTATTTATTTTAGCATTTATTTAGGTTTATTTGTTATTTTTATTTTATTTTGTTTATTTATTTTAGGTTTATTTATTTTAGTTTAAGTTTATTTTTGAGTTGAGTTTTATTTTTATTTTATTTTTTAGGTTTATGTTTTTAGGTTTTTAGGTTTAGTACTTAGGGTTTAGGGTTTAGGGTTTATGTTTAGAGTTTTATGATTTAGGGTTTAAGGATTAGGGTTTAGGGCTTTTTAAGGTTTAGGGTTTAAGGTTTAAGGTTGTAGGTTTAGTGTTGTAGGTTTAGGGTTTAGGGTTTAGGGTTAGTGTTAGGGTTTATGGTTTGGGGGTTAGGTTTTAGGATTTAGGGTTTAAGGTTTTTTTTAAATTAAGTAAACCGATAGGTTTAGGTTAATTTAGTTTACTTTATTAATTTTTTAATTATTATTATTTTTTATTTAGGTTTATTTCTTATTTTTATTTAGTTTAGTTTAGTTATTTTAGGTTTATTTATTTTAGTATAGGTTTCTTATTTTAGTTTATTTTTTAGGTTTAGGTTTATTTTTTAGTTAAGTTTTATTTTTATTTTATTTTTTAGGTTTTTAAGGTTTAGGGTTTAGGGTTTAGTGTTTAGGCTTTAGTGTTTAGGGTTTTTAAGGTTTAGGGTTTAGGGTTTAAGGTTTAGGGTTTATAATTTGAAGCACTTACCTATTTAGGAAATATGGAATTATTTAATATAATTTATAATTGATACCATCCAATATAGTTTTTTTAGTTTAGGGTTGTAGGTTTAGGGTTTAGGGTTTAGGGTTTAGGGTTTAGGTTTTAGGTTTAGGGTACAAGTTTTAGTTTAGGGTTTAGGGTTTTTTTTAAGGTTTAAGGTTTATTAGGGTTTAGGGTTGTAGGTTTAGGGTTATAGGTTTAGTGTTGTAGGTTTGGTGCTAGTTTTAGGTTTAGGTTTTATTTAGTTTTTATTTTATGTTATTTTAGGTTTATTTTATTTTTGTTTTTTGTTTAGCTTTTATTTTATTTTATTGTATTTTTTATTCTTAAGTTTCTTTTTTCTTTTTAGTTTAGTTTAGGTTATTATTTATTTTTCTTTAGTTTATTTTTATTAGTTATATTTTATTTTATTTTTAGGTGTAGGTTTAGGTTTTAGTTTACATTTTTATTTTAATTTATTTTATATTTTATTTAGGTTTAGGTTCTTTTATTTATTTTATCTTTAGGTTTTACTTAGTTTAGGTTTATGTTCTTAGGTTTTTAGGGTTCCAAGTTCAGGGTTTAGGGTTTAAGGTTTATGGTTTTAGGGTTTGGGGTTTAGGGTTAAGGGTTTTGAGTTACGATTTTGGGTTTAGGGTTTAGTGTTTACGCTTTAGGGTTTAGGGTTTAGGGTTTTTAGTTTAGAGTTTAGGGTTCAGGATTTAGGGTTACCTTAGGGTTTAGAGTTTAGGGTTTAGGGTTTTTTAATGTTTAGGGTTTAGGGTTTTTTAGGGTTTAGGGTTTAGGATTGTAGGTTTAGGGTTCAGGTTTTCATTTAGGGTTTATGGTTTAGGGTTTTTTAGGATTTAAGGTTTAGGATTATAGATTTAGGGTTGTAGGTTTAGTGTTGTAGGTTTAGGTTTGTTTTACGTTTAGGTTTTTATTTAGTTTTTATTTTATTTTATTTTAGGTTGATTTAATTTTATTTTCTATTTAGTTTTAAGTTTTTTAATCTTTGGTTTATTTTATTTTTTTTAGTTTAGTTTAGGTTATCATTTATTTTATTTTAATTTATTTTTATAAGTTTATTTTACTTTATTTTTAGGTTTAGGTTTATGTTTTGGTTTATGTTTTTATTTTATTTTATTTAATTATTTCATTTAGGTTTTGAATTTTTTGTTTATTTTATTTTTAAGTTTTACTTACTTTAGGTTTTTAGGGTTCTTAGTTTAGGGTTTACAGTTTAGGGTTTTAGGGCTTGGGGTTTTAGGGTTAAGGGTTTTGAGTTAGGGTTAAGGGTTTAGGGTTTAGTGTTTAGGCTTCAGGGTTTAGGGTTTTTAGGGTTTAGGGTTTAAAGTTTAGGGATTAGGGTTTAGGGTTAGCTTAGGGTTTAGGGTTTAGGGTTGCAGGTTTAAGGTTTAGGGTTTAGGGTTAGTTTTAGGGTTTAGGGTTTAACATTTAGGATTTAAGGTTTGGGTTTAGGGTTTAGTGTTTAGGGCTTATAATTTGAAGCACTTACCTATGTAGGAAGGATTGAATGATTTCAATATAATTGATAATTGATACCATCCAATGTACTTTTTTTAAGTATAGGGTTGTAGGTTTAGGGTTTAGGGTTTGGGGCTTATTATTTAGGGTTTAGGGTTTGGGGCTTATGATTTAGGGTTTATATTTTAGGTTTAGGGTACAGGTTTTACTTTAGGGTTTAAGGTTTAAGGTTTTGTTGGGTTTAGGGTTTAGGGTTGTAGGTTTAGGGTTGTAGGTTTAGTGTTGTAGGTTTAGGTTAGTTTTAGGTTTAGGTTTTTATTTTAGTTCTTATTTAATATTTATTTTATGTTTTGCTTTTATTTTATTTAGTTTTTTTATTCTTTGCTTTATTTTATTTTATTTTGGTTTATTTTCTTTATTTTTTATTTTATTTTAGTTTATTTTGGTTTGTTTATTTTATGTTGCTTTTAGGTTCATTTTGGATTTAGTTTACATCTTTATTTTATTTTTATTTTATTTTATTTAGGTTTATGTTTTCTTATTTATTTTATTTTTATGTTTTACTTAGTTTAGGTGTAATTTTTTAGGTTTTTATGGTTTTTTAGGTTTAGGGTTAGGGTTTATGATTTAGGGTTTAGTGTTTAGGCTTTAAGGTTAAGGGTTTAGGATTTAGGGCTTAGGGTTTAAAGCACTTAACTATTTTGGAAGTATTATATGATTTCAATATAATTGATAATTGATATTGTCCAATGTATTTTTATTTTTTAAGTATAGTGTTGTAGGTTTAGGGTTTAGGTCTTAGGGTTTATGGTTTATGGTTTAGGGTTTAGGGTTTAGAGTTTAGGATTTATAGCTTAGGGTTTAGGTTTTAGCTTGGAGTTTAGGGTTTTGGTTTGTATGTTTAGTATTGTAAGTTTAGGGTTAGTTTTAGGTTTAGGTTTTTATTTTAGGTTTATTTTATTTTTATTTTATATTTAGTTTTTATTTTATTTTATTTTAGGTTTATTTATTTTTATTTTTTGTTTAGTTTTTATTTTATTTAATATTTTTATTTTTAGGTGTATTTAATTATTTTATTTTAGTTTAGCTATTTAATTATTTTATTTTAGTTTAGTTTTTTTATATTTTATTATATTTTTAGGTTTAGTTTTTGATTTTATTTAGGTGTAGGTTTCTTATTTAGTTTATTTTTAGGTTTTATTTAGTTTAGGTTTAGGTTTTTAGGTTTTTAGGATTTTAGGGTTTAGGGTTTAGGGTTTAAGGTTTGGGATTTAGGGTTTAGGGTTTAGGGTTTAGTGTTTAGGGTTTTAGGGTTTATGGTTTAGATTTTATGGTTTAGGGTTTAGGGTTTTCAAGTTTAGGGTTTAGGGTTGTAGGGTTAGGGTTTAGGTTTTCTTTTAGGGTTTAGGGTTTAGGGTTAGGGTTTTATTTTATTTTATTATATTATTCGAGTTTATTTAGGTTTAGGTTTTTTTATTTATTTTAATTTTTAGGTTTTATTTAGTTTAGGTTTAGGTTTTAGGTTTTAAGTTTTAGTATTTAGGGTTTAGGGTTTGGGGTTTAGTGTTTAGGTTGTAGGGTTATAGGTTTTAGGTTTAGAGCTTTAGGGTTTAGGGTTTCAATTTTTTGGGTTTATGCTTTTAGGGTTTAGGGTTAGGGTTTCGGGTTTAGGGTTTAGGTTTTATGGTTGTAGGTTTAGTGTTGTAGGTTTATGGTTTACGGTTAGTTTTAGGTTTAGGGTTTAGGGTTTAGAATTTAGGATTTATGATTTTTTTTAAATTAAGTCAACTAGTAGGTTTAAGTTTATTTAGTTTACTTAGATAATCTTTTATTTATTTTGTTTATTTTGTTATTTTTTATTTAGGTTTATTTTCTTATTTTATTTAGTTTAGTTTATTTATTTTAATTTAGGCTTTTTATTTTAGTTCTTTTTTAGCTTTAGGTTTATTTTATAGTGGAGTTTTATTTTATTTTATATTTTAAGGTTTTAAGTTTTTTAGGGTTTAGGGTTTAGCCTTTAGGGTTTAGGGTTTAGGGTTTTAGGATTTAGGGTTTAGGGTTTAGGGTTTTTTAAGTTTTAGGGTTTATGATTTAGGGTTTAGGGTTTAGGGTTAGTTTTAGTGTTTAGGGTTTAGGGTTTAGGATTTATGGATTAGGTTTAGGGTTTAGGGTTTAGGGCTTGGTTTTTTTTAAACTATGTAAACCAGTATGTTTAGCTTTATTAGTTTACTTTTTAAATTAAGTAAACTTGTAGGTTTAGGTTTTTTTATTTATTTTAGCATTTATTTAGGTTTATTTGTTATTTTTGTTTTATTTTATTTATTTATTTTAGGTTTATTTATTTTAGTTTAAGTTTATTTTTGAGTTGAGTTTTATTTTTATTTTATTTTTTAGGTTTATGTTTTTAGGTTTTTAGGTTTAGTGCTTAGGGTTTAGGGTTTATGTTTAGAGTTTTATGATTCAAAGTTTAAGGATTAGGGTTTAGGGCTTTTTAAGGTTTAGGGTTTAAGGTTTAAGGTTTAGGGTTGTAGGTTTAGTGTTGTAGGTTTAGGGTTTCTGGTTTAGGGTTAGTGTTAGGGTTTATGGTTTGGGGGTTAGGTTTTAGGATTTAGGGTTTAAGGTTTTTTTTAAATTAAGTAAACTGATAGGTTTAGGTTAATTTAGTTTACTTTATTTATTTTTTAATTATTATTATTTTTTTATTTAGGTTTATTTCTTATTTTTATTTAGTTTAGTTTAGTTATTTTAGGTTTATTTATTTTAGTATGGGTTTTTTATTTTAGTTTATTTTTTAAGTTTAGGTTTATTTTTTAGTTAAGTTTTATTTTTATTTTATTTTTTAGGTTTTTAAGGTTTAGGGTTTAGGGTTTAGTGTTTAGGCTTTAGGGTTTAGGGTTTTAGGGTTTAGGGTTTAAGGTTTAGGGTTTATAATTTGAAGCACTTACCTATTTAGGAAGTATGGAATTATTTAATATAATTTATAATTGATACCATCCAATATATTTTTCTTAGTTTAGGGTTGTAGGTTTAGGGTTTAGGGTTTAGGGTTTAGGGTTTAGGGTTTAGGTTTTAGGTTTAGGGTACAAGTTTTAGTTTAGGGTTTAGGGTTTTTTAGGGTTTAAGGTTTAAGGTTTAGGGTTTAGGGTTGTAGGTTTAGGGTTATAGGTTTAGTGTTGTAGGTTTGGTGCTAGTTTTAGGTTTAGGTTTTTATTTAGTTTTTATTTTATGTTATTTTAGGTTTATTTTATTTTTGTTTTTTGTTTAGCTTTTATTTTATTTTATTTTTTATTCTTAGGTTTCTTTTTTCTTTTTAGTTTAGTTTAGGTTATTATTTATTTTTCTTTAGTTTATTTTTATTAGTTATATTTTATTTTATTTTTAGGTGTAGGTTTAGGTTTTAGTTTACATTTTTATTTTAATTTATTTTTTATTTTATTTAGGTTTAGGTTCTTTTATTTATTTTATTTTTAGGTTTTACTTAGTTTAGGTTTATGTTCTTAGGTTTTTAGGGTTCTGAGTTTAGGGTTTAGGGTTTAGGGTTTATGGTTTTAGGGTTTGGGGTTTAGGGTTAAGGGTTTCGAGTTACGATTTTGGGTTTAGGGTTTAGTGTTTACGCTTTAGGGTTTAGGGTTTAGGGTTTTTAGGGTTTAGGGTTTAGAGTTTAGGGTTAGATTTGAGTTACCTTAGGGTTTTAAGTTTAGGTTTAGGGTTTTAATGTTTAGGGTTTAAGGTTTTTAGGGTTTAGGGTTTAGGATTGTAGGTTTGAGTTTTTTCATTTAGGGTTTATAGTTTAGGGTTTTTTAGGATTTAAGGTTTAGGATTATAGGTTTAGGGTTGTAAGTTTAGTGTTGTAGGTTTAGGTTTGTTTTACATTTAGGTTTTTATTTAATTTTTATTTTATTTTATTTTAGGTTGATTTAATTTTTATTTTCTATTTAGTTTTTATTTTAAGTTTTTTAATCTTTGGTTTATTTTATTTTTTTAGTTTAGTTTAGGTTATCATTTATTTTATTTTAGTTTATTTTTATAAGTTTATTTTACTTTATTTTTAGGTTTAGGTTTATGTTTTGGTTTATGTTTTTATTTTATTTTATTCAATTATTTCATTTAGGTTTTGAATTTTTTGTTTATTTTATTTTTAAGTTTTACTTACTTTAGGTTTTTAGGGTTCTTAGTTTAGGGTTTACAGTTTAGGGTTTTAGGGCTTGGTTTTAGTTAAGGTTATGGTTTAAGGGTTTTAGGCTTGAGAGGGTTTATGGTTTAGGGTTTAGGGTTAGCTTAGGGTTTAGGGTTTAGGGTTGTAGGTTTAAGGTTTAGGGTTTAGGGTTAGTTTTAGGGTTTAGGGTTTAACATTTAGGATTTAAGGTTTAGGGTTTAGTGTTTAGGGCTTATAATTTGAAGCACTTACTATGTAGGAAGGATTGAATGATTTCAATATAATTGATAGTGATACCATCAATGTACTTTTAAGTATAGGGTTGTAGGTTTAGGGTTTAGGGTTTGGGGCTTATTATTTAGGGTTTAGGGTTTGGGGCTTATGATTTAGGGTTTATATTTTAGGTTTAGGGTACAGGTTTTACTTTAGGGTTTAAGGTTTAAGGTTTTGTTGGGTTTAGGGTTTAGGGTTGTAGGTTTAGGGTTGTAGGTTTAGTGTTGTAGGTTTAGGTTAGTTTTAGGTTTAGGTTTTTATTTTAGTTCTTATTCAATATTTATTTTATGTTTTGTTTTTATTTTATTTAGTTTTTTTATTCTTTGCTTTATTTTATTTTTTTTTGGTTTATTTTCTTTATTTTTTATTTTATTTTAGTTTATTTTGATTTGTTTATTTTATGTTGCTTTTAGGTTCATTTTGGTTTTAGTTTACATCTTTATTTTATTTTTATTTTATTTTATTTAGGTTTATGTTTTCTTATTTATTTTATTTTTATGTTTTACTTAGTTTAGGTGTAATTTTTTAGGTTTTTATGGTTTTTGGGTTTAGGGTTAGGGTTTATGATTTAGGGTTTAGTGTTTAGGCTTTAAGGTTAAGGGTTTAAGATTTAGGGCTTAGGGTTTAAAGCACTTAACTATTTTGGAAGTATTATATGATTTCAATATAATTAATAATTGATATTGTCCATTGTATTTTTATTTTTTAAGTATAGTGTTGTAGGTTTAGGGTTTAGGTCTTAGGGTTTATGGTTTATGGTTTAGGGTTTAGGGTTTAGAGTTTAGGATTTATAGCTTAGGGTTTAGGTTTTAGCTTGGAGTTTAGGGTTTTGGTTTGTATGTTTAGTATTGCAAGTTTAGGGTTAGTTTTAGGTTTAGGTTTTTATGTTAGGTTTATTTTATTTTTATTTTATATTTAGTTTTTATTTTGTTTAGGTTTGTTTATTCTTAGGTTTACTTTTTTTAGTTTAGTTTAGGTTATTATTTATTTTATTTTAATTTTATTTTGTTAATTTATTTTATTTTATTTCTAAGTTTAGGTTTAGGTTTTAGTTTACATTTTTTTATTTAGGTTTAGGTTTTTTATTTATGTTTTTTTAGGTTTTGCTTAGTTTAGGTGTAAGTTTTTAGGTTTTTAGGGTTTATGGTTTATGGTTTAGGCTTTAGAGTCTAGCATTTAGGGTTTTAGGGTTTAGGGTTTTAGTGTTTAGGGTTTAGGGTTAGGGTTTAGGGTTTAGGGGTTAGGGTTTAATGTTTAGGCTTTAGGGTTTAGGGTTTTAAGGGTTTAATATTTAGGGTTTAGGGTTTAATATTTAGGGTTTAGAGTTTATGCCTTTTTTTAATTAAGTAAATCCATAAGTTTAGGTTTATTTAGTTTACTTTTTTACTTATTTTAGTTTATTTTATTTTTTATTTTTATATAGATTTATTTTTTTATTATTATTTAGTTTAGTTTATTTATTTTAGTTTAGGTTTTTTATTTTAGTTTATTTTTTAGGTTTAGGTTTAGGTTTTTGTTCATTTTTTTAGTTAAGTTTTATTTTAATTTTAATTTTTAGGTTTATATTTTATTTTTTATTTTTAAGTTTAGGTTTAGGTTTTTATGTTATTTTTTTAGGTTTAGGTTTTAGGTTTTTATTTTACATTTACTTTTAGGTTTTATTTTTTAGTTTAGGTTTATTTATTTTATTTAGTTTAGGGTTTAGGGTTAGTTTATTTTAGGTTTAGATTTAGATTCCATTTATTTTATTTTAGGTTATTTTAATTTAGGTTTGGGTTTCTTTTATTTTGTTTATTGCAGGTTTATGTTTTTTTGTTAGTTTAGATTATTTAGTTTTTATTTTATTTTATTTTAGTTATATTATATTTTTATTTTAAGTTTTGTATTTATTTCCTTTAGGTTTTTATTTTTAGTTTATTTTATTTTTTAGTTTAGTTTATTTTATTTAGGTTTAGATTTTTTTATTAATTTTTTTGTAGATTTTATTTAATTTATGTTTAGGTTTTTAGGTGTTTAGGGTTTAGGCTTTAGGGTTTAGGGCTTAGTGTTTTACGTTTTAGGGTTTACTGTTTAGGGTTTAGGGTTTAGGGTTTAGGGTTTAGGGTTTTATGGTTTAGAGTTTAGGGTTTATGGTTTAGGCTTTAGGGTTTAGAGTTTATTGTTGTAGGTTTAGGGTTCAGAGTTTAGGGTTTGGGGTTAGTTTTAATGTTTAGTGTTTAGGGTTAGGGTTTTACTTTTAACTTTGTTTTATTTTTTAGGTTTTGATTTTATTTGTTATTTTTATATTTAGGTTTAGGCTTTTAATTTATTTTTTTAGGTTTATATTTTAGGTTTTTGTTTTAGGTTTATTTTTAGTTTATTTTATTTATTTAGTTAAGGGTTTAGGTTTTAGTGTTTAAGCTTTAGGGTTTAGCATATTTGGGGCTTAGGGTTTAGGTTTTGCTTAGGGTTTATGGTTTAGGGTTTTTAGGGTTTAGGGTTAGTTTAAGGGTTTAGGGTTTAGGATTTAGAGTTTAGGGGTTAGGTTTTTTTTTTAATTTAGTAAACTGGTAGGTTTAAGCTTATTTAGTTTATTTTTTTAATTATTTTAGTTTATTTTATTTTTTATTTTTATTTACTTTAGATTATTTATTTTAGTTTAGGTTTTTTATTTTAGTTTATTTTTTAGGTTTAGGTTTAGGTTTATATTTATTTATTTAGTTTAGTTTTATTTTTATTTTTTATGTTTAGGTTTTATTTTTTTTAGGTATCGATTTAGGTTTTTATTTTATTTTTTTAGGTTTAGGTTTTAGATTTTTATTTTAGTTTTTATTTTTTTAGTTGAAGTTTATTTTTTGTTTATTTTATTTTATTTAGTTTAGGGTTTAGGTTTAGTTTATTGTAGGTTTAGGTTTACATTCTGATTTATTTAGTTAAGTATATTTTAGTTTAGGTTTAGGTTTGTTTTATTTTGTTTATTTTAGGTTTAGGGATTATGTTTTTTCTTATTTCTAGGTTTTATTTTTTTGGTTTATTTTTTAGGTTTCAATTTTTAATTACTTTTTATTTTATTTTATTTTTGGTTTATTTTATTTTTATTTTACATTGAATTTTTATTTTATTTAGGTTTTTTTATTTACTTTTAGTTTAGTATAGGTTTTTATTTATTTTATTTTAGTTTAGTTTCTATTTTATTTTTAGGTTTCAGTTTCGATTTAGGTTTAGGTTTTGAATTTGGTTTTTATTTTATTTTATTTTATTTAGGTTTAGGTGTTTTTATTTATTTTATTTTTAGGTCTTATTTAGTTTATATTTAGGTTTCTAAGTTTTTAGGATTTATGGTATAGGGCATTAGGTTTAGGTTTAGGGTTTTAGGTTTAGGGTATGGGGTTTGGTGTTATAGGTTTTAGGGTTTAGTGTTTAGGGTTTAGGGCTTTACGGTTTATGATTTAGGGTTTAGGGTTTAGGGTTTAAGGTTTATGGTTTAGAGTTGTAGGTTTAGAGTTTAGAGTTTAGGGTTTAAGGTTTAAGGTTAGGTATTTTTTATTTTGTTTAAATTAATTAAACTAGTAGGTTTAGGCTTATTTAGTTTATTTTTTTATTATAGTTTTTTTATTTTTTGTTTTGATTTAGGTTTATTTTTATTTTTACTTAATTTAGTTTATTTATTTTAGTTTATGTTTTTTATTTTAGCTTTTTTTTATGTTTAGGTTTAGGTTTATGTTTATTTTTTAATTTAATTTAAAATTTATTTTGTTTTTTTAGGTTTTGATTTTATTTTTTATTTTTAGGTTTCGATTTAAGTTTTTATATTATTTTCATAGGTTTATGTTTTAGATTTTTCTTTTAGGTTTATTTTTAGGTTTTTTTTTTTAGTTTAGGTTTAGCTTTATTTTTAATTTATTTTAATTTATTTAGTTTAGGTTTAGATTTTTTTTTCTTTTAGTTTAGTTTATTTTACTTTAGCTTTAGATTTATTTATTTTTTTTTTTAAGTTTAGTTTTTTTTTAAGTTTAAGGTTTAGGTTTTATTTTATATTTATTTTTAGATTTATGTTTTTATTTCGTTTTTTTATTTTAATTTAGGTTTATTTAATTTTATGTTAGGTTTACTTTTTATTTTATTTAGGTTTTCAATTTTTAGCTTATTGCAAGTTTTTATTTATATTATTTTAGTTTAGTTTTTATTTTTTATTTTCTTTTCTTTTTAGGTTTTTGTTTAGCTTTAGGTTTTAGTTTATGCTTTTATTTTATTTTATTTTTAGGTTTTTTTTAGTTTAGGTTTATGTTTTTAGCATTTTAGGGTTTAGGGTATAGGTTTTATTTTTTTGGGTTTAGGGTTTAGGGTTTAGGGTTTAGGTTTTATGGTTTATGGTTTAGGGTTTAGTGTTTAAGATTTTAGGGTTTAGCATTTCGGGTTTAGCCTTTAGAGTTTAGAGTTTTTAGGGTTTAGGTTTAGGGTTAGGGTTTAGGTTTTAAAATTTAGGTTTTAGGTTTAGGGTTTAGGTTTTAGTTTACGATTTTTAGTTTTTGGTTTTTTTTAAACAGAGAACAGATTCAGATTTAATATTTCTTCTTTTGTTTATTTAGTTTATTTTTTATTTATTTTAGTTTATTTTATTTTTTATTTTTTATTTATGTTTATTTATTTTAGGTTTAGGTTTATTTTTTGGTTTAGTTTTATTTTTATTTTATTTCTTAGGTTTAGGATTTATTTTTTAAATTCTAGATTTAGGTTTAGGATTTTTTTTTAGGTTTAAGTTTTAGGTTTTTATTTTTGACTTATTATTAGGCTTTATTTTTTAGATTAGGTTTAGGTATATTTTTAATTTATTTTATTTTATATATTTTGGGTTTAGGTTTAGTTTATTTTAGGTTTAGGTATTATTTATTTTAGTTTAGTTTCTTTTAGTTTAGGTTTTGGTTTATTTTATTTTGTTTATTTTAGTTTTAGGTTTTTTTTTTTGTACTTCAGGGTTTAGGTTTTATTTTTTATTTATTTTTAGGTTTTATTTTTAGGGTTTAGGGTTTAGGTTTTAGGGTTTAGGGTTTAGGGTTTAGGGTTTAGGGTTTAGGATTTAGGGTAAAGGATTCAGGGGTTTTTCTTAAATTTAAGTAAACTAGTAGGCTTAAGTTTATTTAGTTTATTTTTTATTTATTTTAGTTTACTTTATTTTTTATTTAGGTTTATTTGTTTTACTTAGTTTAGTTTAGTTATTTTAGGTTTATTTATTTTAGTTTAAAATTTTTATTCTAGTTTATTTTTAGGTTTAGGTTTAATTTTTAGTTGAGTTTTATTTCTATTTAATTTTTTAGGTTTTTAGGGTTTGGGTTTAGGGTTTAGGGTTTTAGAGTTCATGGATTTAGTGTTTACGATTTAGGATTATGGTTTAGAGTTTAGCATTTAGTGTTTAGGCTTTATGGTATAGGTTTTTTAGGGTTTAGGGTTTAGGGTTTAGGGTTTATAATTTGAAGCACTTACCTATTTAGGAAGTATTGAATGATTTTAATATAATTAATAATTGATATCGTCCAATGTATTTTTTTAAAGTATAGGGTTGTAGGTTTA
Organism: Cymbidium sinense; assembly: GCA_021442155.1. NCBI lineage: Eukaryota > Viridiplantae > Streptophyta > Magnoliopsida > Asparagales > Orchidaceae > Cymbidium > Cymbidium sinense. The sequence goes on along the minus strand of JAKCPB010000300.1, from coordinate 224,846 downwards.
GGGTTTAGGGTTTAGGTTTTAGGTTTAAGGTTCAAGTTTTAGATTAGAAGGGTTTAAGGTTTTTTTTAGATTTAGTGTTTAGGGCTGTAGGTTTAGTGCTGTAAGTTTAGGGTTAGTTTTAGGTTCAGGTTTTTATTTAGTTTTTATTTTATTTTATTTTAGGTTTATTTTATTTTTATTTTACATTTTTTTCTTATATTTAGGTATTTTTTTCTTAAGTTTATTTTATTTTAATTATTTAGTTTAGGTTATTATTAATTTTAATTTAGTTTATTTCTATTAGTTTATTTTACTTTATTTTTAGGTTTAGGTTGATATTTTACTTTACATTTTTATTTTATTTTTTTTATTTCATTTTATTTAGGTTTAAGTTTTTTTATTTATTTTATTTTTAGGTTTTACTTAATTTAGGTTTAACTTTTTTAGTTTTTAGGGTTTTGGGTTTAGGGTTTAGGATTTTAGGGTTTAGGGTTTTAAGGTTTAGCATTTAAAGTCAGGGTGGTTTAAGGTTTTGGGTTTAGTGTTTAAATTTAGGGTTTAGGGTTTAGGGCTTCTAATTTTAAGCACTAACCTATTTAGGAAGTATTAAAGGATTTCAATATAATTGATAATTGATACCGTCCAAGGTATTTTTTTATTAAAAAGTATAGGTTTAGGGTTTAGGGTTTAGGGTTTAGAATTTAGGTTTTAGGTTTAGGGTTCAAGTTTTAGTTTAGGATTTAGGGTTTATGGTTTAGGGTTTTTTAGGGTTTAGGGGTTAGGATTTAAAGTTGTAGGTTTAGGGTTGTAAGTTTAGTGTTGCAGGTTTAGGGTTAGTTTTAGGTTTTGGTTTTTATTTAGTATTTATTTTATTTTATTTTAGGTTTATTTTATTTTTATTTTGCATTTAGTTTTTATTTTATTTAGGTTTTTTTAGTTAAGTTTATTTTATTTTTTTAGTTTAATTTAGGTTATTATTTATTTTATTTTTTTTTTTTTTATTAGTTTATTTTATTTTATTTTTAAGTTTAGGTTTTAGTTTAATTTTTTATTTTATTTAGGTTTAGGTTTTTTCATTTATTTTATGATTTAGTTTTACTTAATTTAGGTTTATGTTTTTAGGTTTTTGGGGTTTAGGGTTTAGGGTTGACGGTTTAGGATTTAGGGTTTAGGGTTTTAGTTTTTAGAGTTTTAGCATTTAGGGTTTAGGGTTTAAGGTTTAGTTTTTAAAGGCTTTAGGGTTTTTGGTTTTAGGGTTTTAGGGTTTAAGGTTTAGGTTTTAGTGTTAACTTAGGGTTTTCAGTTTGGTTTGGGTATTTTTGGGTTTAGAGTTTATGGTTATAGGTTTAGGGTTAGTTTTTGGGTTTAGGGTTTAGGGTCCAGGGTTTTTTTTTAATTCAGTAAACCAACAGGTTTAGGTTTATTTATTTTATTTTTTATTTATTTTAGTTTATTTTATTTTTTATGTTTATTTAGTTTAATTTTTTATTTTTGTTTTGTATTGTTTATGTATTTAAAGTTTATTTATTTTAGTTTAGGTTTTTTATTTTAATTTATTTTTTAGGTTTAGGTTTAGGTTTAGGTTTATTTTTTATTTTTAAGTTTATGTTCAGGTTTTTATTTTATTTTTTTATGTTTAGCTTTTAGATTTATATTTTAGGTTTATTTTTAGGTTTTATTTTTTTTACTTTAGGTTTATTTTTAGTTTATTTATTTTATTTAGTTTAAGGTTTTAGTTTAGTTTATTTTAGGATTAGGTTTAGGTTTTATTTATTTTAGTTTAGTTTATTTTAGTTTATGTTTAGGTTTCTTTTATTTTATTTTTTTTAGGTTTAGGTTTTTTTTAGTTTAGGGTTTATGTTTTATTTATTATTTATTTTTAGGTTTATTTTTTAGGTTCAAGTTTTTATTTAGTTTTTATTTTTTTTTTATTTTAGGTACATTTTATTTTTATTTTATGTTTAGTTATTATTTTCTTTAGGTTTTTTTATTTTTAGGTTTATTTTATTATTTAGTTTACTTTAGGTTTTTATTTATTTATTTTGAGCTTATTTTTTATTTTTTATTTTATTTTATTTTTTAGGTTTATGTTTAAGTTTAGGTTTTTATTTTATTTTGGTTTAGGTTTATTTATTTATTTTATTTTCAAGTTTTATTTAGTTTAGGTTTAGGTTTATAGGTTTTTAGGTCTTTATGGTTTAGGGTTTACAGTTTAGGGTTTGGGTTGAGAGTTTAAGGTTTAGTGTTGTAGGTTTTAGGGTTTAGTTTTGAGGTTTAGAGTTTAGGGTTTAGAGTTTAAGAGTTTTCAGTTTAAGGTTTTGGGTTTAATATTTAGGGTTTTGGGATTTAGGGTTTAGGGTATAGGGTTTAGAGTTGTAGGTTTAGGGTTTAGAGTTTAGGGTTTAGGATTAGTTTTAGGGTTTAGGGTTTACGGTAAGGGTTTTTTTATTTTTTATTTTTTAATTTTTTTAAATTAAGTAAACTAATAGGTTTAATTTTATTTTATTTATTTTTATTTTAGTTTTTATTATTTAGCTCAGTTTTTAATCTTTTTTAAGGTTTCGAGTTTATTTCTTATTTTTAGGTTTAGTTTTATATTTTCATTTTTTAGGGTTAGGTTTTAGGTTTTTCTTTAAAGTTTATTTTTAGGTTTTATTTTTTAGGTTAGGTTTAGGTTTATTTTTAGTTTATTCTATTTTATTTAGTTTAGGTTTAGGTTTCGATTTAGTTTATTTTAGGTTTAGGTTTAGGTATTTTTTTTAATTTAGGGTTAGGTTTTATTTTTTATTTATTTTCAATTTTGTTTTTTAGGTTTGGTTTTTATTTAGTTTTTATTATATTTTATTTTATGTTTATTTTAATTTCATTATAGGTCTACTTTTTATTTTATTTGTAAACTAATAAGTTTATACTTTTTATTTAGGGGTTAGGTTTTATGTTTATTTATTTGTTTTGTTTTATTTTTATTTTATTTTTTAGGTTTAAGTTTTAATTTTTATTTTTAGGTTTATGTTTAGGTTTTTATTTAATTTTTTTAGGTTTAGGTCTTAAGTTTCTATTTTAGGTTTATTTTTTGATTTTATTTTTGAGTTTAGCTTTAGCTTTATTTTTAGTTTATTTTATTTTATTTATTTTAGGTTTAAGTTTAGGTTTAGTTTATTTAAGGATTAGATTTAAGTTTTATTTATTTTTATTTAGTTTGTTGTAGTTTAGGTTTAGGTTTATTTTATTTTATTTATTTGTTATTTTATGTTTATGTTTTTCTTTTAGTTTAGGGTTTAGTTTTTATTTATTATTTATTTTTAGGCTTTATTTTAAGTTTGTTTTTTTAGGTATAGGTTTTTATTTAGTTTTTATTTTATTTTATTTTAGGTTTTTTTTTAGAATAGTTTTTATTTTATTTTGGTTTTTTATTCTTAGATTTATTTTTTTAGTTTAGTTTTAGTTTTTATTTATTTTATTTAAGTTTATTTTTATTAGTTTATTTTGTTTTATTTTTAGGTTTAGGTTTAGGTTTTTATTTAGGTTATTATTTTAATTTATTATTTTATTTTATTTAGGTTTAGGTTTTTTATTTATTTCATTTTTAGGTTTTATTTAATTTTGGTTTAGGTTTTTAGGTTTTTATGGTTTAGTGTTTAGAGTTTAGGGTTTAGGGTTTAGGGTTTAGGGTTTATGGTTTTAGGTTTTAAGTTTAGGGTTCAAAGTTAGGGTTTAGGGTTTAGGGTTTATTGTTTAGGCTTTAGGGTTTAAGGTTTTTATGGTTTAGGGCTTAAGGTTTAGGGTTTAGGGTTTAGGGTTTCTAGGATTTAGGGTTTAGGGTTTAGAGTTTAGGTTTAGTTTAGGGTTTAGGGTTAGTTTAGGTTTATGGTTTAGGGTTTAGGGTTACAGTTTTGTGTTTAAGGTTTATTATTTAGGGTTTAGGGTTTAGGGTTTAGTGTTTTTGGTTAGTTTAGGGTTTAGGGTTTAGGATTTATGATTTAGGGTTGTAGGTATAGGGTTAATTTTATGGATTAGGGTTTAGTAATTAGGGTATAGGGTATAGGGTTTTGGGTTTTTTTTAAAAATAATGTAAACTAGTAGGTTTAGGTTATTTTAGGTTATTTTAGTTTTTTTTTATTTAGGTTAATTTTAATTTTATTTAGTTTAGTTTATTTATTTTAGTTTAGATTTTTATATTTTAGTTTATTTTTTAGGTTTAAGTTTAGGTTTATGTTTATTTTCTATTTAGTTTTATTTTTATTTGATTTTTTAGATTAAGGTTTTATTTTTTATTTTTAGATTTATATTTACGTTTTTATTTTATCTTTTTAGGTTTAGGTTTTAGGTTTTTATTTTAGGTTTATTTTTAGGTTTTGTTAGTTTAGGTTTAGGTTTATTTTTGTTTATTTAGGTTTGGTTTTTTTTTTTTTTTTTTTTTTTTTTAGTTTAGGGTTTAGGTTTTACTTTTTATTTATTTTTAGGTTTATATTTTAGGTTTAGGTTATTATTTAGTTTTCATTTTATTTAATATTTTCTGCCACCATCCTACAAGATCTTTGATGGTAGTGAGAACCCACGATAACACATTGCACACTTTAGAGCCGATTGTTGCAACACCAAGGAAGGTTTGCTAGTTGCAAGGACAACGAGGAGGGTGACCCAGCAATACACTTACCTGCTAATCCAATAAGCCACCGTCCAGTCTCCCTCCTGTTGTACCATCACTTATGCTCTTCTCTTCTTCCGGTAGCATTGCATCTGTAAGGACACTAAATCCCTTACTCTGCTTACTTAATTTTTATCATGTACCTCCACCCAAAATGAAATTAATGCAGAAAGTTGATTCTACTTATATATTGCCTACTTCTGATTCTTTTGAATTTATTCTTATTAAAAGCTCTTCGAGTCTTCACTAAAATAATAGCTCTAGTAGTTACGATTCTTTCCTTTCTGATTTATAGTCGGACTATCTTTCTCTGAATCAATCGGGTTCACCTCTTGAGATTGACTTGGAGTCAACTGACTCTGGGGATCCCGTTGGAGAAGGTGTAGGTATGCCCAATGAGAAGGTAGAACTTTCTACAAGCTCATCATTCCAAGAAGTCACTAAATTCAACCTATGCAGTGGCAAAGTTCTACCTCTTAGCGTACCACCTCAGGATAAGGGTAAGAAAGTCATTGGTTCTAGTGAGTAGATAGCCTCTCCATAGGATGCTCCACCCGTGGATATGCTTGTGGAGGACCAAGCCAGAGTTGATTACAATGTCCTAGCTTACTTTAAAAAGTATCGAGCTAAGTTAAGCATATATGATGCCCTTGTCTTATCCAAAAAGATGAGGGAATCTCTAATCAAGGCCTTACCTTATCTAGAGATATGCTTAGCTCAGCTAACCGCTACTAAACAGAAGGCATGCCACCCGAAGGATATCTTAGGAGTTACATTTAGCAATGAAGACTTACTCCTAGAAACAACTTAGCGCAATCACCTCTTTACATTACTGTGAATGTTGGCATATCTGCTATCTAGAGTTCCATGACAAAGCCTTACGGCCCCATCCCTAATCCCCTATAGCACTAATCCTAATTCCTATTATAAAATATACATTTATGTGGGAAAACTAAATATAACTACGCCTACAAAATAGAGATTAGCTAAATATACATATAATCCCAAGTAATTGTATTTATAATTTGGACTTAACACCCTACACACGGGTAACTAAGCCCTATCTAACTTGGATTATCGTGGGATATAAGCAACTTGCAAAAGAGCATTCACATTTATTTTTAAGCATCCTTTAAGCATAATACTTTTTATGATTAGGCTAATATTGGCCTATCAGTCTACATACACCCTAACATCTAATCTAAAATAATACATCATAAAACAAAATATACAACACATCATACACTGTCCTTACTTAGAGCTAGAAGTGGTGACTTAATTATAATGTGTGTATTAAGGCTTGTGTGGTATGTCTTGTTAAGCATTAGTGTTATATTTTCTATGTGTAGAAGGATTCAATTTAACATGAAAGGTTGATTTCACTTGAAGTAGTTTAATTTTACCGAGGAATTTAATTTGTGTTTTCTGATTATGCTTGCAACTAAGTGTTATAAAGAGAGGAAAATAGGATTGCCCTCTTTCATCCCTACCTTTAATCACTTTCAAAAGTATATTAATTTGATTTAGTTCTCTTTAGTGAATGGATTATTAAATGATTTAATCAATCCTAAGTTTAGGTTCACTTTTAATAATCCTATTCAAAATGAAAGGCATCTTGAGATTAATTTAATTCAATTACTACCACATGACATATATTAAATCATTCCTTTCCATCACATGTAACATGCATATGATTTAATCTTAAGTGTATCTATACATGCAACATATTTTAGCACACTTAAATGATGAATGTATGTGTATGTTTATAAGTTATATTTTATTTGATTGAATTATTTAAACATATTAATTTAAAACTTTATCCAAATTCTTAAACAAAAAGGACATAAGAATGAAATTAAATAGGCATGTGTCATTGTTAAACCAGGGAAGTGAGGTAATCAAATGACCTCCTTGGAGCTAGCTAAAGCCTCGTATTCTCGAGATGTCCAGACTATATATTTATTTACATTCATACATATGTAAATTCGTATACATGAACAAAAGAACTAAGCTCCAAATCATATGGATAATTAATTTAACCACTTAGTCAATTATGAATGCATGCAATTTAATGTAAAATGTGATTTTCATTAACTAATCATATATGCATATACATGTACCAAGATATAGGCAAGTACGTGTCATTGTTAAACTAGGGAAGTGATGTAATTAAATGACCGCCTTGGGGCTAACTAAAGCCTCATATTCCTTGGATGTTCAGACTATATACTTGCTTTTCTTGGACAAGCATGGATGTATACATAAATGAGGGAAGGAAAACCATGCCATGATTATATATTATTTTGATTTAATCATTTATATATATGAATTAAAGCTCTATCCAAATTCTAATTTTGAAATACATAAGAATGAAATCAAATGCGCATGTGTCATTGTCAAAGTAGGGAAGTGAGGTAATCAAATGGGGGGGCTAAGCCTCATGTTGTTCTCGGGATGTCAGACTATATACCCATTATAATTTAATCTTATATAAATCAACACTTGAATAGAGGAAGAGAACTCAACATTCATGCACTTAAGCTATAAGCACATGCATTTCTTATGTATTTATAACTGGCATCATAACACAAATTATTATTCATTTATAAGCTTTTGAAAAATACATTTGGATTTAATAGTGATAATATCCACACATATATTAAATTAAATCAACACATGCAAGCTTACATAAAGGAAATCCATTTTATTTTACTTGATTTTGAAAAGATGGATGCATGAATTCAAATGACATACCAAATTAAACATGATTGGAAAGAGGACAATCAAATATAAGCATGTGATTCATTCAACTAAACTAGTTCTTAAGGAAAATCAAATCAAATAAATTTATATAAAGCAAACCAAAGCTTCTTTATTAATTAAGTTTTGGATATGATTTGATATAAAGAGGAGAAGAGAAATCATCACTTGATGTTTTAAGCCCATTCCCACATTAGTGATTTGATTTAATTTAAGGAAATATAATTAAGTTGATTTTATAGGTTAATTAAGTTGAACCCTTAATTAGATGAATTAATTACCCTCACCTATGTCACCTTAAAGTAATTAACTAAATAATTATGAGCAAACATGATATTCATGGAAAATAAAATTGCAATGATCCTAGGAAATAAAAGGGGCCTAATGCAATTGGATCATGATTATTAGTTATTTATATTAAGGAACTTAATTAATTACTCTTATGGTTTTCCCGCACATATGGACTAAACATAATTTCATTAAACTCTTTCAGGTTATTAAACACTTAAAGATCTACCACACGATTTAATAAATTAAGGTCTGATGTGATTATGATTTTAATTTGATTAAGTGATTCAATTAATAAATTAAATCTTAATTAATTTCATTTTAAAAAAGGGTGAATGAACTTAGGGAAAGGGGTCCCAACCCTATTCCTTAGTTCACTTACTATTGAACAACGATTAATAAACTTAATAAAACAATTTATTACTATTCATGATATTATTAATCATTAATTAACTTAAAAGAGCAGTTAAGGTTTAATTAGTTAATTTTATTAATTGAGTAATAAATCCCAAGAAAATCATGGGAGGCAGAGGTCATCCCATTAAATTAACCTACAAAATTTGGGATTAATTGCTCATGTAATTAAGGAGTAATTAAGCTAATTAATTTTTGTAATTAAACTTTAATTACTGTTCAAAATTAGTTAAGATCATTTTTAATTAATTATCCTCTAAAATACTTTTAAAATGAGTATTATTTGCATTTTTTTATTTCTCTATGATTTTTTTAGAAGTTTCAGCCATTAAAAATTATTAATTAAGTTAATTAAAGCCTAATCATATTAGCGCTATATGGCATGCATTCTATGTGGCACTGTGGGATTGGCTACTTAAAACTTATCCGACTGAGCACCAACATGGTGGTGGCGAATGTGCTTTCTCATCTGCCATCTGATCTACGATCAGAATGCTACTATTAGTCCCACAACTTAATAGGATTAAATCAGATAGATCTAGCAGAGGTGTGGAGGTGAGTTGGCTCGGCATGGTTGGTTAAAGGTGTGGAGGTGGTTGCTAAGGAGGAATCATGGGTGTCCAATGTGTTTCAAATGCTCCGATGCGGAGGGTGAGGTTATTACAACTCCCATGGGTCATGGTCGACCCAACCACCCTTTGGGTTAGGTTGGACAATGTCTAGGTGCCTAGGTGGACCAGTGGGAGAGTACTAAGTAGCCAAAGAATGGAAATGACCACTAACATGGGTGATTTATCTCATGTGGTGCCCTCGACCCAAGGGTAGAATGATCATTTGATATTGGATTTGATTTGGGCACATTTGAAATGAGCCAAAAGTGGGTTAGCCCAAATTTCAAGTCAATTAGTTGATTTGGTTAGGTTTTGCTCAATTTTACTCATTCAGGTCAAATTGAGTTAGGTTGAGTCAAGTTGATCAATTGGTCAAGTTGGGTCAAACCAAGGGTTGGGTCAATTTCATATGATCATTTGGGATGTTTTGGTTTAATTTGTTTGGTTTAGTTTGGCTTAGATTTGATTTTGGCTCATTTGAATTAATTTGGGTCAAATGGATTAAGTTGATAAATTTGACCAAATTGGCTTGGGTTGGGTGTTGGTCTGGGTTTAGTTGACCAATTGAAGATGATTGTATACTTTGGTTTCAATTAATTTGGATTTGATTTTGAATTATGCCAACTTGAACCATTAGGTCAATTTGGGCTAAGTAGGTCAATTGAGTTCAATTGGGTCCAAGCATGGCTTTGGTCAAGTTCAACAATCATGGAATGAACTTAAGCCATTGGTTGCAATCAAATTGGTTTATATTTTGATTTGACCCAATTTGGTCTTCTAGGAAAATTTGGGTTAACTTGGGTTAAGATGGTCAATTAGGATTGGTTTGACTCAATTCAAGGTCAAGTCATATTCAAATATTGATTTTGATTTGGTATGAATCGTTGATTTCAAGGGATTTGGCTTAGGTTGAAATTTGGCTAGTTTGGGTTCATATGGATTAATGGGTTGATTTGGTCAAACGACCAAGTTGACTTGGTTTGACCCAATTTAGGACAATTGATCAACCTAAGTTGTTCAATAATCATGATGGGCTTGGTTTTATCCAATTTTGGTAGGAATAGAACTTGGCTCAAATAGGTCAAATTAGCCACTTTAGGTCAAGTGGACCAATTGGGTTTAGTTGGCTTGACTTTGGGTTGAGTTTGATTTGGTTGAGTTTATATATGGATTTGGGATTGATATATAAATTCAATTGAAATTGGCTCGGGTTTAAATGGGTTTTGGTTTATTTGAACATTTCATGTCAAAAGGGTTAAGTTGAGTTTGACTTGGGTTGATTTTTGTTTGTCTTGATGTTTGTAGATTTAATTTATATTTGTGAATATGATTGAATGTATGATTGATTCCTGAGAAAATCAATTGAATTAAGGTTTTGGAATGAACAAATTTGGCTAAGTCCATAGAGTTGGGTCATGTGGCTTATGTTTAGATTTTGATTTGGTTTGATTTAGTTTTGATGCTTTAAATGTATATTTCATTTAAATTTGTGAATATGATTAAAAATATGATTTATTTGTGAGAAAATCAATTGAGTTTGACTTGATTTGGATTAATATTTGGCTAATTCCATCGGATAGGTCATATGGCTTTGGAAGGGTTTGATTTAATTTTATTTAGTTTGATTTAGTTTTGATCATTTGAATGTAGATTTGATTTATATTTAGGAATATGATTGAAGATATAAATTGATTATGAGATAATCAATCAATTTTGGATTGATTTGGATTAAGGTTTGGCTAAGTCCATGGGACAGGTCATATGGCTTAGGAAGGGTTTCAAGTTTGGATTTAATCATGGGCTTCAATCTTTTGGTTTTGAAATTTGGTTTTGGATTTGGATTTGAATTTATTGCTCGAATTCAACTTAAGATTTGGTTTGAGAATGTGAACATTGATTGGATTTGGGTTGTAGAGTAGGTGGATTATCCTAATCCTTAAGGCATAACCTAATCCTATGGTTAACCCTTCTAAGTATTTAGGCTTAGGTTAAGTGTTTACCTAATTGTTAGAAGTGTCTTATGACTAGAGAAGTCTTAGTGTCTAGAAGACTCCTAAGTGTTGCCCTTGGAGATAGATGATTGGAAGACTGAAGCCAAGTTTCATATTATAGACTTAGATATGTCTTTCAACACTTTGTTTGGGAGACCATGGATACATGAGAACAACATAGTTTCATCCTCTCTACATCACTATATGATGTTCGTGAGAGGTGGGATCACTATGTCAATGGAGATCTCAAGCCATTTACAATTTATGAGGTCAACATGTATGAGAATGCAGCTTACTACCTCCCTCAATATCAACAAGTACATTCTCGTGAACTTGGCCAAAGTCTAAAAATAAAAAAACAAGAAAAAGAAAAATAAAAGAAAAGAAAAAATGAAAAAATAATAGAAGGGAGCAAAAATAGACTTGGAAGAGGAAGTGAAGCCTAGCATTAGATTCCACCCATAGTTTGTTACTTCATTCGAACATATGGGTAGGACGACCTAACCTCCACCAGGCAGAGGAAGAGGCCAGTTCAGAAGCAGTCCTAGGGGTGGAAAACCTCCTTATTAGCCACCCAATAGAAAATATGTCCCAGCTACCAAGAGCACACATGCTATCCATATATTCTTAGAATCTATTTCATAAGATGAGTCTTACATAGTTAGCACACCAGCTAGTTCTTCTTAGCATTAGATTCCCTTGGAGGAGACACTTGAGCCAGATAACGATGAATATTAGGCTCCAAAGAAAAGCATAAGTGTATCCAAGTCTATATGTGAAATAGTTAGGCATCAGTTGGGAACCTTAGCTCTAAACCAACTTTATTCTCAATAAGCTGAGGGTTTGGTAGTTAAGGAAGCCCCTAAGTCATCCACAGGTGTGAAGACTCAGAGGTTCTTTCTGGGAGCATCATCCTCAAGTTAAGAAATTGATGTAGAACTTGAGGATGATTCATATAAAAATTTAATAGAATTACCTTTTGATTGGGACTTGCCTTGTGTTCATAATTTAGTAAAGAAAGTGTTAATCCGACATACTTGGTCAAAGAATAGGTCATATTACTTCAAAAGAATATGGAAGAACAAATAAAAAACACTCAATCAAGATAGGGACTAGATTGATCTGGGTCATGATGATGATTACTGCTTAGTCATCACCAATCATTTGGAATCTAATAAGTTCTTTTTAAATCACATTAACTTATTTGAGCAACTGTGCTTAGAAACTTTAGATGATCCAAATGATTTTGAAGTCAAACATGCACCGCCAGAGTCTGAGGAAGAGATCAAGTCAGCCATCGATGAGCTCAAAGAAATCAACTTAGGAACTATAGAAGATCCACGCCCGACATACATCAGTTATTTATTGAATGAAATTGAAACCAATAACTTAGTTAAGCTATTGAATGAGTTTAAGAACTGCTTTACATGGAGTTATGAAGAGATGCCAGGATTGCTCCTGACGTAGCGGTCCATAAACTAGCTATAGAACCTATAGCTAACCGTATCAAGCAAGCTCCTAGATGTGCCTCCACATCAATTAAAATAGAACAAATTAAAGTTGATTTGATCTTAATCCTCAATGGATTATAGATTCTTATCCCTAGGGATCTTCTTTCCACAAATCATATAATCAAATCAAATTCAAACCATATCCCCAACAGATTTTTTTCTATGCCCTCGACATTGACCCCTCATATGTCATCTCCAATGCATTTGTGTGATCCCCTATCGGATCTCCCTCCATGTCCTTGGCATGGAATTCTCATCAAATCTTATTTCTTCTCTTATGCACACCTTTAAAACTTCAACCAAAAGCCTAACAATGTATTGGTTCAAATTACATCCTCTAAACATTGTAATTAACATTTTATGATTTATGATGGTGCAAGCTCAAACTAACTACACAATATCATGCTAAACATTTTATAGTGTGAATTAACACACTATATTATATTATAATATATGATGTTATATTATAATTTGCTATAATATAATATATCATTTAACATTACACCTCATTAGAATCACTTAAAAGGAACAAAGAATAAAATTTTCTCAAAATATGAATAATTTTCATTTTTTGATGTAAAATTATTATTTTTCTATTAGAAATGGTACAAAATATCATAATTTTGGTGTTGCTTCTTGTTGTGTGATGTGAATTTGGCCAAATTCATCCATCTCAACCTTTAAATTAATATTTTTGTGAGTTTTGACTCAATGTATTATAACAAAAGTAAAACATACTAAAATGTACGATAACATTTAGTAACACACCACCACATTCATATATATGTGAATCTATATTGTTATGTACATTATATTTTAATATGCTTTCATAAGATATATTATCTTACATTATGCTTAAAATGAATCACTTCAAGCAAAAAAATTATAAACTTTTGTTAGAAAAATGAACATTTATTTTGGATGTAAAATTTTATTCTTTTGATTAAATGACACATCGCACACCCCCAATGATGTTCCCTAAAGCTTACTTTATATTTGGCCAAATCACATAATCTCAGCTTATAAATCAGTATTTTTATGAATTATACCTGTATAAACTCTATTACATCATACTATAAAACTAAAATATGCTAAACAACAAGTAGTAATACAAAATAGTTGGCTATAATGCATGATGCTACATTATGTTATGGCATCCTACATTATAATACACTATAACATATTATATTATATTATATTGAATATCACATGACAAGGGATTGCTTAAGATAAAAAAAATCATAAAATTAGTCTAAATAATAAAAAATAATATATTTAGTCATATCACTTACATAATTTAAAGTGAAATAATATATTATGATGCCATGCTCTACCTATTATGAATTTGGCCAAATTCCACCATTTTAAAGTCCAAATCAACATTTTCATAAATAATGCTAGCGTAAGCTCGACTGCATGATTGTAAAATATTGAAAGAATTTAAAATGCGTAGAATAATATATTATGATATATGATGTTATACTTTGCTACAACATATAATATTTATTTTGAAAATTAAAATCTTACTTTCTAGACTACAAGTGGTGTAGCACACCTTTAGCACTACAACCTAATTCCCACTTGAAATTTAATAAATTTCATCATCTGATTTATTATATCAATATTTTTATAATTTATATTAATATAGACTATAGGGAACAATGCCATAATATATTAAAACATTTCAAAACATCTTATAACATCCAAAAACACATCACTACATGCTCAAATATATGATGCTACATTATACTATAATATAGGGTATTATAATATGATTTAGGTTTAGGGTTTAGGGTATTCAAATCCTTAATAGTCAAGGGAAAGACTTTTGAAGACATTTTCTTTAGCTACCATAACTATGATAGAATTAGGACATTCTTTAGATCTATTGCTAATTAAATATTTATTCAAGGTTTAGGGTTAGTTTAGGGTTTAGGGTATAGGGTTGAGGGTTTGGGGTTTAAGGTTTAGGGTTTAGGGTTTAGGCGTGTAGGTTTTAGGGTTTAGGATTTATGGATTTAGGGTTTAGGTTTAGGGTTTAGGGTTCAGGGTTTTAGGATTTAGGGTTTAGGGCTTAAGGTTTAGCGTTTAGGGTTTAGAGTTTAGGGTTTAGGGTTTAGTGTTTATGGTTTAGGTTTTTTAAGGTTTAGGGTTTAGGGTTTAGGATTTAGGGTTTAGGGTTTAGGTTTAGGGTTTAAGTTTTAGTATAGGGTTTAACGTTTTTGATTTGAGGGTTTTTTTTAATAAATAACAAATTCAAATTCAACATTTCTTCTTTTTGATTTCATCAACCAAGTAGCACCCAAGTTTTCAAAGACACAAGTGATGACATAGATAAAAAATGAGCACCCATATAGAAAATCAAAATCTCTAGATAACTAGAACCATCTCTACTGTAAAGACATAGTTCCATAATCAGAAGTTTGGATCAACCGTTATTTAGTTTCTCCAAATCAACCACCCTCCCGAGTGCAAGTGCGCCATCATATCCCATCACTCGTGGTCACCGACGTAACCTCCATCACCCCTCTCACCTCCATAACCAACACTACTCTGACCACCATCTCAATATCTACCAGCACCTCCAGATCCCCCACCACCACTGCGATAGCTGCCGCCTCAACCATGAGATCTGGAGCCTGGATGGTGATGTTCCATCCATCAAGTTTTTATCCATTCTTAGGGTTTAGGGTTTAAGGTTAGATTAGGATTTAAGGTTTAGGGTTTAGGGTTTGGGGTTTAGGGTTTAGGGTTGTAGGTTGTAGGTTTTAGGGTTTAGGGTATAGGGTTTAGGGTTTAGGCTTTAGGGTTTTAGGGTTTAGCATTTATGGTTTAGGGTTTAAGGTTTTAGGGTTTGGGGTTTAGGGTTTAGGGTTTATGGTTATAGGTTTAGGGTTTAAGGTTTAGAGTTTAGCTTATTTTATTTTAGGTTTATTTTATTTTCATTTTATTTTATTTAGGTTTTTTATTTTTTTAGTTTCATTTTGGTTTTTATTTATTTTATTTTAGTTTATTTTTATTTTCTATTTTATTTAAATTTTAGGTTTAGGTTTATGTTTTTATTTTATTTTATTTAGGTTTAGGTTTTTTATTTATTTTATTTGTAGGTTTTATTTAGTTTAGGTTTAGGTTTTTAAGTTTTTAGGGCGAAGGGTTTATAGTATAAGGTTTATGGTTTAGGGTTTAGGGTTTTAGGGTTTAGAGTTTTAGGGATTAAGGTTTAGGGTTAGGGTTTAGTGTTTAGGGTTTATTATTTAGGCTTTAGGGTTTGAGGTTTAGGGCCTTATGGATAGGTTAGTTTAAGGTTTAGCTTTAGGTTTAGGGTTTTAGATTTAGGGTTTGGGTTAATTTAGGAATAGGTTTAGATTTAGGATTTAAAGGTCAGTTTAAACTTTAGGTTAGTTTAGGTTTAAGGTTTAGGTTGTTTTAGTTTAGGTTTTGGGGTTTAGGTTTAAGTTTGTAGGTTTTAGGTTTAGGGTTTTTAGGATTTAGGTTTATTATAGTTTCAAGGTTTAAGGTTTAAGTTTAGGGGTTTATAGTTTAGGGTTTAGTTTAGTTTGGGTTTAGTATTTAGGGTGTGGTTTAGGGTTTAGGGTTAGTTTAGTATTTTAGGGTTTAAGTTTAGTGTTTGTTTATTAACTATTTATTTAGGTTTATTAAGATTATTTATTTTATTTATTTATTTAGTTTATTAATATTTTATTTTTATTTTTTTTTTAGTTGAGTTTTTTTTTTCGATTTAGGTTTAAGGGTTTAGGGTTTATGCTTTAGGGTTTAGGGTTTTAGGTGTTTAGGGTTTAGGGTTAGGGTTTAGGGTTTAGGGTTCAAGGTCTAGTGTTTAGGCTTTAGGGTTACATTTTAGGTTTAGGGTTTAAGTTTTAGTTTAGGGTTTAAGGTTTTTTTTAACAGAGAACAAATTTAGATTCAACATTTCTTCTTTTCAATTTCATCAAACAAGTAGAACCCCAAGTTTTCTAAGACACAAGCGACAACTTAGATAAAAAATGAGCACCCATAGAGAAAATCATAACCCTACGTTAAGTAGAACGGTCTCTATTGTAAAGATAGTTTTATAAGTAGCAGATCAAATTAGTCGTTCTTCAGTTTCTCCAGTTTCCATCAGAACCAACCCCCGCCTCTCGAGTAGCAGGATCCGCTATCATATCCCCGATCTCTCCTTCCGTGACCACCACGGCTATAACTTCCGTCACTCCTCTCACCTCTATAACCACCACTTCTCCAACCACCACCTCCATATTCACCAGCACCTCTAGATCCCCCACTACCACTGTGATAATCACCGCCTTCACCTTCGCCTCCACTGGCAGATCTAGGCTGAGCCTAGTTGACGGTGATGTTCCTGCCATCAAGGTTCTGCCCATTCTTAGGGTTTAGGGTTTGGGGTTTAGGGTTTTAGGTTTTAGGGTTTAGAGTTTTGGGTTTAGGGTTAAGGGTTTAGAGTTTAGGGTTTTACAGTTTAAGGTTTTTTTAAATTTTTTTATTTTTTTATTTTTTTGGGTTTAGGGTTTTAGGGCAAAGGGTTTAGGGTTTAAGGTTTAGGGTTTAGAATATAGGGTTTAGAGTTCAGGATTTTATGGTTTAGGGTTTAGTGTTTAGGGTTTAGGGTTGTAGGTTTAGGGTTGTAGGTTTAGGGTTTAGGGTTTAAGATTTAGGGTTTAGTTTTTTTAAAAAAAATTAAGTAAACTAGTAGGTTTATGTTTATTTAGTTTATTTAGTTTTTTTTTAAATTTGAATTTATTTTATTTTTATTTTTATTTAGGTTTTACTTATTTTAGCTTATTTATTTTAAGTTTTTTTTATTTTAGTTTAGGTTTATTTAATTTTATTTTTTTTAGGTTTACATTAATTTTTTAGTTGATTTTATTTTTTATTATTTTTTTATTTTAGGATTAGGATTAGATTTTTATTTTATTTTTTTAGGTTTATTTTATGGTTTTTTTTACTTTTGGTTTTAGGTTTATTTCTAGTTTTTTTATTTTATTTAGTTTATGGTTTAGCTTTAGGTTATTTTAGGTTTAGGTTTAGTATTTATTTATTTTAGTTTAGTTTATTTTTGTTTAGGTTTATGTTTATTTTAGGTTTAAGTATTTTTAAGTTTAAGGTTTAGGTTCTATTTTTTATTTATTTTTAGGTTTATTTTTGAGGTTTAGGGTTTTATTTAGTTATTATTTTATTTAGGGTTTTGTGTTACCATCCTTCAAGAACTTTGATGTCAGAGGAAATCCAAGATAACACATTGCACACTTTAGAGCCAACTATTGCAGCACTTGTGGTAGCAACACACTCCTCTTCTGCCTTTTCATTATCAATCTATCAGGTGTTGCATTTGATTGGTATGTCGAACTGCCCAATGGTTTGGTGAAGACTGTTGCTGAGTTGGAGCTCCTCTTCATCAAGAGGTCACTTGAGAGGGTGTAGTGACCTAATTGCAGAGAAATAGAAACTCAATGAGTCCCTTGTAGATTACATTCTCAGGTGGTACAACCTAAGCATAAAATTCAAGCCACAGCTATCCGAACAACATCCCATTGAGATTCTTCTCAAGAATATCTATTACCTAATTTCCTTCATGCTTAAGGGCGTTACCATCAAAACATTCGATAAATTAATCAATAAGGCGGCTAGCCTATAAGAGGAAGCCAAACAGTTGTCCTTTCCTGACCAATCATCAAGGCCCAACCCACAAAAGGTGTTTGAGAAGAAGCTAGGGATAGTTGTGTCGATTAAGGAAGAACTGACCGAGTTCAATGAGACTGAGCTCAACAACCTTCTTTGTCACCTCCTTTTACACCACCTTGGCCAACATACTGGCCACCGTAGCTGCCACAACGACCATTTCCACCACCTCAGTAGCTTACCCAATAGAGGTATTCATATCCATCACCATCTAGTTACTTTCCACCTACTCTTGCCAATAGATTGAATAAGCCATATTCATTCAAGAGGGAGGTAGTTAGGAAAATCTTTAAGAATCTACTAAAGAAACCTGACTTTCAATTAATAGAGCATAAGAAGCCGGAGGAAATGGGCAAGAGTGATGATCTTAACTATTACCCCTACCACCGCATGTTAGGCCATATCTTAGAAGATTGTATCACTTTTAAGGACTAGCTTGAGCGCTGGTATAAGTTGGGAACCTAGTTATCCCTAAGGAATACTTATTAGCATAACCATCCAATTCTGTTAGAGTAATCCTTGAGGATACTTGCAGTCCTCTTAAGACCAAAGAAGGATAGAAAATCCCCCTATCCCAAACCGCTAAAAAGATCATTTCTAAGATCAAGAAGCCTTCCTTGCAAGTGCAAGAAATAGCTCAAACCTCCAACACCAAGAAATATTTACTAGTTTTAAAGGATAATTTGAGGAGGATGACAGCCCAATAGCAACAGCAGCTCACCAAACTTGCCTCGGATAGTCCAGTAGCACAGCCACCATCCGAGCCCAGTACTCCCTCCACCATTGCAGCTACCACCTCTTCTACTAGCTACTCTTATACTGGAAGGAGCATTTTATCTATAGATAAGAGCACTAAATCCTTTACTTCAATTACTTTACTTTATTTCTATCATGTACCGCCACCAAAAAATAAATTAATGAAGAAAGCTGGCTCTACTTATATATTGTCTACTTGTGATGCTCTTAATTTTATTCTTATTGAAATCTCTTTGAGTCTAAATAAAATAATAGCTACAGTAGTTCCGATCCTTTCTTTGCTAATTCAGAGTTGGACTATCCTTCTTTGAATCAATTAGGTTCACCTCTTGAGAGTGACTTGGAGTCAACTGACTTTGAGGATCCCGTAGGTGAAGCTGTAGGTATGCTCGTTGAGAAGGTAGAACTTTCCATAAGCTCATCATACCAAAAAGTCACTGAAGTCAATCTACGTAGTGGAAAAGTTCTACCTCCTAGTGTAGCACTTTAGGATAAGGGTAAGCAAGTCATTGGTTCCAATGAGGAGATAGCCCCTCCATAGGATGCTCCACCCATGGATATGCTTATCGAGGACCAAGCCAGAGTTGATTACAATGTCCTAGCTCACCTTAGAAAGTTTCCAGCTAAGTTAAGCATATATGACAACCTTATCTTATCCAAAAAGATAAGGGAATCTCTAGTCAAGGCCTTACTTGATCTAGAGATATGCTTAGCTCAGCTAATCACTACTAAAGAGGAGAAATGACATACAAAGGACATCTTAGAAGTTACATTGAGCGATGAAGACTTACTCCTAGGGATGACAGGTCAGAACTGCCTTTTTACAATATAGTGGATGTTGGCAGATACAGTCTATCTAGAGTTTTGGTTGACCCAGGTGTATCAATCAATATTATGAGTTTAGAACCCTTTCTTACTTGAGGATCGACATCTCTAAACTCCAAAAAGAAAGGATGATGTTGAGAGGATTCAATGAATAAGGAGAGAGAGCCTTGTGGTGTTTATTTTTGGATGTATGGGGGTGGTACTTTTTGAGGTGATCATGTACAACATTGAGATATGATGTAGTATCTCGAAGAAATAGAAATCACCCTACAATGGACCTAATCATGTAATAAGGACTCCTAAGGCATGATGGGTCTTCGAATATACCAGAGATTTTTCCCCTACTTTATATGGATGAATAAAGTACGGTTTATATTAAACCAGGTTCTTAAGTTTCCTATAGAGGCAAGACTCTATAGTTAGTCACATCTTAGGAAATAAAATTTCCTAAGAATACTCTCGATTAAAGTAGACAATTATCATCTCCAAAGATTTCAAGGTTAGACTATCAAAGCATTAGTTGTATTTGGAAATTCAATCTAGAAAGTTCAAAGAGAAGACTTATTTTTGGAATCAAAATAAAATAAGTAGGAAATGCTCATGATACTAGGAAGCCTAGTGAGCATTCCAATTTATCTTATGGTTGGGATTTATAATTTTGAAGTTGAGGAGATTTATATATTTTGAGTTGAAATTTAATTAGATTACTAGGGCTTATAATCCAGCAACACAAGGATATCAGAATGCCTAAGAGGTAAAAATTTATGCTCGTAGCCTGAAGGAAATAGCTACCTTAGATCTTAAATCTAGGGAGCTTTAGTATAAGCTAAAGCATGACCAAAATCTAAGCAATAGGTGGACATAAGGGTTTACCTCCATAAGAGAGAATAAATTGTCCAACTTCTAGACTTATAACTGGAGTGGCCACCAACTAACTCCTCCTATAACTTTAAAACCATGTTGTCTGGTCTTACGAATTGCAAGATATCTAGGGTAGTTAATAAATTAGAAAGAGACTAAAGTTCTAAACACACTCCCTAAGAGGCTAGAGCATGAGTGGTATGCACATATGACTTAATCAATAGATGCAAAATTGTTTCAAATTTTATTTAATTTTAGACACATCATTTTGACTGAGGCTTTATGATTTCTCATGCGTAAATGCATGATGAAATAGGTTATGGGTCAAATCAGCTAGAAGAAGGTGTTCTCTACCATAATGGATTCCCTCACAGGTCAAGCATTCTTTTATCATACAAGGATGGAGATTCTTCATGTTTAAGCGAGAAAGAATATGCATGCATTATTTGAAACATACAACAATATAGCTAATGGGTTGCTATATCTTTTAATTATCTTATTTATGTAGCTTTATGATTAGGTTATGAGTTGTTTAAAATTTGGTTATAAGTGATTAGTTTGGTAGAAAAGTTATTTTTATCCTAAGAGCCTAATCATATCTAAGCCACACATTAAAGCATCAATCATTTAAGAAACTATGGAAAGCATGCCATCCTAATGCATAATGGAAACATAACATCAAACAATTATATAAACTATCGTAAAAGAATAAAAGGTTGTGTCAGTCGGGTACCGCCATACAACCCGAAGAGAGAAAAGATGTGTAGTCGAGCTCTACCCTTATACAACCTGGAATATGAAAGAATAATTATAATAGTATTAAATGCTATGGGAGTCTTATTTTTTTATATCTCCATTTTTGATTTGGCTCCTTCTTTGATATGGAAGGTGCTTGCGTTAAAGGCATCACAGGTTGCCATAGGACAATGCCTTCTAGCCACTGCTCATCCTAATCGCCCACAACACTAATCCTAATTCCTATTACAAAAATTACATTTATGTAGGAAAAGTAAATCTAACTACACTTGAAAAAAGAGGTTAGCTAAATATACATATAATCCCAAGAAGTTGTATTTATAATTTAGACTTAGTACCTTACACATGGGTAACTAAACCCACCTATCCTAACTTGGATAATGCTTTGATTTAAGCAACCGGAAAAAGCATTCACATTTATTTTAAGCATCCCTTAAGCATAATCCCTAGAAAACATGATTAGGATAATATTAGCCTACCATCTAGGCATACACCCTATACCAATCTAAAATAATACATCATAAAACAAAACATACATCACATCATACACCATCTTAACTTAGAAGTGGTGACTTAATTCTTTTGTATGTATTAAGGCTTGTGTGGTAAGTCTTGTTAGGCATTAGTGTTGTATTTTCTAAGTGTAGAAGGATTCAATTTAACATGAAAGGTAGATTTCACTTGAAGTAGTTTACTTGATTTAAGAATTTTAATTTGTGATTTTTTTCTTTTGATTACACTTAGCAAATAAGTGTTATAAAGAGTGGAAAAGAGGATTTCCCTCTTTCATCCCTACTTTTAGTCAGTTTCTAAAGTATATTAATTTGATTTAGTTCTCTTTAGTGAATGGATTATTAAATGATTTAATTAATCCTAAGTTTAGGTTCACTTTAAACAATCCTATTCAAAATGAAAGGCATCTTAAGATTAATATAATTCAATTACTAGCACATGACTTATATTAAATCATTCCTTTCCATCACATGTAACATGCATATGATTTAATCCTAAGTGTATCTATACATTCAACATATTTTAGCACACTTAAATGTTGTATGTATGTGTATGTTTAGAATTTATATTTTATTTGATTGAATTATTTAAACATATTAATTTAAAACTTTACCCAAATTCTTATACAAAAAGGACATCAGAATGAAATTAAATAGACATGTGCTATTGTTAAAATGGGGAGGTGGGGTAATCAAATGACCTCCTTAGAGATAGCTAAAGCCTCGTATTCTCAGGATGCCAAGTCTATATACCCATTTGCATTCAAACATATGTAAATTCGTACACATGAACATAGGAAGTAAGCTCCAAATCATATGGATAATTAATTCATCCACTTAGTCAATTATGAATGCATGCAATTTTAATGTAAAAGGGAATTTTCATTAACTAATCACATATGCATATACATGTACAAAGATATAGGCAAGTACATTTTGTTGTTAAACTAGGGAAGTAAGGTAATCAAATGACCTCTTTGTGGCTAACTAAAGCCTTGTATTCTCGAGATGTCCAGACTATAAACTTGCTTTTATTGGACACACAAGGATGTATACATAAATGAGGGAAAGATAATCATGCAGTTGTTTTTTTTGAATCATTTATATATATGAATTAAAGATTTATCCAAATTCTAATGTTAAAATACATAAGAATGAAATCAAATGGGTATGTGTCATTATTAAACTAGGGAAGTGACGTAATCAAATGACCTCCTTGGGGCTAGCTAAAGTCTCTTGTTCCCAAGATGTCCAGACTATATATCGATTACAATTCAATCTTATATAAATCAACACATGAATTGAGGAAAGTGAACTCAACATTCATACACTTAAGGTTTAAGCACATGTAGTTCTTATGTATTTATAACTAGCATAATAACACATATTATTATTGACTTATAAGCTCTTGAAAAATACATTTGTGTTTAATACTGATAATAGTCACACATATATTAAATTAAATCAACACATGCAAACT
This sequence comes from Cymbidium sinense, assembly GCA_021442155.1. NCBI lineage: Eukaryota > Viridiplantae > Streptophyta > Magnoliopsida > Asparagales > Orchidaceae > Cymbidium > Cymbidium sinense. The sequence goes on along the minus strand of JAKCPB010000300.1, from coordinate 201,757 downwards.
TACATAAAAGAAATCCATTTTATTTTATTTTATTTTGAAAAGATTGATGAATGAATTTAAATGATATACGAAATTTAACATGATTGGAAAGAGGACAATCAAATATAAGCATGTGGTTCATTCAAGCAAATTAGTTCTTAAGGATAATCAAATCAAATAAGATTATTTCAAGTAAACCAAAGATTCTTTGTTAATTAAGTTTTGGATTCGATTTGATTTAAAGAGGAGTATAGAAATCATCACTTGCTATTTTAAACCCATTCTCACATTAGTGATTTGATTTAATTTAAGGAAATGTAATTAAGTTGATTTTATGGGTTAATTAAGTTGAACCCTTAATTAGATGATAGGATGGCAAACAAGAAAGCACGTAGGACTTAGTAGGATTAAATAAGATCGATCTTGCAGATCTAATCATGACCATCTGTTCTAATCATGTAGAACGAATGGTGTGTGATCTAACATCATGTGAGTGAGGGAGAATGGAGTCTATTTTCCATTGTTCACTTGATTAGAGCTTACCTGAACTCGAATTAACTCCAAATGGATCCCGCACCTTCAAAACATCGATCGAAGGGGATCCAACGGTCAAGATCACATGAGATGCAAGTTTTCTTCAAAAAGCTTGAACACATTTTTTCTTAAGGAATGATTTTGGTAGCATACCTCACTAGAGCTCAAGATTAGTGGCTTGAACAATTGAGGAAGCTTCATGTAATGGAGATGAAGCCCTGTTGAGCAAGAATTGGATCAATTCTTTGATAGTCGCTCAAAAGGTGATGAACCATTGATTTGATGCTCAGCTTTGATTGAAGTCTCATCTCCAATGCTCAGGAAGCTTGGGATATGATTCATTCTTGCTTGACGAGGCCTAGGGAAGGTACATGCAATGTTAATTTGAGTTTGATGGAGAAATGTGGAAGCTAGGTTGAAAATGAGAGTGTCTTATTTTGAGATGGATGGGAATGACATTTTTCAATTGAGGAATGAGCCTGGGAGCTTAGGGCATGGCTTTAGCGACTCATCTTGGGTAGCTAGGGCTCTAAGGAATGATTTTTGTGTGTGCTTTAGTGGAAATGAGGGGATGTATACCCATTTTAATCTTGATCAGATGATGGGATCGGGTTTGGTTTCTAGTGGCTGTCCGAGCATCTCAGGGAGTCAAGAGTGGTAAGGAAGAGGTGAGTTGGCTCTGCTTGGTTTGTTGAAGGTGTGGAGGTGGCTGGCAAAGAGGAATCATGGGTGTCCTATGTGTTTCAAAAGTTCCAATGGGGAGAGTGAGGTGATTTCACCTCCCATGGGTCATGGCCGACCCAACCACCCATTTGGTCAAGTTCGGTAGTGTCCTAGGTGCCTAGGTAGACCATTTGGAGAGTACAAATGGCTAATGAATGGAAATGACCACTTAAATGGGTGATTTGTCTCATATGATGCCCTTGACCCAAGGGTAGAATGATCATTTGACATTGGATATGATTTTTACATATTTTAAATGAGCCAAAAGTGGATTAGACCAAATTTTAAGTCAATTGGAGTTGATTTGATTATGTTTGGCTCAATTTGACTCATTTAGGTCAAATTAGGTTAGGTTGGGTAAAGTTGACCAATTGATCAAATTGGGTCAAAGCAAGGGTTGGGTCAAATTCATTTGATCATTTGGGATGTTTTGGTTCAATTGGTTTGGTTTAGTTTGGCTTAGATTTGATTTTGGCTCATTTAAATTCATTTGGGTCAAATGGGTTAAGTTGGCCAATTTGACCAAATTGGCCAAATTAGCTTATGTGTTAGTTTGGGTTTAGTTGACCAATTGAAGATGATTGTAGGCTTTAGTTTCAATTAATTTTTATTTGGTTTTGATTTAGGCTAACTTGAACCTTTTTGGTCAATTTGGGCTAAGAAGGTCAATTGGGTTCAATTGGGTCCAATCATGGCTTTGGTAAAGTTTAACAATCAATTTGGAATGAACTTGATCCATTGGTTGAAATCAATTTGGTTTATATTTTGATTTGACCCAATTTAGTCTTTTAGGTCAATTTGGGTCAACTAGGGTCAAGAGGGCTAATTGGGTTTGGTTTTACTCAATTAAAGGTCAAGTCATACACAAATATTGATTTTGATTTGGTATGAATCATTAGTTTCAAGGGATTTGGCTAGTTTGGGTTCATATGAGTTAAGGAGTTTACTTGGTCAAATTACCAAGTTAACTTGGTTTGACCTAATTTGGGATAACTGATCAACCTAGGATGATCAACAATCATGATGGGAGGTTTTGATCGGCTTGGTTCAATCTAATTTCGGTAGGATTAGAACTTGGCTCAAATAGGTCAAATTAGCCACTTTGGGTCAATTACACCAATTGGGTTTTCTTAGCTTAATTTTGGATTGAGTTTGATTTTGTTGAGTTTACATATGGATTTTGGATTGATATATAAATTCAATTGCAATTGGCCTGGGTTCAAATGGGTTTAGGTTCATTTGAACATTTCAAGTCAAAAGGGTAAAGTTGGGTTTGACTTGGGTTGATCTTTGTTTAGCTTGATGATTCTAGATTTCATTTATATTTTTCAATATGATTACAGGTATGAATGATTCATGAAAAAATCAATTGAATTTGGGTTTTGGAATGAAGGAATTTGGCTAAGTCCATGGAGTTTGGTCAAGTGTCTTAGGTTTGGATTTTGATTTGGTTTGATTTAGTTTTGATTATTTAAATGTATATTTCATTTAAATTTGAGAAGATGATTGAAAATAAGATTGATTTGTGAGAAAATCAATTTAGTTTGACTTAAATTGGACTAATATTTAGCTAAGTCCATGGGATATGTCATATGGCTTGGGAAGGAATTTGGCTAAGTCCATGGAGTTTGGTCAAGTGTCTTAAGTTTTGATTTTGATTTGGTTTGATTTAGTTTTGATTATTTAAATGTATATTTTATTTAAATTTGAGAAGATGACTGAAAATAAGATTGATTTGTGAGAAAATCAATTTAGTTTGACTTGAATTGGATTAATATTTAGCTAAGTCCATGGGATATGTCATATGGCTTGGGAAGGGTTTTGATTTAATTTGATTTGTTTTGAACATTTAAATGTAGATTTGATTTATATTTAAGAATATGATTGAAGATATAAATTGATTCTGAGAAAATCAATTTATTTTGGATTAATTTGGATTAAGATTTGGCTAATCCATGGGATAGGTCTTATGGCTTAGGAAGGGTTTCAAGTTTGGATTTGATCATGGGATTCAATCATTTGGTTTTGAAATTTGGGTTTGGATTTGGATTTGAATTTGATGTTTGAATTGAACTTGAGCTTTTCCTTGAGAAGGTGAACATGGATTAGATTTTGGTTGTAAGGTAGGTTGATTATCTTAATCCTTAAGGCATAACCTAATCATATGGTTAACCTTTATAAGTCTTTAGGCTTAGGTTAAGTGTTTACATGATTGTTAGAAGTGTCTTATGACTAAGAAAGTCTTAGTGTCTAGAAGACTCCTAAGTTTAATATGGGAATATTGAATCCGCACTCCAAAAGTGAGGTCAACGGGCCTTAGGCACATAGATGATTGGAAGACCGAAGCTATGTTTCATATTATATACTGGTGCTTTTCTTGGGAGACCTTGAATACATTAGAACAACATAGTTCCATCCTCTCTACATCAGTGTATGAAGTTTGTCAGAGGTGGGATTATCCACTATGTCAACGGAGATCTCAAGCCATTTACAGTTCAGGAGGTCGGCATATATGAGGATGTAGGTTACTACCTCTCTCAAAATCAACAAGTATACTCTCCCGAACTTGGACAAAGTTTAAAAATAAAAGAAAAAAATTAAAATAAAAAGAAAAAGAAAAGAAAAGAAAAAATGAAGAAGAAAATAAAAGAGGATGAAAATAGACTTGGAGGAGGAAGTGGAGCCTGACATTAGATTCAACCCACAATTCATTACTCCATTTGAACATATGGGTAGGATGATTGACCTCCATTAGGTAGTGGAAGAGGTAGTTCAGAAGTAGTCCCATTGGTGGAAAACCTCCTTATTGGCCTCCCAATAGAAGATATGTCCCAGCTATTAGAAGTACACCTGCTTTCTATATAGACTTGGAATCTAGTTCTTAAGATGAGTCTTATATGATTTGCACATCAACCAGCTCTTCTCAGCAGTAGATTCTTTTGGAGGTGACACTTGAGCCAGATAGTGAAGAATGGGCTCCAAAGCAAAGCATAAGTGCATCCAAATATATATGTGAAACATTTAGGCATTAGTTGGGAACCTTAGATCTAACCCAACTTTCCTCTCAAAAAGTTGAGGGTTTGGTAGTTAAGGAAGCCCCTAAGTCATCCATTGGTGTGAAGACTCAGAGGTTCTTTCTGGAAGCATCATCCTTAAGTTAAGAAGGTGATGTCAAACTTGAGGATGATTCATATACATATTTAATATAATTACCTTTCGATTAGTACTTGCCATATGTTCATAATTTAGCAATGAAAGGGTTAATCTCACATACTTGGTCAAAGTATAGATCAGACAATTTTGAAAGAATGTGGAAGAATAAATGAAAAAGCTCTCAATCAAGACTGAGACTAGGATTTAGTACAGTGAGTCCAGTCGATGATGATGATTATTTCTTAGTCATCACCAATCATTTGGAATATGATAGGTTCTTTTCATTAAATCATATAAAGAGCTATGCTTAGAAACTTTAGATGATCCATATGATTTTGAAGTCAAAGATGTACCACTAGAGTTTGAAGAAGAGATCAAGTCAACCATCAATGAGCTATAAGAAATCAAGTTAGGAACTGAAGAAGATCCACGCCGACATACATCAGTTCTTTGTTGAATGAAATTGAAATCAATTACTTAGTAGGCAATTGATTGAGTTTAAGGACTACTTTGCATGGAGTTATGAAGAGATGCCTAGATTGGCTCCTAACATAGCGGTCCATAAATTAACAATAGAGCCTATTGCTAACCCTATCAAGCAAGCTCCTAGATGCATGCGATTAGACATAGAATAATAGGTCATTTATGAAGTTAAGAAATTGATCGATATTAGCTTCATCTGGGATGAAAAATACCCTACCTAGTTAGCCAGCGTCATCCTAGTTAAGAAAAAGAATGGCCAAATTCACATATGTGTCAATTTTATGGATTTAAATAAGGAATGTCCAAACAATGAATTTCCACTACCAATCCGGAGTTGATGGTGGACATTGCCTCATCAAATGCAATCTTCTTTCATGGATGGCTCATCTGGATATAAACAAATAAAGATGGCCCCTTAAGAAGAAAGAAAAACTACTTTTAGAACCCCGATCAGAATCTGTTGCTCTAAGGTCATGCCTTCCATCCTTAAAAATGTTGGTGCTACATACTAGTGGACTATGGCTTGAATCTTCGAATAACTCATTCATCATCAAGTCGAGTGCTATGTCGATGATATCATGGTCAAAAGTAGAGAAATAGAAGACCATCTCTTTGACTTGAGAGTAGTTTTTGAATATTTATGATAATTTAACCTCAAAATGAACCCCCTAAAATATGCATTCAGAGTAGCTTTAAGGAAATTCCTTGGGTTTATTGTCTGACACCAGGGAATCAAAATTGATCTAGAGAAGATTAAGGCGATATTAAAAATGCCACCCCATAAAAGATTAACTCAACTTAGATCATTCCAAGGGTGATTGGCATATCTAAGATGCTTTATTTCCAACTTATCAAAAAGATGTCAAATATTCTCAGCACTTGTCAAAAAGGATGCCCAGTTCAAGTTGGATGACAAGTGTGAGCATGCCTTCAAGGACATCAAGCATTACCTGATGACATTATCAGTTCTAGCAGCCCCTATCCCGGGTAAGCAACACATACTTTACACTACTATGTTGGATGACTCCCTTGGTGCTTCGTTGGCCAAAGCCAATGATAAAGGGAAGAAAAATGCACTCTACTACCTCAGCCATCATTTAATCCCTGATGTGGCTAATTATCCACCCATTGAGAAGCATTGCTTAGCTTTAAGCTTTGCATACCAAAAGCTACAGCACTACATGCTTCCTCATAAAGTAAACTTAATCTCTAGGATCAATCCACTATAATATCTCATGACATGGCAGTCTGCGGATGATTAACGATAGTCCATGATCCTCTCATAGTTTAACATTACCTTTGTACCCCTCCATGCGGTGAAAAGAAAAATGCTAGTAAATTTCTTAGCAGCACAACCATTTCTTGCTGACTCTCCACTTAGTGAAGATCTCCCTGATGAACAAATCATGAGTTTAGGGAATGCTAGCATTCATCGCTAGGAGATATACTTTGATGGTGCGACTTCCTCTCATAGAGGAGAAGAACCACTATCTACTATTTCAGAAAGGCAAGGGTAGGAATAGTTTTTTTAACTCGGGACCGTGATATGATGGGATTCTCATATCATCTGTCCAATTCTTGCACCAACAACAAAGCTGAATATGAGGCTCTGATTGCCAATCTAGAGTTAGCCGTAACTCTAAGCATCGAGAACATTTACATCTTCGGGGATTCTCAATTAATTATCAACCAAATCGTTGGGTCCTATGAGGTTATAAAGCTCAAGCTCCATCACTACTTCAAGTACACCATTGAGTTGTTGGCCCAAATCCTAGAGGTTACCTTTTATATAATTCCTCGAGGAGAGAATGCCATAGTGTATGCTTTAGTCAAGCTTGCTAGGGAGTTGGCATGTTCGAAAAATGAGTCCACATCAATAAAAATCCAAAATTGACAAGTCTTATCTCTTATTGATATTGAACTCATCAAAAAGTACTCTATTGAAGGGGAAGTTTCCATTGCTAAGAAGGATGAGGAGTTAGATTAGAGGAAACCATTGATGGATTACCATAATAAAGGTAAACTACATCAAGAGAAGTCTTATGCCCATTAGATGAAGTAGAGAGCACTTTCCTATGCTCTTGTGGATGGTGTCTTATACCAGCGATCTTTCGATCATATGTGGTTACATTATTTAGACAAGCACGAAGCCCATAAGATTGTGACCGAGGTACACCCAGGATTATGTGGAGCCAACCAATCCTATTCAAAGATGAAAGACAAAATCAAGAGACTAGGATACTACTGGCTGTCAATGATCAAAGATTTCATGGATACAGCTAGGCGATGACACCAATGTCAAATACACGATGTGGTCCTACACTTACCACCCAACATTCTACATCATACATCCTACATTGGCCTCATGGACATTCAAGTGTTAAGGTACTAACATAGCGGGTCTAATTGAACTTCTTTCTTCTAAGGGTCATTGGTTCATCTTAGCTGCTACTGACTACTTTTCCAAAAGGGCAAAGGGGATTTCACTCAGAGAGGTCACAACTCAGCATGTGCTACAGTTTTTTAAGAACCATGTTGTATATAGGTTCGTAGTGCCTCGACGAATTATATCTGATAATGGTACTGCATTCAAGAGCATCGAGATCAATAATTTTTCCTAGATTCACATCATAGATTGGAGTTATTCTACCATCAACTACCCGAATACAAATAGCTTAGCAAAAGCCTTCAATAAAATGATCATCCAAATTCTAATGAAGACACTCAATAATAACAAGCAATAGTGGCATGAGCAGTAAGTTGAAGCATTACGGGCCAATCGCACCATATATAGAACTCCAAATCAGTCTACATCTTTCTCCTTAGTGTATGGGTCCAAGTCATTCTACCATTAGAAGTCCAACTCTCATCACTAAAGATAGCTGTGGGTAGCAAGATCACAATAAATCATAACACCAAGTTGTAGTTAGAAGAGCTCGAAGGTTTAGAGGAGAGATGACTATGGGCATGCCAAAACCATGAGTTGTACAAAGCAAAAAGGTTTAAGCTTACAACAAGTTGGTTCATCCTAGAGCTTTTCAAGTAGGAGAGCTTATTTTAGTTTTGGCACAACACAAACACAAACATATAAAACAAACACATCTTTTACCTCAGGCTATTGTGAGTTGAGATAACACCCCTAGTGGCCCTCACTTAGTAGCTACTCTAGGTCGGGCTAATGTGCTACTCTACTAGTGTGTCACCTTAGTGGTCTTCTTTCTTTGGAGGATGTAAGTATGATATGCTTTCCTTCCTTATTTGGCCACTACATGATGAAGGCCTTGTTAATTAGGTAAGCCTCATTTCATGGCTGGTAGGCTACCTCATGTTGGCTTCATTTAAGAGGATGTGAGTCTGCTACGCTTTCTTCTTGGATTAGCCTTCATGCACTAACTATGTCGAGTATATTTAAGGTTTAGGATAAGTCTCCTAGTGGCTCCTTCCCTCTTGACTGCTTTAAGTTTGAGCCTAGTCCTTCCTTAGGGCTCCCTTCTTAGTAGTTTCTCTAGGTCAAAAAGCATCTATCTCACTGACAACAGACTATCCTGATGATCAGTTCCACTTAGAAAGTTGTAATCCAACATTTTTTTCCAGATTGATCGTTGGATGCCGATGGGCACCTTATGTTGGTTGGTTCTCACTATGCTGACTGATACACCACTCATGCTAATGGATAAACCATAGGTTGGTTGGTTCGCGCACCTTAGGATACACCACTCATGGTAGATGTAAGTCTGTTATGCTTTCTCCTTGAGTTGGCCACCATAGACCTATAAGCTTTTTTTTCAAGGGCTCAATATAATGCCTCTAGCTGCACCTCGCCTGTGACCATTATATTGGGATCACATCCTTTGCATCCCCATTTAAACACTACACAGGTTACTATCAGATTGGACAATTCCCATTTCATAGTAACCACCCCTATGGTTGGACAATCCATTTTATGGATGTACTAATTCTCCCTTGGTCCAGTAAATCTGAGATTGGTCAAGGCTGACATATCCCCTTCTTAGTGTGGTCCCTCACCAAGGTCTACACAAATATATAAACAAAATATATATTCACTTCTGGAATAGGAGGACACCCCTAGATGTACCTTTTCCCAAGTAGGAAGTACATAATGGCATTCACTCAGTAGTCGCCCCTAAGTCAGGTTCAATTTGTTATGCTACCACAGGCAACCCCAACGATTGTTCCCTACTTTAGAAGATGTGAGTCTGCTATGCCTTCTTCCTAGCACAACCATTACACACCGAAAGGTAACCTCTTTGGTTGGCTAGCTCTACCCAATGACCAGTATACTATCTTTTTGGATTTGTAAATCTAAGATAGGACAAGTCCGATATAGCCCCTTCTTAGTGGGTCCATCACACACCAATATAGTCCATAAAATAAATCTATCAAATTTGACTGAGCTCACATCCCTAGTAGATATGCCTTTTCCAAATCAAACTAAACAAAATAAACCATATTAAATCACATGAAATTAATATAAAATTAATCCTGACTACTTTTGAGTTGACATAAGTCCTCAACGACATTCACTTAGTAGTCAAAATTGGTCAGGTTCGATTTGTTGTGCATCCAACAAGTCACCCCAGCAGTTGGTCCTAGCTTTGAAATATGTAAGTCTTCTACGCCTTCTTCCTACCATAGTCATTGCACACTAAAAACCAACCCCTTAGGTTGGCTAGCTCTACCCCATAATCAATAGATTATCCCTTTGGATTTGTAAACCTGAGGTAGGTCAAGGCTGATATAGCCCCTTCTTTGTGGGTCCTTTGCACACCGACAGGGTCACTACATTAACTCAAATTAAATTAAACCCAATCTGATTTTCCCTAGTGGAGTTAAATCACACCCTTCTCCCCAGTGGAGTCCTAAATTATATATAAACAAGTTAAAAAAAATAAATCAAATTCAAAACCAACCTCTCTAGTGTAGCCAAATTAAACCAACTTGCCCAGTATAGTCTAAATCAAAGAAATCCAACCAAACTCTTATTCCCAGTGGATACAGCCCCAAACAAATTTATGAAATCAAACTCAAATCCCAATTCTCAATGGATAGCCCAAACCTGCTTCTCTAGTGGAAGGTTCATATACCCAATCCCCAACAGACTCGAGCCCATATCTCTAGTAGATATGCCTCCACATTAATTAAAACAAAACAAACTAAAGTTGATTTGATCTTAATCTTTGGCGGATTATAGATTCTTATCCCCAGTGGATCTTCTTTCCACAATTCATATAATCAAATCAAATTTAAACCTTATCCCCAAAAGATTTTCTTCTTCTATGCTCTCGATATAGACCCCTCACATGTCATGTCCAATACATGTGTGATCCCATAGTGGATCTCCCTCCAGATCCTTGACATGGAATTCTCATCAAATCTTATTTCTTCTCTTATGCACACATTTAATACTTCAATCAAAACCCTAATAATTTATTCATTCGAATTACATCATCTTAACATTGTAATCAACATTTTATGAATTGTGACGGTGCAAACTAAAACTAACTATACATTATCACGCTAAACATATTATAGTGTGAATTAACACACTACATTATATTATAATATATGATGTTATATTATAATTTTCTATAATATAATATAATGTCTAACATTAGACCTCATTAGAATAACTTAAAAGGAATAAAAAACAAAATTTTCTCAAAATTTGAATAATGTTCATTTTGGATGTAAAATTGTTTTTGTTCTATTAGAAATGGTATAAAATAGCATAATTTTGGTGTTGCTTCTTGGTGTGTGCTGTGAATTTGGCTAAATTCATCCATCTCAACCTTCAAATTAACATTTTTGTGAGTTTTGACCCAATGTATTATAACAAAAGTAAAACATGCTAAAATGTATAATAACATTTAGTAACACACCACCATATTCATATATATGTGAAGTTATGTTGTTATGTACGTTATATTTTAATATGTTTTCATATAATATATTATCTTACATTACACCTTTAAATGAATCACTTTAAGAAAAAAAATTATAAAATTTGGTTGAAAATTGACTATTTATTTTGGATGCAAAATTCCATTCTTTTGATTAAATGACACACCATAGCACACCCCAATGATGTTCCCTAAAGCTTACCATAAATTTTTTGCAAAATCCCATCATCTCAGCTTATAAATCAGCATTTTTATGAATTATACCAACAAAAAATCTACTACATCATAATATAACAAGCTAAAATATGCTGAACAACAAGTAGTAATACACAATAGTATGTTATAAGGCATGATGCTACACTATGTTATGGCATCCTATTTTATAATACACTATAACATATTATGTTATATTATATTTCATATCAAATCAAAAGGGATTACTTAAAATAAAAAATCATAAAATTAGTCTAAACAATAAAAAACTATATATTTTAGTCATATCACTTACATATTTTAAATTGAAATGATATATTATGATGTCATGCTCTACTTATTATGAATTTGGCCAAATTCCATCATTTTAAAGTCTAAATCAACATTTTTATAAACAATGCTAGTGTAGGCTTGACTACATGATTGTAAAATATTAAAAGAATTTAAAATGCACAAAATAATATATTATGATATAAGATGCTATACTATGCTACAACATATAATATTTATTTTGAACACAAAATTTTACTTTTTAGACTACAACTGGTGTAGCACACCTTTGGTACAACAACCTAATTCCCACTTCAAATTTAACAAATTTCATCATATGATTTATTAAATCAATATATTTATGATTTATATTAATATAGACTATAGGGAGCAATACCATAATATCCAAAAACACATTGCTACATGCTCAAATATATGATGCTACATTATACTATAATATATGGTATAATAATAAAATTTAGGGTTAGGGTTAGGGTATTCAAGTCTCTAATAGTTAAGGGAAAGTCTCTTGAAGACATTTTCTTTATCTAATATAACTATGTTAGGATTAGGTCATTCTTTAGATCTACTCTTAATGACATTTTTATTAAGGGTTTAGGGTTAGAGTTTAGGGTTAGTTTAGGGTTTAGGGTTTAGGGTTAGTTTAATGTTTAAGGTTTAGGGTTTGGCATTTAAGATTTAGGTTTTATGGTTGTAGGTTTTATTATTTAGAGTTTATGGTTTTAGGGTTTAGGGTTTAGGGTTTAGAGTTTAGGGTTTTGGGTTTTAGGGTTTAGGGTTTAGGGTTTAGGGTTTAGGGTTTAGGGTTTAGGGTTTAATGTTTAGGGTTTAGGGTTTAGGGTTTAGTGTTTAGGGTTTAGGGTTTTAGGGTTTAGGGTTTAAGGTTTAGGGTTTAAATTTTTTTTTAATAGAGAACAAATTTAGATTCAATATTTCTTCTTTTTGATTTAATCAACCAAGTAGCACCCGAAGTTTTCTAAGATGCAAGTGGCTACATAGATAAAAAATGATCACCCATAGAGCAAATAAAAAACCCTAGATAAGTAGAACTGTCTCTACTATAAAGATAATTCCATAAGCAGTAGATCAGATTGACCATTCTTTAGTTTCTCTAGTTCCCATCAAAATCATCCCTGCCTCTCGAGTAGCAGGATCCGCCATCATATCCCTGATCTCTCCCTCCACCACCACCAAAGTTGTAACCTTAGTCGCTCCTCCCACCTCAATAACCACCACTATTGTGGCCACAACCTCCATATCCATAAGCACCTCCAAACCTCCCACCATCACTACGATAATCATCTCCTCTACCTTCACCTCCACCGCTAGATCCAGACTGAACCTAGTTAACGGTGATGCTCATGCCATCAAGGTTATGCCCATTCTCAAGGTTTAGGGTTAGTTTAGGGTTTAAGGGTTTAGGGTTTAGAGTTTGGGGTTTAGGATTTAGGGGTGTAGGTTTTAGGGTTTAGGGATTAGTGTTTAGTGTTTTAAGGTTTAGGGTTTAAGGAATAAGGTTTATGGTTTAGGGTTTACGGTTTTAGGGTTTAGGGTTGTAGGTTTAAGATTTAGGGTATATGACTATTTTTTTAAAATTAAGTAAATCGATAAGTTTAGGTTTATTTAATTTATTTTTTTATTTGAGTTTATTTATTATTTATTTGAGTTTATTTTATTTTTTTCTTTTTATTTAGGTATATTTTTATTTTTAATTTGATTTAATTTAGTTTATTTATTTTAGGTTTATTTATTTTAGTTTAGTTTTTTATTTTAATTAATTTTCAAGGTTTAGGTTTATTTTTTAGTTGAGTTATATTTCTATTTTATTTTTTAGGTTTAGGTTTTATTTTTTATTTTTAGGTTTAGGATTAGGGTTTTTTTATGTTTAGCTTTTATGTTTTTATTTTAGGTTTATTTTTAGGTTTATTTTGAGTTTCATTTATTGTATTTAGTTTAGGTTTAGATTTAGGTTTAGGTTTAGTTTATTTAAAATTTAGGTTTAGGTTTTATTTAATTTAATTTCATTTATTTTAGGTTAGATTTAGGTTTATTTTATTTTGTTTATTTTATTTTTATTTTTGGTTTTGTTTTTTTTAGTTTAAGGTTTAGGTTTTTTTATTTATTTTTTGGTTAATTTTTCAAGTTTAGATTTTTATTTAGTTTTTATTTTATTTTAAGTTTATTTTATTTTTATTTTAGGTTTAGTTTTTATTTTATTTAGGTTTTTTATTTTTTAGTTTAGTTTAGGTTTTTAATTATTTTATTTTAGTTTAATTATTATTTTTTATTTTGTTTTATTTTTAGGTTTAGGTTTTGGTTTTAGTTTATGTTTTATTTTATTTTGGTTTAGTTTTTTTATTTATTTTATTTTTAGGTTTTATTTAGTTTAGGTTTAGGTTTTTCAATTTTCAGGGTTTAGGGTTTATGTTTAGTTTAGGGTTTAGGGTTTTGTTTTAGGGTTCAGGGTTTAGGGTTTAGGGTTTAGATTTTAGGTTTAGGGTTTATGTTTTAGTTTAGGGTTTAGGGTTTAAGGTTTTTTTTTACAACATAACAAATTCATATTCAACATTTCTTCTTTTCGATTTCATCAACCAAATAGCACCCCAAGTTTCCTAAGACGCAAGCCATGACATACATAAAAAATGAGCACCTATAGAGTAAATCAAAAATTCTAGATATTTAGAACCATCTCTATTATAAAGGCACAATTTCATACCAGTAGATCAGATATACTATTCTTCTATTTCTCCAGTTCCCACCAAAATAATGATGACGTCTAGAGAAGCAGAATCCGTCATCCTATCTAGAATCTCTCTTTCTTCTACCACCACTAGATCCCCCACCACCACTATGATAACCATCACCTCTGCCTTCGCCTCCACCGCTAGATCTAGACTTTCTTAGTTCATGGTGATGTTCCTTCCATCAAGGTTCTGCCCATTCTAAGGGTTTAGGGTTAGTTTAAGGTTTAGGATTTAGGATTAGTTTAGGGTTTAGGGTTTAAGGTTTAGGGTTTATGGTTTAGGGTTTAGGATTGTAGGTTTTAGGGCTTGGGGTTTAGGGTTTAGGGTTTAGGGTTTAGGGTTTTAGGGTTTAGGGTTTAGGGTCTATGGTTTAGCATTTAGGGTTTAGAAATTTAAGGTTTAGGGTTGAGGGTTTAAGGTTTAGGGTTTTAGGGTTTAGGGTTTAGGGTCTAGGGTTTAGCATTTAGGGTTTAGGGATTTAAGGTTTAGGGTTGAGGGTTTAAGGTTTGTTTTAGGGTTTAGGGTTTTGAGTTTAAGGTTTAGGATTTTTTAAATAAAGTAAACAAGTAGGTTTAGGTCTATTTTGTTTATTTTTTATTTATTTGAGTTTATTTTATTATTTTATTTTTGTTTAGTTTAGTTTATTTATTTTAGGTTTATTTATTTTAATTTAGTTTTTTATTTTAGTTTATCTTTAGGTTTAGCTTTATTTTTTAGTTGAGTTTTATTTTTCTTTTACTTTTAGGTTTAAGTTTTATTTTTAATTTTTAGGTTTAGGTTTTGGTTTTTATTTTATTTTTTTAGGTTTAGGTTTTAGGTTTATATTTTAGTTTTAATTTTAAGTTTAGTTTTCTAGTTTAGGTTTAGGTTTATTTTTACTTTAATTTATTTTATTTAGTTTAGGTTTAGGTTTAGGTTTAGGGTTTAGTTTATTTTAGGTTTAGGTTTAGTTTATTTTTATTTTAGTTTAGTTTATTTTAGTTTAGGTTTAGGTATATTTTATTTTTTTATTTTTTTTTATTTTAGGTTTAAGTTTTATTTAGTTTAGGGTTTAGGTCTTATTTTTTATTTATTTTTAGGTTTTATTTTTATGTTTATTTTTTACATAAATGTTTTTATTTAGTTTTGATTTTATTTTATTTTAGGTTTATTTTATTTTATTTAGGTCATATTTTTTTAGTTTAGTTTAGGTTTTTATATATTTTATTTTAGTTTAGTTTTTATTTTTTATTTTTTTATTTTTAGGTTTAGGCTTAGGTTTTAGTTTATGGTTTTTATTTTATTATATTTTATTATTTTATTTTGGTTTTCATTTTTTTATTTAATTTATTTTTAGATTTTATTTAATTTAAGTTTAGGTTTTTATCTTTTTAGGGTTTTGGGTTTAGGGTCAGTTTAGGGTTTAGGGTTTAAAGTTTAGGGTTTGGGGTTTATGGTTTAGGGTTTAGGGTTCAGGATTTAGATTTTAGGTTTTTGGTTTAAGGTTTAAGTTTTAGTTTAGGGTTTTAGGTTTTTTTTTTAACAAAGAACAAATTCAGATTCAACATTTCTTCTTTTCGATTTCATCAACCAAGTAGCACCCCAAGTTTTCTAAGACACAAGCGATGACATAGATAAAAAATGACCACCCATAGAGCATATCAAAAACCATAGATAACTAGAACCATCTCTACTATAAAGTCAGTTCCATAAGTAGCAGATCGGATAGACCATTCTTCAATTTGTCCAGTTCCCATCATAACCACCCCCACCTCTCGAGCAATGGGATCCATCATTATATTTTCGATCCCTCCATCTGCCACCTCCATGGATGTAACCTCTGTCGCTCCTCCTACCTCGATAACCACCAATGCTTCGATCACCACCTTTATATCCACCAGCACCTCCATATCCCCCACCATCAATGTCACTTTTCGCCTTCACAATTTAGATCTAGACAGAGCCTAATTGACAATAATGTTCTTGCCATCAAGGTACTGCCCATTCTTAGGGTTTAGGGTTATTTTTGGGTTAAGGGTTTTGGATTAGTTTAGGGATGAGTGTTTAGGGTTTAGGGTTGTAGGTTTTAGATTTTAGGGTTTAGGATTTTTTTTTATTATATTTTTTTATTTTTATTATTTTTATTATTTTTATTTTTTTTTAGGGTTTAGGATTTAGGGTTTAGTGTTTAGAGTTTTAGGGTTTAGGGTTTAGGGTTTACGGTCTAATGTTTAGGGTTTAGTGTTTAGGGTTTAGGGTTTAGTGTTTTAGGTTTTAGGGTTTATGGTTGTAAGTTTAGGGTTATAGGTTTAGGGTTAGTTTTAGGATTTAGAGTTTCGGGTTTAGGATTTAGGATTTAAGGTATAGGATTTTTTAAAAAACAAAATTCAAGTAAACTAGTAGATTTAGGTTTATTTAGTTTATTTTTTATTTATGTGAGTTTATTTTATTTTTTATTTTTATTTAGGTTTATGTTTATTTTTATTTAGTTTAAATTATTTATTTTAGGTTTATTTATTTTAGTTAAGGTTTTTTATTTTAGTTTATCTTTTAGTTTTAGGTTTTCTTCTAGTTGTGTTTTATTTTTATTTTATTTTTTAGTTTACATTTTATTTTGTATTTTTAAGTTTAGGTTTAGGTTTTTATTTTATATTTGTAGGTGTTGGTTTTTTGTTTTTATTTTAGGTTTATTTTAGGTTTTATTTTTTAGTTTAGTTTAAGGTTTACTTTTAGTTTATTTTATTTTTTCTAATTTAGGTTTAGGTTTAGGTTTAGTTTATTTTAGGTTCAGGTTTAGGTGTTATTTGTTTTAGTTTTATTTATTTTTTTTTAGGTTTAGGTTTACTTTATTTTTTTTATTTTGCTTTTATTCTAGGTTTAAGTTTTTCTTTAGTTTAAGGTTTAGCTTTTTTTATTTATTTTTAGGTTTTATTTTTAGGTTTGTTTTTTAGGTTTAGGTTTTTATTTAGTTTTTATTTTATTTAATTTTAGGTCTATTTTATTCTTATTTTTCATTTTGTTTTTATTTTATTTAGGTTTTATTTAGATTTTATTTAGGTTTTTAGATTTTTAGAGTTTAGGGTTTAGGGTTCAGGGTTTAGGGTTTGGGGTTTAGGGTTGTAGGTTTTAGGGTATGAGGTTATGGGTTTTTTATTTATTTTTTATTTTTTTATTTTAAGGTTTAGGGTTTAGGGTTTATTTTTTATGTTTAGGGTTTAAGTTTTAGTTTATGGTTTAGGGTTTAAGGTTTTTATTTTATTTTAACTGAGAACAAATTCATATTCAACATTTCTTCTTTTCGACTTCATTAACCAAGTAATACACTAACTTTTCTAGGACACAAACGATGACATAGTTCAAAAATGAGCACGTATAAAGCAAATCAAAAACATTAGCTAACTAGAACCATCTTTACTATAAAGATACCATTCCATAAGCATCAGATTGGATCGATCGTTCTTCAGTTTCTCCCGTTCCCATCAAAACCACCCTGGCCTCTCTACTAGCGGGATCCACCATCATATCTTCAATCTCTCTCTCCGCCACCACTACGGTTGTAACCTCCGTTGCTCCTCCTGCCACCATAATTACCACTGCTCTGACCACCACCTCCATATCCTCTAGCACCTCCAGATCCCCACCACCACTACGATCACCGTCAACAAGCCCTAGGCTCTATCGCGTTGCCCTTGGAGATAGATGATTAGAAGACTGAAGCCAAGTTTCACATTATATATCCAGATACATCTTTCAATGCTTTGCTTGGGAAACCATGGATACATAAGAACAACATAGTTCCATTCCTTCTACATTAATGTATGAAGGTTGTGAGAGGTGAGATCATCTAATGTGTTAAAAGAGACCTCAAGCCATTTACAGTTCACGAGGTCGGCATATATGAGGATACGGCTTACTACCTCCCTCAAAATTTTCAAGTCTATTCTCACGAACTTGGACAAAGTTTAAAATAAATGAAAAAGAAAATGAAAAACAAAGAGAAAAAGAAAAACAGAAGAAAATAGAATATGAAAAAAAAATAAAAGGGAGCAAAAATAGACTTGGAGGAGGAAGTGGAGCCTGACATAGATTTCACCCATAGTTTATTACTCCATTCAAACATATGGGTAGGATGACCTGACCTCCACTAGGCAGAGGAAGAGACCAGTTGAGAGGCAGTCCTAGGGGTGAAAAACCTCCTTATTGGCCACCCAATAAAAGGTATGTCCCAGCTACCAAGAGTACACCTGCTATTCATATAGACTTATAATCTAGTTCATAGGGTGAGTCTTATATGGTTAGCACACTTGCTAGCTCTTCTCAGCAGTAGATTCCCTTAGAGGTGACACTTGAGCGAGATAGGGATGTAGACCGGGCTCCAAAGCAAAGCATAAGTGTATCCATGTCTATATGTGAAATAGTTGGGCATTAGTTGGAAACTTTAGCTCTGACCCACTTTCCTCTCAAAAATTTGGGGGCTTGGTAATTAAGGAAGCTCCTAAGTCATCCATAAGTGTGAAGACTCAAAGGTTCTTTCTAGGAGTATCATCCTCAAGTCAAGAAGTTGATGCAGAACTTGAGGATGATTCATATAAAGATTTAATAGAATTTCCTTTTGATTGGTACTTGCTATGTGTTCATAATTTAGCAAAGAAAGGGTTAATCCCACATACTTGGTCCAAGCACAGGTCAGACTACTTCAAAAGAATATGAAAGAACAAATACAAAAGCTCTCGATCAATACCGGGACTACGATTCAGTACAGTGGGTCCAGTCGATGATGACGATTACTACATAGTCAGTACCAATCATTTAGAATCTAATAGGTTCTTTTCAAATCACATTAACTCATATGAGGAGATGTTCTTAGAAACTTCAAATGATCCAAATGATTTTGAAGTCAAAGATGCACCGCCAGAGTTCGAAGAACAGATCAAGTCAACCATCGACAACCTCAAGGAAATCAACTTAGGAAATGAAGAAGATCCACACCCGACATACATCAGTTCTTTATTGAATTAAATTGAAACCAATGACTTAGTTATACTATTGACTGAGTTTAAGGGCTTCTTTGCATTGAGTTATGAATAAATGTCTGGATTAGCTCTTGACGTAGCAGTCCATAAACTAATAATAGAGCCTACTACTAACCCTGTCAAGCAAGCTCCTAGACACATGCAATTAGACATAGAACAACAAGTCATTTATGAAGTCAAGAAACTGATCGATATTGGCTTCATTCGAGAAGAAAAATACACTACTTGGTTATCGTCCTAGTTAAGAAAAAGAATGGGAAAATTCACATATGTGTTGATTTTAGGGATTTAAATAAGGCATGTTGAAAAGATGAATTTCCATGAATCACGGAGTTGATGGTGGGCATTGCCTCATCTCATGCATTATTCTCTTTCATGGATGGCTCATTTGGATATAACTAAATAAAGATGGCCCTTAAAGATGAAAGAAATGCTACTTTTAGAACCCTGAACAGAATCTATTACAATAAGGTCATGCCTTTTAGCCTTAAAAATGCCAGTGCTACATACCAGCGGGCTATGAATCAAATCTTTGATGAACTCATTTATCATCAAGTCAAGTGCTATGTCAATGATTTTATGCTCAAAAGTAGAGAAATGGAAGACCATCTCTTTTACTTGAGAGTAGTTTTCAAACATTTAAGATAATTTAACCTCAAAATGAACCCCCTAAAGTATGCATTTGGAGTAGATATAGCACAGTTCCTTGGGTTTGTTGTCTGACACAAGGAAATCTAAATCAATTCGGAGAAGCATAAGGCGATATTAGAAATGCCACCCCCTAAAAGTTTAACTCAACTTAGATCATTCCAAGGGTGGTAGGAATATCTAAGATGCTTTATATCCAACTTATCTGAAATATGTCATCCATTCTCAACACTTATCAAAAATGACACCAAGTTCAAGTGGGAAGACAAGTACGAGCATGCCTAAGAAGACATCTAGCATTACCTGATGATGCCATCGATTCTAGCAGCCCCTATCTTGGGCAAGCTACTCATACTTTACACTACTGCATTAGAATACTACTTTGGTGCTTTGTTGGTCCAAGCCAATAATGAAGAGAAGGAAAATTCACTCTACTACCTCAACCATCATCTAACCCATGTTGTGGCTAATTATCAATCCATGGATATGGCTAGGCATTACCACCAATGTCAAATACGTGGTGTGGTCCTACACCAACCACCCAACATTCTACATTCTACATTGGCCTTATGGCCATTCAAGTGTTGGGGTACCGACACAGTGGGTCCTATTGATCCTCTTTCTTCCAAAGGCCATTAGTTCATCTTAGCTGCTACTAATTACTTTTCCAAATGGGTGAAGTCAATTCCACTTAGAGAGGTCACAACTCAGCATGTGCTCTAATTTTTTAAGAACTATATTGTATATAGGTTTGGAGTGCCTCGATGAATTATATCTCTGATAATGGTATTGCATTCAAGAGTACTAAGATCAACAACTTTGCGGAGACACAGAATAGATTGGAGATATTTTATCATCAACTACTCGAGGGTAAATCGACTTAGTAGAAGCTTTCAATCAAATGCTCATTTAAATATTGAAGAAGACACTCGACAAAAATAAGCGACGGTGGTATGAGTAGTTAGTTGAAGCCATATGGGCGTACTACACCACATATAAAACTACAACTCAGTCTACACTTTTTTCCTTAGTGTATGGGTCTGAAGCTATTCTAACATTAGAA
The DNA here is from genome assembly GCA_021442155.1 of Cymbidium sinense. Taxonomy (NCBI): domain Eukaryota; kingdom Viridiplantae; phylum Streptophyta; class Magnoliopsida; order Asparagales; family Orchidaceae; genus Cymbidium; species Cymbidium sinense. The sequence continues at coordinate 180,993 of JAKCPB010000300.1, read as the reverse complement.
GTGCAACTCCCATCACTAAGGATAATTGTGGGTAGCAAGATCACAATAGCGTAGAATGCTAAGTTGTGAGTAGAGGAGCTTGAAGGTTTAGAGGAGAGACTCCTGCGGGCATGCCAAATCCTTGAGTTGTAAAAAGGTAAAATGATTCAAGCTCATAACAAGTTGGTCTATCCTAGAGCTTTTCAAGTATGAGAGCTTATTTTAGATCTAAGGAGATCAATTGTTGCCAATTATAAGATGGGAGGCAAGTTTGAACCCACTTGGGAAGGCCCTTTTGCCATAGAGAAGGCTTACCATAGAGGATCTTATCAACTTATTAATCATAAGGTAGAGCACCCAATGCTTCCCATAAATGGGCTCTACTTAAAAAAAAATATAATAAATCATGTTTAAAAATAATTATCATCAATGAAAAATCCATTTTGAATTCAATCTCTTACAAGTTGAAAGTATTCTTGTTTGTTAATCTACCAGGATATGTTTAGGGTAGGTGTAAGGAACCCGATCAGTGTTCTAACCTTCATCGACACAACACAAACACAAACTACATACAAACATATAAAATAAATACATATCTTTTATCTTAGGCTACTTTAATTTAAGATAATGCCCCCAACGACACTCACTAAGAAGCTGCTGTAAGTTGGGTTGACTAGCTACCCTGCTAGTGTGTCACCCCAATGATCTTCTTACTTTGGAGGATGTAAGTCTGCTACACTTTCCTTCCTTACTTGTTCACTACACACTGACAAGTGCCTTGTTAGTTTAGTAGGCCTTACTACGTGGCCGGTAAGCTATCTCATGTTGTCTTCATTTAAAAGGATGTGAGTCTGCTACACTTTCTTCTTGGATTAGCCTTCATGCACTGATTTGGTCGAGTATATTTGAGGTTTAGGATAGGTCCCCTAGTGGCCCCTTCCCTCATGACTACTTTAAGTCTAGGTCTAGTCCTTCCTCAGGGATCCCTGCTTAGTACTCGCTTTAGTTGAGATATCATCTGTCCCACTCATGATAGACTATCCCGATGATCAGTTCTACTTGGAAAGTTATAAGCCTACAGTTTCTTTTCAGATTGATCATTGTACACCGACGGGCACCTTAGGTTGGTTGGTTCTCACTATACTCATGGATAGACCACTCATGCTGATGGATACACCTTAGGTTGGTTGGTTCTTGCACCTTAGGATACACCACTCATGGTAGATGTAAGTATGCTACACTTTCTCCTTGAGTTGGCCACCTTACACCTATAAGCTTTATTTTCCAGGGATTAGGATAACGTCCCTAGCAACACCTCCCCTATGGGCACTATATTTGGATCACATCCTTTGCAATCCCATTTAGACAATACCCAGGTTACTATCAAATTAGACAGTTCCTCTTTCCTAATCACCACCCCTGTGGATGTGCAGATTCTCCCTTGGTCCAGTAAATATGAGATAGGTCAAGGCCGGCATAGCCTCTTTCAATATGGTCCCTTGCACACTAACAGGGTCCACATAAAGATATAAACAAAAAATATATTCAATTATGGATTAGGAAGACACCCGTAGCAGTACTTTTTCCTAAGAAGGCATCCTATCTTTAGGGTAGTGTTAGCAAAACTCCATATAGGAATCGCCTGACTACTCTTAAGTTGACATAAGTCCCCAACAACATTCACTCAGTAGTCATCCCTAAGTCAGTTTGATTTGTTGTGCTACCAACAAGTCACCCCAACGGTTTTTCATTGCTTAAGAAGATGTAAATATGCTACGCCTTCTTCCTAGCATAGCCATTGCACACCAAAATCCAACCACTTTGGTTGGCTAGCTTTACTCCACATCTAGTAGACTATCCCTTTGGATTTGTAAATCTGAGATAGGACAAGTCCAATATAGCCCCTTCTCAGTGGATCCATTGCACACTGACATGGTCCATAAATTAAATCTATTAAATTTGACTGAGCTCACATCCCTAGTGGATATGCCCTCAATCTGAAATCAAACTAAACCAAACAAACCATATCAAATCACATGAAATGAAGATAAAATTAATTTTGACTACTTTTGAGTTGATAGAAGTCCCCAATGACATTCACTCAGTAGTCGCCCTAGGTCAAGTTTGATTTATTATGCATCCAATAGGTCATTGCAGTGATTGTTCCTCACTTTGGAAGATGTAAGTATGATATGCCTCTTCCTAGCACAGCCATTGCACATCGATAGACAACCCCAAAGGTTGGCTAGCTCTACCCCACAACTGGTAGACTATCTCTTTGGATTTGTAAACCTGAGTTTGGTCAAAGCTGATATAGCCCCTTCTTAGTGGGTTCATCGCACACCGATAAGGTTCATACATTAACTCATATTAAATAAAACCTAATATGATTCTCTCGAGTAGAGTTAAATCACAACCTTCTCCCCAATGGAGTCCCAAATAATATGTAAAAAAGTCAAGCAAACAAATCAAATTCAAAACCAACCTCTCCAGTGGAGCCAAATTAAACCAACTCCCCTAGTAGAGTCTAAACTAAATAAATCCAACCAAACTTTTATTCCCAGTGGATACATCCCTAAACAAATCTATGAAATCAAACTCAAATCCCAATCCCAGGGGATAGCTTAAACCTGCTTCCCTAGTGGAAGGTTCATATACCCAATCCCTAGCAGACTCAAGGCCATATCTCTAGCATATATGCCTTTCTATCAATTGAAACTAAACAAATTAAAGTCAATTCAATCTTAATCCCCGATGGATTATAGATTCTTATCCCTAGTAGATTTTCTTTCCACAAATTATATTGTCAAATCAAATTCAAACCTGATCCCAAGCAGATTTACTTCTTCTATGCCTTCGACATAGACCCCTCACATGTCATGTCCAATGTATGTGTGTTCCCCTAACGTATCTCCCTACATGTCCTTGACATGGAATTCTCATAAAATCTTATTTCTTCTCTTATACACACCTTTAATACTTCAACTAAAAGCCTAATAATGTATTTGTTCAAATTACATCATCTTAACATTGTAATCAACATTTTATGATTTATGATAGTGCAAGCTCAAACTAACTATACAATATCATGCTAAACATATTATAGTGTGAATTAACACATTATATTATATTATAATATATGATGTTATATTATAATTTGCTATAATATAATATATTATCTAACATTACACCTCATTAGAATCACTTAAAAGGAACAAATAAAAACATTTTCTCAAAATATGAATAATGTCCATTTTGGATGTAAAATTGTTATTTTTTTATTAGAAATGGTAGAAAATAGCATAATTTTGGTGATGCTTCTTGGCGAGTGCCATGAATTTGGGCAAATTCTTCCATCTCAACCTTCAAATTAAAATTTTTGTTGGTTTTGACCCAACTTATTATAAAAAAAATAAAACATACTAAAATGTACAATAACATTTAATAACACACCACCACATTCATATATATGTGAGGTTATATAGTTATGTACATTATATTTTAATATGCTTTTATATTATATATTATCTTACATTACACCTTAAAATGATAATATAAAATGTATAAAATATGGTTGAAAAATGAACATTTATTTTGGATACAAAATTCCTTTCTTTTGATTAAGTGACACACCAAAGCACACCCCCAATGTTGTTCCCTAAACGTAAATTTGGCCAAATCCCATCAGCTCAGCCTATAAATCAATATTTTTATGAATTGTACTAGTACAAAATCTACTACATCATACTATAACAAACTAAAATATGCTAAACAATAAGTAGTAATACACAATAGTATGCTATAATGCATGATGCTACATAATGTTATGGCATCCTATATCATAATACACTATAACATATTATATTATATTATATTATGTTGCATATCAGATCACAAGGGATTTTTTAAGATAAAATATCATAAATTTAGTCTAAAAAATAAAAAAAAACTATATATTTTAGTCGTATAAATTACATATTTTAAATTGAAACAATATATTATAATGCTAAGCTCTATCGATTATGAATTTGGCCAAATTCAACCATTTTAAAGTCTGAATCAATATTTTTATAAATAATGCTAGTGTATGCTCGACTACATGATTGTATAATACTAAAAGAATTTAAAATGTGAAGAACAATACATTATGATATATGATGTTATACTATGCTACAACATATAATATTTATTTAGAATATAAAATCTTACTTTTTAAACTACAAGTGGTGTAGCACACCTTTGGCACTACAACCTAATTCCCACTTCAAATTTAACAAATTTCATCATCTAATTTATTAAATCAATCTTTTTATGATTTATATTAAAATAGACTATACGGCACAATACCATAATATACTAAAACATTTCAAAACATCTTATAACATCCAAATACACATCACTACATGCTCAAATATATGATGCCAGATTATACTATAATATATGGTATTATAATATGAGATAGGGTTAGGGTTTAGGGAATTCAAATCTCTAATAGTCAAGGGAAAGTCTCTTGAAGTCATTTTCTTTAACTACCATAACTATGTTAGGATTAGGTCTTTCTTTAGATCTACTCCTAATGACATCTTTATCCAAGGTTTAAGGATTATGGTTTAGGTTTTTTGTTTAGGGTTTAATGTTAGTTTATGTTTTAGGGTTTAAGGTTTAGGGTTTGTGATTTAGGGTTAAGGGTTTAGGGTTATCAGTTTTAGTGTTTAGGGATTATGGTTTTAGGGTTTAGGGTTTAGGGTTTAGGGTTTAGGGTTTAGGATTTAGGGTTTAAGGTTTTAGGGTTTTGGTTTTGCAATTTTGGGTTTAGGGTTTATGGTTTAGTGTTTATGGTTTAGAATTTTTAGGGTTTAGGGTTTAAAGTTTTTTTAATAGAAAATAAATTTAGATTCAACATTTCTTTATTTTAATTTCATCAACCAAGTAGTACCCCAAGTTTTCTAAGACACAAATAATGACATAGATAAAAAAAGAGCACCCATAGAGCAAATAAAAAACTCTAGATAAGTAGAACCATCTCTACTATAAAGACACCGTTCCATAAGCAGTAGATCGGATAGACTATTCTTCAATTTCTCCAATTCCCATCAGAACCACCCATGCCACTCGAGTAACGAGATCTACCATCATATACCCAATCTCTCCCTCCGCCACCAGCACAGCTATACCCTCCATCACTCTTCCTACCTCCATAACAACCACTGCTCCAACCACCACCTCCATACCCACCAGTACCTCTAGATCCCCCACCACCACTACAATGTGTCGTGGTCTCACCTTCGCCTCCACCACATGATCTAGACTGAGCCTAGTTGATGGTGATGTTTCTACCGTCAAGGTTCTGCCCATTCTTAGGGCTTAGGGTTTAGGGTGAGTTTAGGGTTTAGGGTTTAGGGTTGGTTTAGGGTTTAGGGTTTAAAGTTTGGGGTTTAGGGTTTAGGGTGGTAGGTTTTAGGCTTTAGAGTTTAGGGTCTAGGGTTTAGGGTTTGGGGATCTAGGGTTTAGGGTTGTAGGTTTAGGGTTTAGGGCTTAGGGTTTATGGTTTTAGGGTTTAGGGTTTAGGGTTTTGGGTTGTAGGTTTAGGGTTTAGAGTTTAGGGTTTAGAATTTAGGGTTTATTTTTTTAAATTAAGTAAACTGGTAGGTTTAGGTTTATTTAGTTGATTTAATTTGTTTTTTATTTTTTTTGAGTTTATTTTATTTTTTATTTTTATTTAGGTTTACTTTTTATTTTTCTTCAATTTAGTTTATTTATTTTAGGTTTATTTATTTTAATTTAGGTTTTTATTTTAATTTATTTTTTAGGTTTAAGTTACTTTTTAGTTGAATTTTATTTTTATTTTATTTTTTTGGTTTAGGTTTTATTTTTTATTTTTAGGTTTAAGTTTAGGTTTTATTTTATTTTTTTAGGTTTAGGTTTTAGGTTTTTATTTTAGGTTTATTTTTAGGTTTTATTTTAGTTTATTTAATTTTATTTAGTTTAAGTTTTGGTTTAGGTTTAGTTTATTTTAGGTTTAGGTTTAGGTATTATTTATTTTAGTTTTATTTATTTTAGTTTAGGTTTAGGTTTATTTTATTTATTTAATTTTATTTTAATTTAGGTTTAGGTTTTTTTTAGTTTAGTGTTTAGGTTTTATTTTTTATTCATTTTTATTTTTTTTAGGTTTAGGTTTTTATTTAGTTTTTATTTTATTTTACTTTAGGTTTATTTGATTTTTATTTAACATTTACTTTTTTTTTTGTCAATGTTTTTTATTCTTAGGTTTATTTTATTTTATTTACTTTAGTTTAGGCTTTTCAATATTTATTTTAGTTTATTTTTATTTTTTATTTAATTTTATTTTTAGGTTTAGGTTTAGTTTTTAGTTTAGGTTTTTATTTTTATATTTTAATTTTTTTTATTTAGGTTTAGGTGCCTTTTTTATTTTATTTTTTGGTTTTATTTAATATAGGTTTTAGGGTTTAGAGTTAGGGTTTAGGGTTTAGGGTTTAGAGTTTATTATTTAGGCTTTACGGTTTAAGGTTTTTAAGGGTTTAGGGTTTAGATTTTAGTGTTAGCTTATTGTTTAGGGTTAGTTTAGGGTTTAGGGTTTAGGCTTTAGGATTTAAGGTTTTTAGGGTTTATGGTTTAGGGTTTTAGGGTTTAGGGTTTAGGGTTTAGGGTTAGGGTTAAGATATAGGGTTTAGGGTTTAGGGTTTATGGTTAGTTTAAGGTTTAGGATTTATGGTTTGGGTTTAAGGGATAGGGTTTAAGGTTTAGAATTTTTTAGGGTTTAGGGTTTAAGGTTTGGTGTTTTAGGTTTAGGGTTGTAGGTCTAGGGTTTAGGGTTTAGGGTTTAGGGTTTAGGGTTGTAGGTTTTAGCTTTTAGAGTTTAGGGTTTAGGGTTTTAGGGATTTGGGTTTAGGGTTTATGGTTTAGGGTTTTAGGATTTAGGGTTTAGGGTTTAGGGTTTAGTGTTTTGAGTTTTAGGTTTTTGTCATGTTTAGTGTTTAAGTTTTAGTTTAGGGTTTAGGGTTTAGGGTTTAGGGTTTAAGGTTTTTTAACAACAAACAAATTCTATTTCAACATTTCTTCTTTTTGATTTCATCAACCAAGTAGCATCCCAAGTTTTCTAAGATACAAGACATAGACCAAAAAAGAGCGCTCATAGAGCAAATCAAAAACCCTAGATAAGTAGAACTGTCTCTACTATAAAGACATAGTTCCAAAAGTAACAGATCGGATCATCCATTTTTCAATTTATCCAGTTCCCATCAAAATGACCTCAACCTCTCGAGTAGAGAATCGACCACATATCTCCTATCTCTCCCTCTGCCACCACCACAGCTATAACCTCCATCTCCCCTCTTGCCTCAAGAACCACCACTACTCTGACCACCACCTCCATATCTACCAGCACCTCTAGATCCCCCACCACCACTTATGATAGCAGTGCCTCGCCTTTGCCTCCACTTGGATCCCAGACTAGTGTGGTTAATGGTGATCTTCCTGTCGATAAGGTTCTGCCCATTCTTAGGGTTTACGTTTAGCTTTAGGGTAATTTGGTTTTAGGGTTTGGGTTTAGTTTTTAATTTTTGTAGTTACTTTAGGTTTAGGTTTACGGTTTGGGATTTAGGGTTTAGGGTTTAGAGTTAGGGTTTAGGGTTTAGGGTTTATAGTTTAATATTTAGGCTTTAGGCTTTAGGGTTTTTACGGTTTAGGGTTTAGGGTTTAGGGTTAGAGTTTTAGGTTTGGGGTTTAGGGTTTTATGGTTTAGGGTTTAGGGTTTAAGGTTTTTTTTTAAAGTAAACTAATATGTTTAGGTTTATTTAGTTTATTTTTCATTTATTTTAGTTTATTTTATTTTTTATTTAGGTTTATTTTTTATTTTTATTTTGTTTGGTTTATTTACTTTAGTTTATCTTTTAGGTTTAAGTTTAGGTTTATTTTTATTTTTTAGTTTAGTTTTATTTTTATTTATTTTTGTTTAGGTTTTATATTTTTATTTTTAGGTTTAGGTTTAGGTTTTTATTTTATTTTTTTTAGGTTTAGGTTTTAGGTTTATTTTTAGGTTTTATTTTTTACTTTAGGTTTAGGATTATTTTTAGTTTATTTTATTTTATTTAGTTTAGGTTTAGGTTTAGGTGTAGTTTATTTTAGGTTTAGGTTTAGGTTTTATTTATTTTAGCTTAGTTTATTTTAGTTTAAGTTAAGGTTTATTTTATTTTTATTTTATGTTTACATTTTTTTAGTTTAAGCTTTAGGGTTTATTTTTTATTTATTTTTAAGTTTTATTTTTATGATTATTATTTAGGTTTAGGTTTTTATTTAGTTATTATTTTATATTATTTTAGGTTTTTTTTATTTTTATTTTAGGTTTTATTTTATTTTTATTTATTTTTTTATTTTTTATTTTAGTGTAGGTTTTTATTTATTTTATTTTAATTTAGTTTTTATTTTATATTTTCTTTTCTTTTTAGGTTAAGGTTTAAGTTTAGGTTTAGGTTTATGTTTTAGTTTATGTTTCCATTTTATTTTATTTTCTATTTTATTTTGATTTATGTTTATTTATTTATTTTATTTTTAGGTTTAAGTTAGTTTAGGTTTAGGATTTTAGCTTTTTAGGGTAATGGTTTAGGGTTTAAGGGTTGGGGTTTATGGTTTAGGGTTTCAGGTTTTAGGGTTTAAGGATTAGGGTTTAGAGTTTTAGGGTTTAGGGTTTAGGGTTTAGGGTTTAGGGTTTAGGGTTTAGGGTTTAGGGTTTAGAGTTTAAGGTTTAGGCTTTATGCTTTAGGGTTTAGGATTTTAGGGTTTAAGGTTGAAGGTTTTGGGTTTTCTAGGGTGTATGGTTTTTTAGGGTTTAGGGTTTAGGGTTTAAGGTTTAGTATTTAGAGTTAGTTTTATGGTTTAGGGATTACGGTTTAGGGTGTAGGGTTTTGATTTTTGGGTTTATGGTTTACGATATCGGGTTTAGGAATTTTTTTAAAAAAAATTAAGTAAACTAGTAGGTTTAGGGTTTAAGGTTTAAGGTTTTCTTTTTTTAATGGAGAATAAATTCAGATTCAACATTTCTTCATGTTGATTTCATCAACCAAAGTATCACCCTAGGTTTTCTATGACACAAGTGATGATATAGATAAAAAATGAGCACACATTTAGTTTTTTTATTTAGTTTTTATTTTATTTTATTTTAGGTTTATTTTATTTTTATTTACATTTAGTTTTTATTTTATTAAGTTTTTTTATTCGTAGGTTTATTTTATTTTTTAGTTTAGTTTAGGTTTTTCTTTATTTTATTTTAGTTTATTTTTATTATTTATTTTATTTTATTTTTTAGTTTAGGTTCATGTTTTAGTTTAAGTTTTTATTTTATTTTATGTTATTATTTTATTTAATTATATATTATATTTATTTAGTTTATTTTTACATTTTACTTTGTTTACGTTTAGGTTTCTAGGTTTTTAGGGTTTAGGGTTCAGGATTTATGGTTTAGTGTTTTAGGGTTTAGGGTTTTAGGATTTAGGGTTTAGGTTTAGGGTTTAGGGTTTAGAGTTTAGGGTTTAGTATTTAAGCTTTAGGGTTTAGGGTTTTAGGGTTTAGGGTTTAGGGTTTAAGGTTTAAAGTTAGTTTAAGGTTTAGGGTTAGGGATAGGGTTTAGGGTTTAGGGTTTAGGGTTAGTTTAAGTGGGTTAGGGATAGGGTTTAGGGTTATTTAGGGTTTATTGTTTTGGTTTTTGGGTTTTGGGTTTAGGGTTTAAGGTTGTAAGTTTAGGGTTGAAGGTTTACAATTTATGGTTTAGGGTTAGTTTAGTTTAGGTTTAGAGCTAATGTAGTTTAAAACTTATTATTTAGGTTTAGGGTTTAGTTTAAGTTTAGGTTTAGGTTTAGTTTAGGTTAGATTTAGGAGTTTAGTTTAACATTAGGGTTTAGGGTTTAGGGTTTAGGTTTTAAGGTTTAGGGTTTAGGGTTTAGGGCTTTTTTGGGTTTAGGGTTTAGGGTTTAGGGTTGTAGGTTTAGGGTTTAGGGTTTAGGGTTTAGGGTTTAGGCTTTAGGATTTAGGGTTTAAAGTTTAGCATTTTTTTAGAAAATTAAGTAAACTAGTATGTTTAGGTTTAGTGGTTAGGCTATTATTTAGCTTTTATTTTATTTTATTTTTTGTTTATTTTATTTTTAATTTATGTTAAGTTTTTATTTTATTTAGGTTTTTTATTCTTAGGTTTATTTTATTTTTTAGTTTAGTTTAGGTTATTATTTATTTTATTTTAGTTTATTTTATTTTATTTTATGATTTAGGTTTAGGTTTTAGTTTAGGTTTTTTATTTCATTTTAGTTATTTTATTTTATTTAGGTTTAGGTTTATTTATTTATTATATTTTACGTTTTATTTAGTTTAGGTTTAGGATTTTAGGTTTTAGGGTTTTGGGTTTGGGGTTTAGGGTTTAGTGTGTAGAGTTTTATATTTTAGGGTTTTAGGGTTTAGGTTTTAGGGTTTATGTTTTAGTGTTTAGGCATTAGGGTTTAGGGTTTAGGATTTAGAGTTGTAGGTTTAGTGGTTAGGCTTTAGGATTTTTGATTTAGTATTTAGGGATTAGGGTTTAGGATTTTTTTTCAAGATTCGGTAAATCGGTAGGTTTAGATGTATTTAGTTTAATTTTTATTTATTTTAGTTTTTTTATTTTTACTTAGTTTACTTTATTTATTTTGGGTTTATTTATTTTAATTTAGGTTTTTTATTTTAGTTCATTTTTTAGGTTTAGATTTAGGTTTATGTTTTTTTTTATGTTTAGGTTCTATTTTTTTATATTTAGGTTTAGATTTAGGTTTTTATTTTATTTTTTTAGGTTTAGGTTTTAGATTTTTATTTTAGGTTTATTTTTAGGTTTTATTTTTTAGATTAGGTTTAGGTTTATTTTTAGTTTATTTTATCTTAATTAGTTTAGGAATTAGGTTTAGTTTATTTTAGGTTTATTTTTAGTTTATTTTATTTTATTTAGTTTAGGATTTAGGTTTAGTTTATTTTAGATTAGGTTTAGGTTTTGTTTATTTTAGTTTAGGTTTAGGTTTATTTTATTTTGTTTATTTTAGGTTTAGGTTTTATTTCTTAATTATTTTTAGGTTTTTTTAGGTTTAGATTTTTATTTAGTTTTTATTTTATTTTATTTTAGGTTTATTTTATTTTTAGTTTTTATTTTATGTATGATTTTTATTTTTAGTTTTATTTTATTTTTATTTCACTTTAGGTTTTTATTTATTTTATTTTAGTTTAGTTTTTTATTTTTTATTTTATTTTATTTTTAGGTTTAGGTTTAGGTTTAGGTTTAAGTTTAAGTTTATGTTATAGTTTAGGTTTTTATTTTCTTTATTTTATTTTTATTTAATTTAGGTTTAGGTTTATTTATTTATTTTATTTTTAGGTTTTATATAGTTTAGGTTCAGGTTTTTAAGTTTTTAGTTTTAGGGATTAGGGTTTGGGGTTTAGGGTTTAGGGTTTAAGGTTGATTTTTTAAAGAAAATTAGGGATATTTTATTGCCACAAAGAAAAGGTACAAAGTCCTAAAAGGGAGTAAATCTCTATGCGAATGCTCAAAGAGCTAAAATATGTCCTAAAGAGATAAACCTCCTAACTAATACAATAATTGAGTAAAGAAAGCAAAAGAAAAATATCCAAATAAACAACAAATGAAAATCCATGTAAGCAACAACCAACTTCATATGGTTCTTTTGATGCCAGCAAGATCCACCTGAAAGAGTCTTCTAGCTTGTAAAAGAAATCTGCAACATACATTTGGAAGAATGAGTACAATTAATCAAGGATAAAGAGTAAGACTAGATAAAAGGAATAAAGTAAAGAAAAAGCTCAGGCTCAGTTAATCATCTCAACGAGCAACATTATATGTAAGCATCCAAACTTCAGGAGAAGGGTTACAATTACATATAGCATTACTAGCCAAAAGAAGAAAGGGTGGGAAACATTAAGGCCATCATTGCCAGAATACCTTGTCTCACAGTTATCCAAAGACGGTCCTCCACCATGCCTGCAAAATCCTCAAAATAGCAAATATAGCAGCCAAGCACCAAGCCACTAGAATAATCAAGCTTAGTAAAACAACTAGGCAAGCAACCTGCAAGAATGGCAGTAAAAAAGTATGAGCACCACCAGAGCCTCCATGAAAAAGGAATAACCAATTCAAGAGGAGTAAGTATCATGACATGGGTGACAACACTAAAAAGAGACAACACAAGAGTGAAGAGGAATACCATAAGTGCTCAAATCCTTCATCTACCAAATACAAAAACCCAACCTAACAGTAATAGGGGAGGGGAGCAAGGCAATTCAAGCAGGGAAAGGGTGTTCTACTACAGTCAAGAGAGGCATGACCAAGTAGGGGAAACAAGAAAACAATCATAGAAAGACAAGCAGCAGGTTCCCAGAGCAGTCACCAAAGGAGCAGGAAAAAATAGCCAAAGTATCCACTCCTCCAGCCAGTGCAGCCAGCCAAAACAATCGGTCCAACCACCTTAATGTGAGAAGATCCAAGTCATCAAAACAAAATACATCAGTATTAAGACCAACAACAGTCATCAATGCCAGAAACATCCAAAATAGCCTGGGAAGGGGTAGAGAAAGACAACAGGCTCCAAACCCAATCAAGGAAAAGAAAAAACCAATCCATAAAGGTAGAAAAACTAGCCAGCGATAGAAAGATATAGATCCCAATTAGAAAAATAACAAGCCAAAAAACAAAAACAACAACAAGAAAGGCAACCCAGCTACCAGGAGCCAAGGCCCAATAATAGCCATATAATAGCCATCAAACCACCATTTCAGAATAATACCCAAACCCAAACCCACAATAGTATAGGAGGAGGTCCGACACATAACTAAAAGAATCCAAACAGAAATAGTCAAACCAACCACCAACCCCTAGTCAACAAAGAGCAAATAGCATAGAACACCTCCACCATGCTAAAATCAAGCTAGAGATAATTCACCTAGAAAACCCATTCTGCCAACCCAACCAGCAAAAATTGTCAGCCAACCCAGTTAGCCAACAAAGCCACATAATCAACCATTATAGCAATAGATATAGTAGGTTTGTAGGTAGGCCAAAAAATAAACAAAACACAGAAAAGAAATTCTGTTGCCAAATCGCAACCTAAGAAGGAAATAGGAAACAACCAAGGGATAAAGTTGGTTAAATCCCAGCTAGACAATGAGCAACCACCAAGCTGAAAAAACCATAACACCACAGGTTGCACTAACAAAAATTATCAAGGAGCAACAACTAGGCTAGAATAAAAATAAGAGTTGAAAAAAAAACCCCAAAGAAGTAAAATTAGAAGTTCACCATAACCCAAATAGGGTTTAACAAGGCCAAAACAAAAACAAAAGATCATCAAAAAAATAACAATAAAACTAATCTAAGAATTTATAATCTCAGATAAGGAAATCCAGTATTATCTAGATTAACTAAAGCTCTTAATAATTTAGGCAAAGTTTGGTTTTTAAATAAAGTTAACTTAGTCAAGTTGGCACCAAAATTAGCTAAATAATCATCACAAGCATTACCTTGACAAAGGATGTGGGAAATTTTAAAAAAAACTTGAGAAAGCAGAATTTTTGTATGATCAAGAAGATAAAATAATTCAGCAAATTCATTTCTATTAGAATTAAGGAAGTTAAAAAGCAAGAGAGTGTCAACTTCAATCCAGATGTTGAGGAAACCTTGATTCAAATAAATTTCAATTGCTTTATTAACAGCCATAAGCTCAGCAAAGAGAATAGATCGGGCTTTGAGAGGGTAGGCAAAAGCACAGATGTCAGTACCTTTATATTACTTAAGGATACCACCACAGCCATATTTATTGGAAACAACGGAACCATCAGTATTAACTTTAATCACATTATCATTAGGTTTGATCCAATGGATAATTATAGCACCTTTCTGAGAGTAAAGATTAGGCAGAATGATACCTAATTTTTCAGCGACAAATTTGTAACCTCTAAAAGGAATGTTACTAATAAGATTGGCATTAAAAAGAGCATGAATTTTTTTCTTTAGTTCTATCCAGGATCTTTTTATGTTTCATAGGAATACCATGATATTTAGCATCATTTCTATCCATCCAGATTAACCGGATAAGGGTAATAGCAATTAAAACTTTTATATGACCTTTCATAGTGTTTTTGAAATAGGCTTCAAGAAGTTGATATAAAGAAAATGAACCATGAAAATAGTTGGAATTAAATAAATCATCATACAAAAACCATAATTTTGAAGCAATATCACCATTTACAAAGACATGATTTACATTTTCAATATGAAAGCAACAATATCACTTTAAAGGTAAATAAAACCCTTTAGTCTAGAGCGAAGAGTCCAAAGGAATATAGTTATTCAAAATCCTCCAAGCTAAAATTGAATAAGAAATGGGAATGATATTGTTCCAAATTTTAATAAAAACATTACAAAGGTGGTGTTTATCTCTAATAAAGTTCTTAACCTCTTTAAGAACAAAATCACCATTATGAGAAAGTTTAAAAAGAATTTGATCAGGTCTGCTAGAAATAATGGGAATATTTCTAAAGTTGTCAAAAAGAGAAATACAAATATAAATCTCAAGTATATTTTAATTCTTATTGTTATTGAGCCAAAAATAATTCACTTTGATAGTAGTGGTATAGTGGGTACATAATTGGGTGTCAATCAAACCATTGCCAATCAAATTGTCTTGCCAAAAGAATGAAGAACTCGACTAGATACCCCAAGATATTAATGATCCAGCAACCCATTTAATGTAACAAAGCCTTTTCCAAACTGGAGAGCCACCAACTTTATAAGCATAGTTAAGAGGGTGTTTACCTTGACAATATTGTTTCATCATAAAATTAGCCCAAAGGCTATCATTCTTTCTAAAAGTCCACCAGAGGTTATGAGAGAAAGCAATGATAGCTTCACTAATAGGATTGCAACAAAGAGTACCATCACCTAAAGGACCACAACATTAATGCCAAGATATCCAATGCAGTCTTTTGATAGAATTATTAGAGCCCCAAAAAAATTTGTTAAGCAAACGATCAATTCTAATAAGAGTAGCATTAGTGGGAATAATAGTTTGAATCAAATAAAGAGGCATAGAGTTGAAAGTGTTGTTAAGGATAGTGAGCCTACCGCCAAAGGATAGTAAATGGAATTCCCAAACAAATATTTTATTTGTAATTTTTTGAATTCACTCATAAAAAAGGTGGGAACATTTCAGGCCTTTAAAGAGTAGAGCACCCAAGTACTTAAGAGGTAAGTGTTGATGTTTAAAATTTGTGATATGAAGGATTTGATTGATTTTATTATTGGAGATACTAGAGGATGTGATAAAATAGCTTTTGTTATCATTGAACGAAAGGCCACCTTCTCTACCAAATTTATTTAAAAAATTCTTAAGATGCTTGATGTGATGAGCATTGCAAAAAATAATGAAATCATGGGCAAAACTTAGACGGGAAATAGGGAGACCACCAATAGTTCTATAGTACATACTAAGATTTTTTAAGAATAAATCATTGATGCTCCTAAATAAGTACTCAACAGTAATAATAAATAAAGCTGGAGATAAGGCATCCCCTTGTCTTAAGCCATGGGAAGAGGGAAAGAAACCTAAAATTTCTCCTTTAAGAAAAATCAAAAACCAGGCATTATTAATACAATTTTCAATAAGAAGAGTTAGGTTTCTAGAAAACTCAAATAAATTTGGAATATGAAAAAGGAAATCCCAAGACATGTTATTAAAGGCTTTGGTAATATCTAATTTGAAATGAATGTTGCCCCCTCTAGTCTTGGCATCAAGATCATGAATTAATTCTTGGCCAAGAAAAATATTATCATAAATAGATCTACCTCTAACAAAACAAGTTTGGTTTAGAGAGATAATTATATTGAGTAAAGGACTAAGTCTATTTGTAAGGATTTTGGAAATCAATTTATTGAAAAAGGTGCAAAGACTAATAGGTCTAAAATCACTCCAAAAGTGTGGGTTATCCTTTTAAGGTATAAGAATAATATAAGTACTAGAAAAATATCTAGGAAAAGGATTAGCATTAAAAAACTCAATCACTGCCTCAATCAAATCATTTTTAATGATAAACCAGCATTTTTGAAAAAATTGAGTAGTGAAACCCGCCGGACTAGAAACAAAATACAAATTCATGCTATTAAGAAATTTAAAATTTTCATCTTCATTAGGCACGATGGTAAACAAATCATTATCATCATTATTAATAATATAAAAAATCAAGTACAATTTGGAAATTGCTTCATAAGGGCAATTCTTATTAAGCATATTTCTAAAGTAATCAATCACTGAATCCTTAATATCATTTTTTTCCATAATCCAATCACCATTTTCATTTTTAATTTTTAGAATATTATTCAAGGCTCTCTTTTTATTAACCAAAGCATTGAAATACCTAGTATTCCTGTCAACATTCATAATATGTTTACTAGCAACTTTTTAGCACCAATAAGTTTGTTCCATATTTTAGAAATTGATAAGTTTATCTTTAGCCTCAATCAACTCTATAAGCTTAGGAGGATCAGACATAACAAAGATTTCAAGATCACAAACCAACATGTCCATGTCTTTAATATTAGCAAAAAGGTTTTTAAAATAATGCTTGTTCCACCAACCCAAATTTTGTTTTTGTCTTTTAAGTTTAAACCAAAGTCTATTCATCCCCCTAAATGAATTATTAGGATGTAAAGGGGCCTTCTAATTTTTAACGACAACATCAATGAAATCAATATGCTGAATCTACATGTTCTGGAATCTAAAAGGAGAGGAGTCATTAAGTATATTAGAATTATCTTTAATAAAAACTAGAAGAGGTGCATGATCAGACAAGGTTTTGCTTAAATGATCAATAGAAGTAATAGGCCATTGAGTAATCTAATGAGTATTAAAAAGAATCTTGTCCAACCTTTGTGAAAGTCTAGAGTTTTTCAAAGTGTAATTAAAACTCTTAAAGCCAATATCAACCAAATTGCAATCAAGGATCATATTGAAAAATTCTTCCATAGAATGAATATTGGGAGAGCAACCACCACTCCATTTAGAAGAAAAAAGACTAGTATTGAAATCACCACCCATAAACCAAGTTTTGTTGACTGAGGTAGCAAAATTTCTCAAATTATCCCAAAAGAGATTTTGACTAGATCTGTAATAGGATGCTTAAACATAAGAGCTCAAAACACAATAGTCACCATAAAAAATTTATGGATTAACAACTTGTTGAAATTCATCATTAATAGAAACATCAACTAAATTATTCCAAAAACACCATATCAGATTACTAACATTAGAGTAAAATTTATTGAAGCCAATCATTCTAGCAACATGGTTAATTTTATTAGCATGAATAAGAGGTTCCAAAATAATCAATAAAGAAATATAATAAATGCGACAAAGATTTCTAATGAGATTGTGAATAGAGAGGGTACCAATCCATCTAACATTCCAAACAAGAAAATTAATCATAATAAAAGGAAAAGGGGGGGGTGAGCAAGGGTTACTTAAGAGAGGAGTGGGAGGACGTAGCCGATCTAGTGTTTTTGGACAATTTGGGAGGGTAATTTTTAACACTTTTTTTTCTTTTTAGCATGATATGTTTGAAAACCATTTTCATTTCCTCTAGAATCATCATCCGAGTAAGATTTAGTAACATTGGTCACCAATTTAGGAGACTTCTCCAAGTGTTTAGGGGGAAATTCACCCTCTTCTAAATCTAAATTAAGTTAAAAAGTAGGATTAACATGAATATAAAGATTTGAAATGGGAGATGGTGATGATTTAGAACCATTTAAAGTACAAATAGTTAAATCTAGATCAGAAATATTTTCAACATGCTCGACATCATTTAAACCCTCATTGAAAACTTCATTTTCATCGATCAAAGCCGGCATAGATGCAGGGATAGAATCAGAGGAAACATAATCATCATCCAATAATTTTGAAAATTTGTTATTCTCTGCATTAGAAATGTTCAACTTTATAGAGATAAAAGGTAATTCATCCTCCCATTCTAAAAAAATCCAAAGCCATATCAATAGTAGAGCCAAAAATTGGTTCAGAAATAACTTTGATATTTAATGAATCAACCTCAATTGCATCCTTTAAACCATTCTTAGGATCCAGGCTATTTTTGAACATATGTAGGGATCGGCTTATGACTAGGAGCAAGATTTTTTTGGGAGGATTTCACTTTTTGAAATTGGGATGGAGAATAAAACATTCTGAAAGATCATGGCCATGAATTTTATAATGAAAACAAAAACTAGAAGATTCTCCAATTCAAGCTTTTGCTAATACCCATATTTTTCAGATCCAATCCAGTCTTCCTTTGGATATTTTTTAGTTATGTATATTTCCACTAGGATCTGAGCCATAGAGGGGCGAGATTACTCAGCGTAGCTTGATTGATTTATAAAGGCTGACAAAAAAAAGCTCCAACAATAAAAAGCACATGATAAGTAACAAATGGATGTGCATATTAGGAAGAGATAACCACACAGGGACAATAAGAGATTACTCCTTAATGTCAAAAAGGGGTGACCACTTCAATAAACACATTTGATAATTAAAGATGAAGTAAGAATGATGTGAAAAAATAAATGAATAATCCAGATCATTAGAAAGTTGTATCAGAATATGTCGAGGGTTAATAAGACCACTCGAAAAGGCACCCGTTAGCTTAAGATTATGAAAAAAAGATGTGAATCTTATCCAAATTTGGACGATGTACAAAAAATTTTCTAACAAGAGAGAATTCAAAAGGTTTCACCAATAATTCAACTTCCACATCAAAGCTCATAATGACAGGAAAACCATGAAAAGAGGTCAAATTAGATTAATCGATTCAATTGAGTGAGAATCCTTACCAAAGAGTGCTTCCTTAAATGATTTAGTAGAAGATGATGCAATAGGGCTACCAATCTCTAAAGTGTCAAATGCCCTAGTTGAAGCATCCAAAATTTAAGGTGGAGCTAAGAGAATCAAACTTACCGCAGCCATCATAAAGGATGAAGCATCACACAATTGGCCAAATGTCGATCAAGTTGTAGAATACGGCAGAAATTGGAGAAAAAATGCAGACATCATCGGTCAAGGTTGCGACACCAAGATGGAATCAAGAATTCCTAGAGAGAAAAGAGTGCTCAGGGGGGGTGTGGGGAGGAGGGGTTTAGGTTTTGGTTTAAGCCAGTTTAAGTTTAAGTTTAGGGGGCTAGGTTTAGGGTTTAGGGTTTAGGGGGAGGGATTTAGGGTTTAGGGTTTAGATGTCCAGGTTTAGGTAGGGTCAGTTTGTGGTTTAGGGTTTAGTTGGCTCAGTGGGTTTAGGGAGTAGGGCCCAGGGTCAGTTAGGCCTAGGTTGGAGGGAGGTGGCCTAGGAGTTTAGGTTTAGGTTTAGGTTTAGGATTTAGGGTTTAAGTCAGATTTTTATTTTTATTTTAAAAACAGGAAGCTTAGGTTTATTAAGTTTATTTTATGTATTTTAGTTTTATTTTATTTTAAATTTATTTATTTTATTTAATTTAGTTTATTTATTTTAGGTTTATTTATTTTAGTTTATATTTTAGTTTATTTAGGGTTAGTTTTTAGTTTTATTTTATTTATTTTTTAGGTTTTATATTTTACAAGTTTAGGTTTAAGTTTTATCTTAGGTTTAGGTTTTAGGTTTTTAGGTTTGTTTTCAAATTTTTTAGTCTAGGTTTAAGTTTAATTTTAGGTTTAAGTTTAGTTTGGATGGTTAGGGTGGAGATCAGGGTCAGAGGGCCCAGGGTTTGGGGGGTCCAGATACTGGTGGCTCAGGTACAGGTCAGTTTAGTTTAGGGTACAGGTTGTGGTTTAGTGAGGATTATGGGTTTGGGTTTAGAGTTTTAGGTTTGGTGGAAGGTTTGGGGTAGGGTTTAGGGTCAGGGTCAGGTAAAGTTGGGTAGAGCTCAGGGTTTAGGTTGTAGGTTTAGGGTTTGGGGTTTAGGGTTTAGGGTAAGTGGGGAGTGGTCAAGGTTATATTTTTAAATAAAACCAGTAGGTTTAGTTAATTTAGTTTATTTTAATGTTTTATTTTATTTTTATTTTGATTTAAGTTTTTTTTATTTTTTTATTTAGTTTAGTTTATTTATTTTATGTTTATTATTTTAGTTTATTTTTTAAGTTTATGTTTTGGATTAAGTTTGTTTTTAATTTGGTTTTATTTTTAATTAAAATTTTAGGTTTCAATTTTATTTTTTATTTTCAGGTTTAGGTCTAGGTTTTTATTTTATTTTCTTAGGTTTTTGGTTTTTTAGTTTAGTTTTATTTTTTAATCTTGGTTTATGTTTATTTTTAGGATTTTACTTTTTTTACTTTAGGTTTATTTTATTTATTTTAGGTTTTTAGGGTTTAGGGCTTAGGATTTTCGGTTTAGGGATGTAGATTTTAGGGTTTCTAGTTTAGGGTTTAGGATTTTAGGGTTTAGCATTTTGGGTTTAGGGTTGTAGGTTTGGGGTATAGGGTTTAGAGTTTTTTTATTTGTTTTTATTTAATTTTTATTATTTTTAAATTAAGAAAATGGGTAGATTTAGGTTTATTTAGTTTATTTTTTATTTATTTTGTTTTTTATTTTTATTTATATTTATTTTAATTTTTATTTAGTTTTGTTTATTTATTTTATGTTTATTTATTTTAGTTTATATTTTAGGTTTAGGTTTAGGTTTATGGTTTTTTTAATTTAGTTTTATTTTTATTTTATTTTTTAGTTTTAGTTTTTAATTCTCATTTTTAGGTTTAGGTATAGGTTTTTATTTTATTTTTTTGGTTTAGGCTTTAGGCTTTTATTTTAGGATTATTTTTATATACTACTTTTTAGTTTAGGTTTAGGTTTAATTTTAGTTTATTTTATTTTATTTAGTGTAAGTTTAGATTTAGGTTTAGCATATTATAGGTTTAGGTTTAGGTTTTATTTATTTTAGTTTAGTTTATCTTAGTTTATGTTTATTTTATTTTTATTTTAGGTTTAGGTTTTTTTTAGTTTAGTGTTTAGCTTTTATTTTTTATTTATTTTTAGGTTTATTTTTTTAGGTTTAGGGTTTTATTTTATTTTATTTTAGGTTATTTTTATTTTTATTTTATTTAGTTTTTATTTTATTTAGCTTTTCTATTTCTTAATTTAGTTTAGGTTTTTTATTTATTTTATTTTAGTTTAGTTTTATTTTTATTTCTTTTTTAGTTTAGGTTTAGGTTTAGGTTTTAGTTTATGTTTTTAATTTATTTTAGTTTTTTTTCATTTTATATTGGTTTAGGTTTATTTATTTATTTTATTTTGAGGTTTTAATTAGTTTATGTTTAAGTTTTTAGCTTTTAAGGTTTAGGTTTTAGGTTTTTATTTTCACTTTATTTTTAGGTTTTAATTTTTTTAGGTTAGGTTTAAGTATATTTTTAGTTTATTTTATTTTACTTAGCTTAGGTTTAGTTAATTATTGGTTTAGGTTTAGGTTTTATTTATTTTAGTTTAGTTTATCTTAGTTTAGGTTTATTTTATTTTTATTTTAGGTTTAGGTTTTTTTTTTAGTTTAGTGTTTAGGTTTTATTTTTTATTTATTTTTTGGTTTATTTATTTAGATTTAGGGTTTTATTTTATTTTATTTTAGGTTATTTTTATTTTTATTTTAGTTTTAGTTTTTATTTTATTTATCTTTCTATTTTTTAATTTAGTTTAGGTTTTTATTTATTTTATTCTAGTTTAGTTCTTATTTTTTATTTCATTTTCTTTTTAGGTTTAGGTTTAGGTTTAGGTTATTAGTTTATGTTTTTAATTTATTTTATTTTTTCATTTTATTTTTTTATTTATTTTATTTTTAGGTTTTAATTAGATTATGTTTAGGTTTTTAGCTTTTTAAGGTTTAGTGTTTAGGGTTTAGGTTTTAGGTTTTTATTTTAGGTTTATTTTTAAGTTTTAATTTTTTAGGTTAGGTTTAAGTATATTTTTAGTTTATTTTATTTTATTTAGTTTAGGTTTAGGTTTAGGTTTTATTTATTTTAGTTTAGTTTTAGGTTTATTTTATTTTTTTGTTTTATTTTTATTTTAAGTTTAGTTTATTTAGTTTAGGGTTTGGGTTTTATTTTTTAAATATTTTTATGTTTAATTTTTCGTTTACTTTTTAGGTTTAGGTTGATTTTATTTTTATGTCACGTTTAGTTTTTATTTTATTTAGGTTTTTTATTATTCAGTTTATTTTATTTTTCTAATTTAGTTTAGGTTTTTATTTATTTTATTTTATTTATTTTAATTTTTTTTATTTTTAAGTTTTGGTTTAGGTTTTAGTTTAGGTTTTTATTTTATTTTATTTTATTTATATTTTATTCAGGTTTAGGATTTTTTATTTAATTTATTTTTAGGTTATATTTTTTTTTAAGTTTTTAGGTTTTTAGGGTTTATGGTTTAGGGTTTAGGGTTTTGGGTTTTGGGTTTAAGGTTTAGGGTTTTAGGGTTGTAGGTTTAGAGTTGTAGGTTTAGGGGTAGTTTTAGGGTTTAGGATTTTTTATTATTATTTATTATTATTTTTAATATTTTTAAAATAAGTAAACTTGTAGGTTTAGGTTTATTTAGTTTATTTTATTTTTTATTTTGATTTAACTTTATTTCTATTTTTAATTAGTTTAGTTTATTTATTTTAGTTTTATTTATTTAGTTTATATTTTTTATTTTAATCTATTTTTTAGGTTTAGGTTTAGGTTTAAGTTTATTTTTTAGTTTAGTTATATTTCTATTTTATTTTTTAGGTTTTGATTTTCTTTTTTATTTTTAGGTTTAGGTTTAAGTTTTTTTTAAGGTTTAGGTTTTGGGTTTTTATTTTAGGTTTATTTTTAGGTTTTTTTTAGTTTAGGTTTATGTTTATTTTTAGGTTATTATTTTTTAGTTTAAGTTTATTTTATTTATTTTAGATTTTTAGGGTTTACGGTTTAGGGTTTAGGGTTTATGGCTTAGGGTTTAGGAAATTGGGTTTAGGGTTTAGAGTTTTGGGTTATAGATTTTAAGGTTTAAGGTTTAGGATCTCAGGTGTAGGGTTTAGGATTTTAGGGTTTAGCATTTAGGGTTTAGCGTTGTAGGTTTAGGGTTTAGGGTTTAGGGTTTAGGGTTTTGTGTTTTTTTATTTTATTTTATTCTTATTTTTATTTTTTTATGTTTTTTAAATTAAGTAAACTAGTAGGTTTTGGTTTGTTAAGTTTGTTTAGTTTATTTTTTATTTATTTCAGTTTATTTTATTTCTTATTTATACCTATGTTTATTTTTTTATTTAGTTTTGTTTATTTATTTTAGGTTTAGTTATTTTAGTTTATTTTTAGGTTTAGGTTTAGTTTTGGGTTTTTTTTGGTTTAATTTGATTATTATTTTATTTTTTAGGTTTTGGATTTATTTTTTATTTTTAGGTTTAGGTCTAGGTTTTTATTTTATTTTTTTATGGTTTAGATTTAAGCTTTTATTTTTGGTTTGTTTAAGTATTTTTTTGTTTAGGATTTGGTTTATTTTTAGTTTATTTTAATATATTTACTATTTGATTTCGGTTTAGTTTATTTTAGGTTTAGGTTTTAATTATTTTAGTTTAGTTTATCTTAGTTTAAGTTTCTTTTATTTTAATTATAGGTTAAGATTTTTTTTTTAGTTTAGGGTTTCGGTTTGATTTTTTATTTATTTTTAGGTTTTTATTTAGGTTTATTTTTTAAGTTTATTTTTTATGTTTTGGTTTTATTTAGTTTTTATTTAATTTTATTTTAGGTTAATTTTATTTTTATTTTAGGTTTAGTTTTTTTTTCTTTTTTTAGCTTAGTTTAGGTTTTTATTTATTTATTTTTAGTTTAGTTTGAAATTTTTTATTTTATTTTCTTTTTAGATTTGCATTTTACTTTAGGTTTTAGTTTATGTTTTTATTTTATTGTATATTTTCATTTTATATTGGTTTTTAGATTTTTAGGGTTTAGGTTTTTTAGTTTATTTTTAGGTTTTTTTTAGTTTAGGTTTAGTTTTATTTTTAGTTTATTTTATTTTATTTACTTTAAGTTTAGGTTTTTTAGGTTAAAGTTTAGATTTTATTTATTCTAGTTTAGTTTATTTTAGTTTAGGTTTTGGTTTATTTTATTTTTATTGTAAGTTTAGTTTTTTTTAGTTTAGGATTTGGGTTTTATTTTTTATTTTTTTAGGTTTATTTTTTGGTTTAGGTTTATTTAATTTTTATTTTATGTTTATTTGTACTATATTTATGTTTTTTATTCCAAGGTTTATTTTATTTTTTAATGTAGTTTAGGTTTTAATTTATTTTATTATTGTTTTTTTATTAATTTATTTTATTTTATTTTTTTACATAGGTTTACATTTTAGTTTAGGTTTTTATTTTATATTTTTTATTTATTTTATTTAGGTTTAGGTTTTTTATTTATTTTATTTTTAGGTTTTATTTTTTTTGGTTTAGGTTCTTAGGTTTTTATGGTTTAAGAATTGGAGTTTACGGTATAGGGTTTAAGGTTAAGTGTTTAGGGTTTAGGGTTTAGGGTTTAGGGTTTAGTGTTTAGGCTTTAGGGTTTAGGGTTTTTAGGTTGTAGGATATAGGGTTTAGGGTTTAATGTTAGCTTAGGGTTTATGAGTTTAGGGTTTTGCGTTAGGGTTAGGGTTTAGGGTTTAGGGTTTAAGGTTTAGGGTTTAGGGTTTAAAGTTTAGGTTTAGTTTAGTTTATTTTAGTTAGGGTTAGTTTTAGTGTTTAGGGTTTAGTGTTTAGGGTTTATGGTTTAGGATTTAGGGTTTAGGGTTTAAGGTTTAGAGTTTTTTTTTCTAAATTAAGTAAACTTGTATGTTTAGGTTCTTTTTAGTTTATTTATTATTTATTTTAGTTTAGTTTATTTTTTATTTCTATTTAGTTTATTTTAAGTTTATTTATTTTAGTTTAGGTTTTTTATTATAGTATATTTTTTAGGTTTTGATTTAGGTTTATGTTTATTTTTTAGTTTAGTTTTATTTTTTTTATTTTATTTTTTAGGTTTAGGTTTTATTTTCTATTTTTATGTTTAGGTTTAGGTTTTTATTTTATATTTTTAAGTTTAGGTTTTAGGTTTTTATTTTAGGTTTATTTTTAGGTTTTATTTTAAGTTTAGGTTTAGGTTTTATTTTTAGTTTTTATTTTATTTTATTTTAGGTTTATCTTATTTTTATCTTACATTTAGTTTTTATTTTATTTATGTTTTTTATATTTAAGTTTATTTTATTTTATTTTTTTGTTTAGTTTAGGTTTTTATTTATTTTATTTTAGTTTAATTTTTATTTTTTATTTTATTTTATTTTTAGGTTTAGGTTTAGGTTTAGGTTTATGTTTATGTTTAGGTTTAGTTTTAGGGTTATGTTTAAGTTTAGGTTTAGGTTAGGTTCAGCTTTTAGTTTATGTTTTTATTTTATTATTTTATTATTTTATTTTATTTAGGTATAGGTTTTTATTTATTTATTTAATTTGTTGGTTTTATTTAGTGTAGGTTTAGGTTTTATTTTAGGGTTCAGGGATGAGGGTTTTGGGTTTTGGGTTTTGGGTTTTATGCTTTAGGGTTTAGGATTTAGCTAGTGTCAATTTTAGGGATTTAGCAAGCACCCAAAGGATGAATTTCCAAATAAGAATGGTCAAATGCACATATACGTCAATTTTAGGGATTTAAATAAGGCATGTATAAAATATGAATTTTCACTACCAATCCGGTGATTGTCATGCCTCATCTCTCAGTCTTCTTTCATGGATGGCTCATCTAGATATAACTAAATAAAGATGGCCCCTCAAGATGAAAGAAACATTACTTTTAGAACATTGATCGGAGTCTATTGCTATAAGTTCATGCCTTTCAACCTTAAAATTTCCGGTCTACATACAGACTGATCATCTTTGAACTCATTCATCATCAAGTCGAGTGCAATCTTGATGATCTCGTGGTCAAAAGTAGAGAGAAGGAAGACCATCTCCTTGACTTGAGAGTAGTTTTTGAACAATTAAGACAATTTAACCTCAAAATGAACCACCTGAAGTGTGAAATGGGAGTAGCTTCAAGGAAATTCCTTGGGTTTGTTGTCCGACACAAGGGAATCTAAATAGATCGGGAGAAGATCAAGGCGATAATAGAAATGCCACCCCCTAAAAGTTTAACTCAACCCAAATCATTCCAAGGGCGGTTGGCATATCTAAGACACTTTATATCCAACCTATTGGAAGATGTCAGTCATCCTCAACACTTGTCAAAATGGATGCCAAGTTTAAGTGGAATGATAAGTGTGAACATGCCTTCGAAGACATCAAGAATTTCCTGATGATGTCGTCGGTTCCAACAGCCCCTATCTCGGGCAAGCCACTCATACTTTACATTGATGCATTAGATGAGTCCTTTGGTGCTTTGTTGGCCAAAGTGAAAGATGAAGGTAAGGAAAATGTACTATACTACCTCAGCCATCATCTAATCCCTACTATGGCTAATTATCCACCCATTGAGAAGCATTGCCTATCTTTAATCTTTCCATCCCAAAACCTACACCACTACATGCTTCCTCATAAGGTGAACTTAATCTCTAGGATCAATCCACTACAGTATCTCTTGAGACGACCGATGCTATTTGGATGATTAGCACGATGGTCCATGCCCCTCTCACAGTTTGACATTACCTTCATACCCCTCCGTGCGTGAAAGGACAAACGCTAGCAGATTTCTTAGTAGCACACCCACTTTCTGCTAACTCTCTGCTTAGTGATGACTCCGTGATGAACAAATCATGAACTTATGGTATACTAGCACTCACTACTGGGAGATGTACTTTGATGGTGCATCTTCCTCTCAAAGAGGAGAAGAACCACAATCTACTATTCCAAGAAAGGCAACGGTAGGAATAGATCTCTTAACTCTAGACCACGATATGATGAGATTTTCATATCATTTGTCTAATCATTGTACCAACAATGAGGCCGAATATGAGGCTTTGATTGCTGGTCTGGAGTTAGCCGTTACTCTAAGCATCCAGAACATCAACATCTTTGGGGATTCTCAGCTAGTTATCAACCAAATTGCGGGTTCCTATAAGGTTATAAAGCCCAAGCTCCATCACTACTATAAGTACACCATGGAGTTCTTGGCCCAAATCTCAGAGGTTACTATTTATAAGATTCCTCGAGGAGAGAATGCTACAACTTATGCTTTAGCCAAGCTTTCCAAAGAGTTGGCATGTACGAAGGATGAGTCCATATCAAAAAGGTCCAAAATAAATAAGTCATATCCTTTATTGATTTGGAACTCATCAAAAAGTACTCTCTTGAAGGAAAGGTTGGCATTGCCAAGAAGGATGAGGATTAGATTAGAGGCAACCATTCATGGATTACCTAAATAAAGGCAAACTACCTTAGGAGAAGTCCCAAGCTCACCAAATAAAGTAGAGAATACTTTTCTATGCTCTTATGGATGGTGTCTTGTACTGCCAGTCCTTTCATCATATGTGGTTATGTTGTTTAGATAAGCATGATCCCCTAAGATCCTGATCTAGGTACACTCAGGATTATATGGAGCCAACCAATTTGGTTCAAAGATGAAAGCCAAGATCAAGAGACTAGGATACTATTGGCCATCGATGATCAAAGATTGCATGGATACAACTAGGTGATTCCACCAATGTCAAATACACGGTGTGGCCATTCAAGTGTTAGGGTGCCGACAGAGTGGGTCTGATTGATCCTCCATATTTCTAGGGTCATCGGTTCATCTTAGCTACTACTAACTACTTTTCCAAATGGGCAAAGGCAATTTGGCTCAAAGAGCTCACAATTCAGCATGTGCTCCAGTGTTTTGGGAACCATATTGTATATAAGTTCGGAGTGCCTCGATGAATTATATCTGATAATGGTACTGCATTCAAGAGCATCAAGATCAACAACTTTGCCCGAAGACACAACATAGATTGGAGATATTCTACCATCAACTACCTGAGGGAAAATGGCTTAGTAAAAGCCATTAAAAAAACTCTCATCCAAAAACAAAAGAAGACACTCGACAACAAGAAGCGACAGGGCCATGAGCAGTTAGTTGAAGCCTTATGGGCCTACCACACCACAAATAGAACTCCAACTCAATATACTCCTTTCTATTTAGTGCATGGGTATGAAGCCATTCTACCATTATAAGTCCAACTCCCATCACTAAGGATAGCTGTGGGTAGCAAGATCACAACAAAGTAGAACACCAAGTTATGGTTAGAAGATTTTGAAGGTTTAGAGGAGAAAATCCTACAGGCATGTCAAAATCTCAAGTTATACAAAGCTAAAATAATTCAATCTCACAACAAGTTGGTCCGTCCTAGAGCTTTTCAAATAGGAGAGCTTATTTTAGTTCTAAAGAGACTAATTATTGCCCGTCATAAGATGGGAGGCAAGTTTGAACCCACTTGGGAAGGTCCTTTTGCCATAAAGATGGACTACCAAGGAGGATCTTATCAGCTTATTAATCATAAGGGAGAGCGCCCAATTCTTCCAATCAATGGGCTATACTTAAAGAAATATTATAAATCATGTTTGAAGATAATTATCATCAATGAAAATTCCATCTCAAATTCAATCTCTTCCATGTTAAAAGTATTCTTGTTTCTGAATTCACCATGATGTGTTTAGGGTAGGTGAATGGAACCCGAATAGCGTCCTATCCTTCATCGACACAACACAAACATAAACTACACAAAAATATATAAAACAAACCCATATCTTTTGTCTTAGGCTACTCTGAGTTAAGATAATTCCCTAGACACTCACTTAGGCGCTCTAGGTTAGGATGCTACCCACCTTGTGTGTCATCCTAGTGGTTTTCTTACTTTGGAGGATGCAAGTCTGCTATGCTTTCCTTCTTTACTTGGCCACTGCACATCAATGAGCACTTGTTAGTTTGATAGGCCTTATTGTATGGCAGATAACCTACCTCATGTTTGGTTTATTTAAGAGGATGTGAGTCTACTATGCTTTCTTCTTGGATTAGCCTTTGTGCACTGACTGGGTCAAGTATATTTAAGGTTTAGGATAAGTCCCCTACCGGCTCCTTCCCTCTTGACTGCTTCAAGTCTAGGTCCAGTCCTTCCTCGGGGCTTCCCGCTTAATAGTCGCTCTAGGTCAGATATCATATGTCTCACCGATGATAGACTATCCCGAAGATCAATTCCACTTAGAAAGTTATAAGCTTACGTGCTTTTTTTCTAGATTGATCATTGCACACCAGCGGGCACCTTAGGTTGGTTGGTTTTCAATATGCTGACGGATACACCACTCATGTTGATGGATACACAATAGGTTGGTTGTTTTTCGCACCTTAGGATGCACAACTCATGGAAAATGTAAGTATGCTATGCTTTCTCCTTGAGTTAGCCACCGTACCACTATAGGCTTACTTTTCCAGGGCTCAGGATAACTCCCTTAGTAGCACCTCCCATGTGGGCACTATATTAGGATCACATCCTTTGCGACTCCATTTAGACACTACTTAAGTTAGTATCAAATTAGATAGTTCCCCTTTTCTAGCAGCCACCCCTATGATTTGAGAATCTGTCCTGTGGATGTGCAGATTCTCCCTTGGTTCAATAAATCTAAGATAGGTCAAGGCTGGCATTGCCCCTTCTCAGTGTGGTCCCTCGCACACCAACAAGGTCCACATAAACATATAAATAAAATATAAATTCACTTGTGAATTAGGAGGACACCCATAGCGGTTCCTTTTCCCATGCAGATATCTAATTTTTAGGGCAGTGTCAACAAAACTCCCTACAGAAATTGCTTGACTACTCTTGAGTTGATATAAGTCCCTAACAAAATTGACTCAATAGTTGCCCCTAGGTTGTGTTCAATTTGTTGTGCAACCAAAAGGTCACCTTAGCGGTTGTTCCCTACTTTAGAAGATTTAAGTTTGCCCCACCTTCTTTCTAACACAACCATTGCACACCAAAAGGAAACCCCTTAGGTTGGCTAGCTCTACCCTAGGGCTAGTAGACTATCCCTTTAGATTTGTAAATTTGAGATAGGACAAGTCCAATATGGCCCCTTCTTAGTGGGTCCATTGCAAACCATCATGGTCCATAAATTAAATATATCAAATTTGACTGAGCTCACATCCCCAGTGAATATTCCCTCAATTTAAAATCAAACTAAACCAAACAAACCATATCAAAACACATGAGATTAATATATAATTAATCTTGACTACTTTTCAGTTGACATAAGTCCCCATCGGCATTCACTAAGTAGTCACCCTAGGTCAAGTTCGATTTATTGTGCATCCAACAGGTCACCCTAGCGATTGTTCCTCACTTTGAAAGATGTAAGTCTGCTACACCTTCTTCTTAGCATTATTTTTGCACACTGAAAAGAAAACCCTTTGGTTGGGAAGCTCTACCCCACAGCCGATAAACTATCCCTTTGGATTTGTAAACTTGAGGTAGGTCAAGGCTGATATAACCCCTTCTCAGTTGGTCCATCACACACAGATAGGGTCCTTACATCTTAAATTAAACCCAATCCAATTTTCCCTAGTGGAATTAAATCACACCCTTCTCCCCAATGTAGCCCAAAATCATATATAAATAAGTCAAGCAAATAAATCAAATGCAAAACCAACCTCCCCAATGGAGCCAAATTAAACAACTCCCAGTAGGGGAAATCAAAAAAATCCAAACTCTTATCCCTAGTGGATACATATGAAATCAAATCCCAATATAAACTTGCTTGGAAGGTTCATATACCCAATCCCCAGTAGACTTGAGCCCATATCTCTAGCAAATATGCCTCCACATCAATTAAAAAAACAAATTAAAGTTGATTCAATCTTAATCCCCAGTGAATTATAAATTCTTATCCCCAATAGTTCTTCTTATCCCTAGTAAATTGTCTTCTTCTATGCCATCGACATAGACCCCTCATCTGTCATGTCCATTGAATGCTTGATCCCCTAGCGGATCTACCTCCATATCCTTAACATGGAATTCTCACCAAATCTTATTTCTTATCTTATGCACACCTTTAATACATCAACCAAAATCCTAACAATGTACTCATTCAAATTACATCATCCTAACATTATAATCAACATTTTATGATTTGTGATGGTGATAGATCAAACAAACTATATAATATCATGCTAAACATATTATAGTGTGAATTAACACACTATATTATATTATAATATATGATGTTATATTATAATTTGCTATAATAAAATATATTGTCTAACATTACACTTCTTTAGAATCACTTAAAAGGAACAAATTACAAAATTTTCTCCAAATATGAATAATGTTCATTTTGGATGTAAAACCATTTTTTTTCTATTAGAAATGGTACAAAATAGCATAATTTTGGTGTTGCCTCATGGTGTGTGCCATGAATTTAGCCAAATCTTTCCATCTCAACCTTCAAATTAACATTTTTGTGAGTTTCGGTCCAATGCATTATAACAAAAGTAAAACATACTAAAATGTATAATACATTTAGTAACACACCACCAAGATCATATATATGGAAAGTTATATTGTTATGTACATTATATTTTAATATTCTTTCATATAATATATTATCTTACATTACACCTTAAATCACTTTAAGCAAACAATTTATAAAATTTGGTTGAAAATTGAACATTTATTTTATATGCAAAAATTCCATTCTTTTGATTAAATGACACACCATAGCACACCCCTAATGATGTTCCCTAAAGCTTACCTTAAATTTGGGCAAATCCTATCATCTTAGTGTATAAATCAATATTTTTATAAATTATACCAGTACAAACTCTACTACATCATACTATAACAAACTAAAATATGCTAAACAATAAGTAGTAATACACAGTAGCATGCTATAATGCCTGATGCTACACTATGTTATGACATACTTTATTATAATACACTATAACATATTATATTATATATATTGCATATCATATCACAAGGGATTGCTTAAAATAAAAAGTTATAAAATTAGTCTAAATAATAAAAAACTATATATTTTAGTCATATCACTCACATATTTTGAATTTAAATAATATATTATGATTCCATTCTCTACTTATTATGAATTTGGCCAAATTCCAACATTTTAAAGTCTAAATCAACATTTTTATAAATAATGCTAGTGTAGGCTCAACTACATGATTGTAAAATACTAAAAGAACTTAAAATGCACAGAACAATATATTATGATATATGATGTTGTACTATGCTAGAACATATAATATTTATTTTGAACATAAAATCTTACTTTTTAGACTACAGGTGGCGTAGCACACCTTTGGTACTACAACCTAATTCCCACTTCAAATTTAACAAATTTCATTATCTGATTTATTAAATAAATATTTTTATGATTTATATTAATAAATACTATAAGACACAATACCATAATATACTAAAATATTTCCAAACATCTTATAACATCCAAAAATACATCACTACATGCTCAAATATATGATGCTACATTATACTATAATATATGGTATTATAATATGATTTAGGGTTATGGTTTAGGGCATCCAAATCTCTAATAGTCAAGGGAAGACATTTTCATTAGCTACCATAATTATATTAGGATTAGGTCATTCTTTAGATGTACTCATAAAGACATCTTTATTCAAAGTTTAGGGTATAGGGTTTAGGGTTAGGGTTTAGGGCTAATTTAGGGTTTAGGTTTAGTTTAGGGTTTAGGGTTTAGGGTTAGTTTAGAGTTTAAGGATTAAGGTTCAGGGTTAGTTTAGGGTTTAAGGTTTAGGGTTTAGAGTTGCGGGTTTATGGTTTAGGGTTTAAGGTTGTAGGTTTTAAAGTTTAGGCTTTATGATTTTAGGGTTTAAGGTTTAAGGTTTAGGGTTTTAGTGATTAGGATTTAAGGTTTAGGGTTTAGGGTTTACAATTTAGGGTTTAAGGTTTAGGGTTTACAATTTAGGGTTTAAGGTTTAGGGTTTAGGGTTTAGGGTTTAGTGTTTCAGTTTTAGGGTTTTTGGGGTTTAGGGTTTAGGGTTTAGGTTTTAGGTTTTGGGTTTAAGTTTTTCTTTAGGGTTTAGGGTTTAGGGTTTAAGGTTTTTTAAATTGAGAAAAATTCAAATTCAACATTTCTTCTTTTCGATTTCATCAACCAAGTAACACTCCAAGTTTTCTAAGACATAAGTGATGACATATATCAAAAATGAGCACCCATAGATCAAATCAAAAACCCTAGATAAATAGAAATGTCTCTACTATAAAGACACAGTTCCAAAAGCAACAGATCGAATCGACCATTCTTCAATTTCTCCAGTTCTTATCAGAACCACCCCTGCCGCTGGAGTGGCAGGATCCGCCATCATATCCCTGATCTCTCCCTCCCCCACCACCATGGTTGTAACCTCTATCTCTCCTCACACCTCCATAACCACCACTTTCACCACCCTCTATATCCACCGGTATCTCCCCCCCCACCATTTTCGATTGGCCTTTATACCTTCATTTCCACTACCAGATCTAGACTGAGCCTAGTTGACGGTGATGTTTCCACCATCAAGGTTCTGCCCATTCTTACGGTTTAGGGTTAGTTTTAGGGTTTAGGGTTTAGGATTTAGGGTTTAGGGTTTTAAAATTAAGTAAACTAGTAGGTTTATTTTAATTTAGTTTATTATGTTTACTTTTTATTTATTTGAGTTTATTTTATTTTTTATTTTTATTTAGATTTATTTTTTATTTTTATTTAGTTATGTTAATTTATTTTAGGTTTATTTATTTTAGTTTAGGTTTTTTATTTTAGTTTATTTTTTAGGTTTATGTTTGTTTTTTAGTTGAGTTTTATTTTTATTTTATGTTTTAGGTTTAGGTTTTAGTTTTTATTTTTAAGTTTAGGTTTAGGTTTTTATTTTATTTTTT
Organism: Cymbidium sinense; assembly: GCA_021442155.1. Classification (NCBI taxonomy): domain Eukaryota; kingdom Viridiplantae; phylum Streptophyta; class Magnoliopsida; order Asparagales; family Orchidaceae; genus Cymbidium; species Cymbidium sinense. The sequence goes on along the minus strand of JAKCPB010000300.1, from coordinate 147,087 downwards.
TAGGTTTAGGTTTAAGTTTTTTATTTTAGGTTTATTTTTATGTTTTATTTTTTAGTTTAGCTTTATGTTTATTTTTAGCTTATTTTATTTTATTTAGTTTAGGTTTAGGTTTTATTTATTATAGTTTAGTTTATTTTAGTTTATGTTTAGGTTTATTTCATTTTGTTTATTTTATTTTTATTTTAGGTTTTGGTTTTTTCAGTGTAGGGTTTAGGATTTATTTTTATTTATTTTTATTTTTTATTTTTTTGTTTATTTTTTAGGTTTAGGTTTTTATTTACTTTTAATTTTATTCTATTTTAGGTTTATATTATATTTATTTTATATTTAGTTTTTATTTTATTTATGTTTTCTATTCATAGTTTTATTTTATTTTCTTAGTTTAGTATAGGTTTTTATTTATTTTATTTTAGTTTTCTTTTATTTTTCATTTTATTTATTTTTTTATTTAGGTTTAAGTTTTAGTTTAGGTTTTTATTTTATTTTATTTATTTTATTTTATTTAGGTTTAGGTTTTTTATTTATTTTATTATTAGGTTTTATTTAGTTAAGGTTTAGGTTTTTAGGTTTTTAGGGTTTAGGGTTTAGGGTTTATAGTTTAGGTTTAGGCTTTAGGTTTATAGTTTTTAGGGTTTAGGGGTTTTAGTTTAGTTTAAAAGGTTTAGGTTTAGGTTAGGTTAGGGTTTAGGGTTTTTAAGGTTTTGGGTTTTGGAGGGTTTAGTTTAGTTAGGGTTGAGTTTTTTAGGGTTTAGGGTTTAGAGTTTAGGGATGTTGGTTTATGGTTTGTTTTATGGTTTAGGATTTAGGGTTTAGGGTTTATTCTAGGGTTTAAGTTTTAGGGTTTAGGGTTTAGGGTTTAGGGTTTAGGTTTTTTTTATTTAGTAAACTGATAGGTTTAGGTTTATTTAGTTTAATTAGTTTATTTTTTTAGTTTATTTTAATTTTATTTAGGTTTATTTTTCATTTTTATTTTGTTTAGGTTTAGGCTTATTTTATTTTATTTATTTTAGGTTTAGGTTTTTTTTAGGTTTTATTTTTACATTTATTTTTTAAGTTTAGGTTTTTATTTAGTTTATATTTAATTTTAGGTTTATTTTATTTTTATTTTACATATAGTTTTTATTTTATTTAGGTTATTCATTTTTATATTTATTTTATTTTTTAGTTTAATTTTAGTTTTTTATTTATTTTAGTTTAGTTTAGTTTTTATTTTATTTTTATCTTTAGGTTTAGGATTCAGTTTTAGTTTTAGTTTAGGTTTCATTTTATTTTATTTTTTATTTTATTTAGGTATAGGTTTTATTTGTTTATTTATTTTAAGGATTTTTTTAGTTTAGGCTTAGGTTTTTAGGTTTTTATGTTTTTAGGGTTTAGGATTTGGGGTTTAGGGTTTAGGGTTTACAGTTTTTTGCTTTAGGGTTTAAGGTTTATGGTCTAGCATTTAGGGTTTAGGGTTTTAGGGTTTAAGATTTAAGGTTTAGGGTTTAAGGTTTAGGGTTGTCAGGTTTTAAGGTTTAGGGTTTAGGGTTTAGGGTTCAGGGTTGTAGGTTTAGGGTTCAGGGTTTAGGTTTAGGGTTAGTTTTAGGGTTTAGGGTTTAGGGTTTAGGTTTTAGGGTTTGGGTATTTTTTTTTTCTTAAATGAAGTAAACTCATAGGTTTAAGTTTATTTATTTTATTTTTTATTTATTATAGTTTATTTTATTTTTATTTTTATTTAGTTTAGTTTATTTATTTTTGGTGTACTTATTTTAATTTAGAGTATTTTTAGGTTTAAGTTTATGTTTAGTTTTTAGTTTAATTTTACTTTTATTTTATTTTATAGGTTTAGGTTTTATTTTTTATTTTTATTTTTATGTTTAGGTTTTTATTTTATTTTTTTAGTTTTTGGTTTAAGGTTTTTATTTTTTAGTTTAGGTTTAAGTTTATTTTTAGTTTATATTAATTTATTTTTGGTTAATGTTTAGGATTAGGTTTAGTTTATTTTAGGTATTGTTTTAATTTATTTTAGTTTGGTTTATTTTTGTTTAGGTTTAGGTTTATTTTATTTTTATTTTAGGTTTAGTTTTTTTTTAATTTAGGGTTTAGGTTTTTTTTTATTTATGTTTAGGTTTCATTTTTAGGTTTATTTTTTAGGTTTAGGTTTTTATTTAGTTTTTATTTTATTTTATTTTTATCTTATTTAGGTTTTTTATATTTTTTAGTTTAGTTTAGGTTTTTATTTTTTTATTTTAGTTTAGGTTTTATTTTATTTTATTTTATTTTCTTTTTAGGTTTAGGTTTAGATTTAGGTTTAAGTTTAGGTTTTAGTTTAAGTTTTTATTTTATATTATTATCTTATTTTATTTTAGTTTATTTTATTTTTTTATTTTAATTTAGGTTTATTTCTTATTTTTATTTAGTTTAGTTTATTTATTTTAGGTTTATTTATTTTAGTTTATGTTTTTTATTTTATTTTATTTTTAGGTTTAAGTTTTATTTTTTATTTTTAGGTTTAGGTTTCAATTTTTATTATATTTTATTTTTGTTTAAGTTTTAGCTTTTTATTTTAGGCTTATTTTTATGTTTTAGTTTTTAGTTTTGGTTTAAGTTTCTTTTTACTTTATTTTATTTTGTTTAGTTTAGGGTTGAGGTTTAGTTTAGTTTAGGTTAATGTTTAGGTTTTATTTCTTTTAGTTCAGTTTATTTTAGTTTAGGTTTAGGTTTAAGTTTATTTTGTTAATTTTAGATTTAAGTTTATTTTTAATTTAGGGTTTAGGTTTTATTTTTTGTTAATTTTTATGTTTATTTTTTATGTTTAGGTTTTTAGTTAGTTTAGTTTTTATTTTTTTAGGTTTATTTTATTTTTATTTTATGTTTAGTTTTTATTTTATTTAGGCTTTTTATTTTTAGGTTTATTTTATTTTTAAGTTTAATTTAGGCTTTTATTTATTTTATTTTAGTTTAGTTTTTAATTTTTATTTTATTTTATTTTTACCTTTATGTTTAGGTTTATGTTTAGGTTTTAGATTAGGTTTTTATTTTATTTTATTTTTTATTTTATTTAGGTTTAAGTTTTATTTATTTATTTTATTTTTAGGTTTTATTTAGTTTAGGTTTTGGTTTTTAGGTTATTAGGGTTTGAGGTTTAGTGTTTTGGGTGGAGGTTTAGGGTTTAGGGGTTAGGGTTGTAGGTTTTATGGTTTAAGGTTTAGGGTTCTAGATTTTAGGGATTACGATTATTGGTTTAAGGGTTTTAGGGTTCAGGGTATAGGGTATAGGGTTTAGGGTTTAGGGTTTAGGGTTTAAGGTTTTAGGGTTTAGGGTTTAGGGTTTTTTTTAGAGAAATTCTATTGTCACAAAGAAAAAGTACAAAGTCCTTAAAGGGGTAAATCTCTAAGCTAATACTGAAAGAGCTGCAATAAATCTTAAAGAGATAAACCCCCTAACTATTACAATAATGAAGGAAAGAAAGCAAATGAGAAACCAAAATCAACAACAAAAAATCCATGTGAGCAGTAGTAAACTTCATTTGGTTCGTCTGATACCTATAAGATCCACCTGCTAGACTCTCCTAACCTATAAAAGAACTCCGTAACATACTTTTGAAAGGATGAGTACAATTAAGCAACCATAAAAAGTAAGAGAAAATAAAAGTAGTATAGTAAAGAAAAGGCTTAGGCTCAGTTACAATCATCTCATTGAGCAACACTATATGTAAGAACCAAAACTTTAGTAAAGGGTTACAAAGCCATCATAGGTAGCATACCTCATGTAGCCCATCATCCATAGTTCATCATCTAGCAAGAATGCAAAATCCTCCAAAGAGCAAACATAACACCCAACCACCAAGCCACTAGAACAACTAAGCCCAATAAGGCAGATAATCAACCAAACATCAGGGATAGCAGCAATATAGTAAGAGCATCACCAAAGCCATCACGAAAAAGTAGTAAAAAAATCAAAAGGAGCAAGCATCATGACAGGGGTACACAAACCAAAGACAAACAAGAGCGAAAAGGAAAAACACAAGTGCTCATATCCTCCACCAACAAAGTAGAAAAAATTGCCAGTAAAAACACCCATCTTAAAGCGCAAAGGGGTGGGCACAAAGGCCACTTAAAAAAAAGGGCTATAGCCAAGAGAGAAAAAACAAAGCAGGAGGAAATGTGAAATATAGGTCACAAAAAGAACACCAGCAAGTTTCCAAAATAATCACCAAAAGAGTAAGAAAAATTGGCTAAAATAGCCACCCCTCTAACAACCTAGTTAGCCAATACAACCAACCAAACCAGCCAGCCAACATATCCTCCTAGCTAACCACCACAGTAGTAGAAGACCCAAGTCAGTGTAAATACCAACAGCAGTCATCAAGCCAAAATCACCCAAGACAGCCAAGGAAAGGGTGGAAGAAAATAGCAGCCGCTAAACCTAACCAAGGCTAAAGAAAATTTGATCCAGGTAAGTAGAATAGCCAGCCAAAGACAAAAATGGTATAAAGCCCAGTAAGATAGACTACAACCAACCAACATGAACAACAACATTAAAGGCACCCAATCAAGCCACCAGCACCCGAGGCCAACTAACAGCCACAAAATAGCCTTCAACCAGCCAATCCAGAACAATACCCAAACCCAAAGCCATTGTAGCCAAAAAAGGAAGGCCAATCCAGGAGGATGTCAAAACCATAAACAAAAGAAACAAAACAAAATTAGAAAAACCAACCACCAAGCTCGAGTCAACAAAATAGAGAAAATAATAGCCAACCAACAACCTCCACCATGCCAAAATCAATCCAGAGATAAACCACCTACAACCCCCAGATCAGTCTCCAACAGAAAATGAAAAAAATAGAAAAATAGCTAAGAAAAACCACCTCAAATACCAGAGAAAATTAAACTCATGTATGTTAAGCAGCCTAGAAAAGAGGCAAAATGCATACAAAAAGAAAAACCTATATACCATAGCCACAACCCAAAAGAGGATATAAAAAATAGAAAAGGGAAAATTATGGTAAATACCCAACAAGATAAATAGAAGCCACCAAGATGAAAAAACAAAAATAACCCAAGCTGCACTTACAATAACCACTAGGTAGCAAAAACCAGGCCAATCCAAAAGTAAGAGATCAAAAACATAACCCAGCTCAGGCCAAAGAGAGAAAATAAGTAGATAACCACAACCCAAAGAGGGTTTAATAAGGAGCAACCAAAAGTGAAAGATCATAAAAACCAATAGCAAAAACCAAGCCAAGTATTTATAATCAGAGATAAGGCAATCTAATATTATCCAGATTAACCAAACCTATTAATAGTTTAGGCAAAGTTTGGTTGTCAAATAAAATGAACTCAGTTAAGTTGTCACTAAAGTTAGCCAAGTAATCAGCATAAGCATTACCTTCATGAAGGATGTGGGAAATTTTAAAACAAACTTGAGAAAGAAGATTTTTAGTATGATTAAGAAGATAAAATAATTCAGCATTCCCATTTTTGTTGGAATTAAGCATGTCAAGAAGCAAGAGAGCATCAACTTCAATCCAGATGTTGAGGAAACCTCTATTCAAACAAATTTCAATAGCTTTATTAACAGCCATAATCTCAGCAAAAAAAAATAGAATAGGCTTTGAGAGGATAGGCAATAGCACAAATGACAGTACCTTTAGAATCCTTAAGGATACCACCACAACCATATTTATTGGAAGGAACAAAACCATCAGTATTCACTTTAGTCAAATTGTCTTTAGGTTCAATCTAATGCATAATCTTAGCACTTTTATAAGAGTCAAACTCAGGCAGAATGATGCCCAATTTTTTAGCTACAAATTTATAACCTCTAAGATGAATATTACTAATAAGATTGTCATTAAAAAAAGCATGAATTTTTTCTTTAGTTATAGCCAGGATCATTTTATGGTTCACTAGAATACCATGATATTTAGCATTATTTCTATCCATCCAGATGAACTAGATAAGGGTAATAGCAATTAAAACTTTGATATGACCTTTCACAATATATTTGAAATAGACTTCAAGAAGTTGATATAAAGAAAGAGAACCCTGAAAATAGTTGGTATTAAATAAATCATCATACCAAAACCATAATTTAGAAGCAATAGCACCATTGATAAAAATATGATTTACATTTCCAATATGAAAGCAACAATATCACTTTGAAGTTAAGTAAAACCCTTTAGTCCAAGGCAAAGAGTCCACATGAATAAAGTTATTCAAAATCCTCCAAGCTAAAACCAAATAGAAAATGGAAATGATATTGTTCCAAAGTTTAATAAAAAACAATAGAGGGGTTTTGATTGTCTCTAATAAAATTCCAAACCACTTTCAGAACAATGTCACCATTATAAGAATGCTTAAAAAAAATTTGGTCAGGTTTGCTAAAAGAAATGGGGATATTTTTACAGTTATCAAAAAGAGAAATAGGGATATAATTCTCAAGTTTGCATACATTCCAATTGTTATTAAGCCAAAAAAAATTTTAATTTTGATAGTAGCAGTAGAGTGGGCAGATAAAATGGTGTCAATATAGTCATTGACAATCCAATTTGTCTTGCCAAAAGAAGAAAGAACCAGACTGAATACCTAAAGATATTAATGGTTTGGTAACCCATTTAATGGAGCAAAGCCTTTTCCAAATTGGAGAGTCATCAACTTTATAAGCACAGTTAAGTGGGTGTTTACCTTGGCAATATTTTTCCAACATAAAATTAGCCCAAAGGCTATCATTATTTCTAAAATTCCACCAGAGCTATGAGATAAGGTAATGATAGCTTCATGAATAGGCTTACAACCAAGAGCACTTCTCCCAAAGGATCATACAAGATGTCCAATGCATTCTTTTGGTAGAATTATTGGAGCCCCAAATAAATTTGTCAAGCAAATGATCAATTCTGATAAGTGTAGCATTAGTGGGATAATAGTTTAAATCAAATAAAGAGGCATTGAGTTGAGGGTTCTTTTAAGAATAGTGAGCCTACCACCAAAGGAAAGTAAATTGAATTCCCAAATAGAAATTTTATTTAAAATTTTTTAAATTAACTCATCAAAGAGACGAGAACATTTCGAGCCTTTAAAGAGAGGAGCACCCTAGTACTTAAAAGGTAAGTGTTGATGTTTAAACTTAGTAATATGTAGGATTTGATTGATTTTTTATTATTACTAGAGGAACAACTTTTGTTATCATTGATAGAAAGGTCACTTTCTCTACCAAATTTATTTAAAAAAGACTTGAGATGCTCGATGTGATGAATAGAAGCATTGCAAAAAATAATGAAATCATCTGCAAAACTTAAATGTAAAATAGAAATGCCACCAAGAGTTCTGTAGTACATACTAGGATTATTTAGGAAAAAATCATGATGCTCTCATAGATTCCCCAATAATAAAAATAAATAAGGAGATAAAATTTAATAGAAAACCCAAATAAATTCAGAATATGGAAAAGGAAATCCCAAGAGATGTTATCAAAGGCTTTGGTAATATCTAATTTGAAAAGAATGTTGCCACCTCTAGTCTTAGCATCAAGATGATGAATTAATTCTTGGGCAAGTAAAATATTATTAGAAATGGATCTACCTCTAACAAAACCAATTTGGTTGAGAGAGATAATTCTATTATGTAAAGGACTAAGCCTATTAGTAAGAATATTGGAAATCAACTTATTGAAGAAGATGCAAAGACTAATAGGTCTAAAATAACTCCAATACTCTGGATTATCTTTTTTAGGTTTGAGAATAATAGATGTACTAGAAAAATATCTAGGAAAAGGATTATCATTAAAAAATCAATCACAACCTTAGTCAAATCATTTTTAATTATAAACCAACATTTTTGAAAAAATTGAGTAGTTAAACCCTCGGACTAGCAACATAATCTATGTTCATGCTATTGAAAATTTCATTTTCATTAGCACAATGGTAATCATTATTATCATCATTAGTAATAATAGAAGGAATCAAGTGTGATTGAGAAATAGCTTCATAAGAGCAATTCTAATTAAGCATATTTTTAAAGTAATTAATAACTGATTTCTTAAAATCATTATTCTCCATAAACTAATCTTCATTATCATTTTAAATTTTTTGAGCATTATTTAAAGCTCTCTTTTTATTAACCAAAGCATGGAAATACTTAATATTCCTGCCACCATCCATAATATGTTTACTAGCAGCTTTTTGGTGCCAAAGTCTCTTCCATATTTTGGAAGTTACCAAGTTTATCTTTCAACTCAGTCAAGTCTATAATCTTAGAAGGATCAGACATAACAAAAACTTCAAGATCACAAACCAATTTTTCCATATCTTTAATATTAGCTAAAAGGTTTTTAAATAATGCTTGTTCTACTAGCCCAAATTTTGTTTAAGTCTTTTAAGTTTAAAATAAAGTCTATTCATCCCCATAATAGAATTATCAGGATGTGAAGGAGCATTCCAATTATTATTCACAACATTAAGAAAATCAATATGTTGAATCCACATGTTTTGAAATCTAATAGGAGATAGGTTTTTTAGTCTATTAGAATTATCTTTAGTAGAAATTAGAAGAGAAGCATGATTTGACAATGTTCTGCCTAAATGGTCAACAAAAGTAATAGCCTATTGAGTAATCCAATGACTATTAAAAAGAATTTGGTCCAACTTTTGCCAAAGTCTAGAGTTTTTCCAAGTATAATTAGAGGCCTTAAAGCCAATATCAATTAAATTATAATCAAGGATCATATTGTAGAAATCTTCCATGGAAGAAATATTAGGAGAGCAACCACCACTTCGTTTAGAAGAGAATAAAATGGTGTTGAAATCACCACCAAAAAGGTTTGTTGACAAAGATAGCAAAATTCCTTAAATTATCCTAAAGAAGATTTCTACCAAATCCATAACAACATGCATAAAAAAAGAGCCCAAAACACAATAATCACCATAAGAGATTTGAGCATTAACAACTTGATGAAAGTCATCAAGAATATAGACCTCAACAAAATTATTCCAAAAACACCAAATCTTATTACTAACATAGAGAAAGATTTATTGAAAGTGATCATTCTAGGAAAATGGTTAAGTTTATTAGCATGAATAAGAGGCTCCTGAATAATAAGAAGAGAAATATTATGAATGTGATAAAGATTTCTAATATGATTATGAATAGAGAGGGTACCGATCCCTCTAACATTCTGAACAAGAACATTAAACATAAGGAAAATAGAAAAAGGGGAGCTAAGCAAAGGTTATTAAGAGAGGAGTGAGAGGCCGCAATAGATCTAGTGTTTTTGGACAATTTAGGAGGGAAATTTTTAACATTTTTTTTCTTTTTAGCATGATAAGTTTGGAAGCAATTTTCTTTTCCCCTAGAGTCTTCATCCAAGTAAGATTTAGAAACATTGTCATAGATTTAAGAGAAATCTCCAAGTGTTTGGAGTGAAGTTCACCTTCTTCCAAATCCATATTTAGTTGAAAAGTAGGATTAACATGAATATCAAGATTAGAAATGAGAGATGGTGATGATTTAGAACAATTTAAAGCACAATTAGTAAAATCCAGATAAGAAATGTTTTCTGCATGCTCAACATCATTTAAATCCTCATTAAAAGCTTCATTTTCATCGACCAAAGCCAGCATAGATGTTGGAATAGAATTAAAAGAAATAGAATCATCTTCTAATAACTTATAGAATCTATTATTCTCCACATTAGAAATATTTAAATTCAAAGAAGGAATAAAGGTAAATTATCTTTCCCATTTTGAATATTGGTCAAATCCCTACCAACATTAGAAGCCGAAACATGTTCAACAGGATTAACTCCAATATCTAAGGAATCAACCTCAATAATAGCCTTCATACCATCCTTAGGATATGAGGCCAATTTTTGAACATAAGTAGGAATTGGCTTATGGGTAGAGAAAATAATTTCATTAGGAGGAATTCTTAAGTGGGGATGGAGAATAAAACATTCTGAATTGTCAAGACCATGTATTTTACAGTGGGAACTAAAATTTAGAAGGTTCTCCAATTCAACCTTTTGTGAATACCCATATTTTTCAGAGCCAATCCAAACTTCCTTAGGGTATTTTTTAGTTATGTTTAATTCCATGAGGATCTGATCCATTAAAGGGTGAGTCATTCAGTGGTTGCTTGGTCGAATTACAAAGGCTAGAAAAATAAATCCCTAATAGCAAAAAGCACATGATGGGAAACAAAATGAATGCGCATATTAGGAAGAGAAAACCACATAGGGATTATAGCATATTCTTTCTTAATGTCAAAAAGGGGTGACCACTTCAGCAAACAATTTTGATAATTAAATATGAACTATGAATGATGCAAAAAAACACATGAATAATCCATATCATTAGAAAGTTGAATCATGATATGCCGAGGGTCAATAAGACCAATTGAGAAGGCACCCATAAGCTTGAGATTATGGATAAAAGAGCAGATCTTATCCAAATTCGGATGATGCAAAGCAAATTTATGACAAGAAAAAATTCAAAGGGTTTTTCCAACTTTTCAACATCCACATCAGAGCACATTATTATGGCAAACCTAAAGACATCAAAATGAGATTAACCGAATAAACAGAAGGAGAAATCTTACTAGAGAGCGCTTCCTTAAAAGATTTAGTAGAAGATTGAACATTTGGGCCACCAATCCCCAAAATGTCAGATGCCCTAGCTGAAACATCCATATTTTGAGGTGGAACCCAAGGAATAGAACTCACCACAGCCATGGTCGATGAGAAAACATCATGCAAACGGTTAGTTGCCATTCAAGCCTTTGAAGTCAGTCTAAATTGAAGCCAAAGACACAAAAAACCCCAGTCAGAGGCATGCCACCAAGAGGGATTTGAAAGTCATCATAGAACGAGAGAGCGCTTGGGGTAGGAGGGTTCTGAGTTTAGGGTTTAGCATTGTAGGTTTACGGTTTAGGGTTTAGGATTTTTTTAATTTTTTTAAATTTTTTTTAATTTTTTTAAAATTAAGTAAACTTGCAGGTTTAGGTTTATTTAGTTAATTTAGTTTATTTTATATTTACTTTAGTTTATTTTATATTTCATTTTATTTAGGTTTATTTTTTATTTTATTATTTATTTATTTTAGGTTTATTTATTTTAGTTTATTTTTTTAGTTTATTTGGTTTAGGTTTATTTTTTTAGTTTAATTATATTTTATTTTATTTTTTAGGTTTAGTTTTTTTTTTTTAGGTTTAGGTTTAGGTTTTTTCTTTTATTTTTTTAGTTTAGGTTTTAGGTTTTATTTTGGTTTATTTTAGGTATTCTTTCTTAATTTTGGTTTAGTTTGTTTTAGTTTATTTTATTTTATTTAGTTTAGGTTTAGGTTTAGGTTTAGGTTTTATCAATTTTAGTTTAGTTTATCTTAGTTTAGGTTTAGGTTTATTTTATTTTTATTTTAGGTTTAAGGCTTTTTTATGTTTAGGGTTTAGGTTTTATTTTTTGTTTATTTTTAGGTTTTCTTTTTAGGTTTATATTTTTATTTAGTTTTCATTTTATTTTATTTTATGTTTATTTTATTTTATTTTTAGGTTTAGTTTTTATTTTATTTAGGTTTTTTTATTTATTTTTAGTTTTGTTAGGCTTTTATTTATTTTATTTTATTTTAGTTTTTATTTTGTAATTTTTTTCTTTTTAGGTTTAGGTTAAGTTTTAAGTTATAATTTATGTTTTTCTCAAGTTATTTTTTCATTTTATTTTTTCTAAGGTTTTTTTATTAATTTTATTTTTTGGTTTTATTTTATTTTGGTTAAGGTTTTTAACTTTTCAGAATTTAGGGTTGACGATTCAGGTTTTAGGTTTTTATTTTAGGTTTGATTTTTTAGTTTAAGTTAAGGTTTATTTTTAGTTTATTTTATTTTATTTAGTTTAGGGTTGATGTTTAATTTATTTTAGGTTTAGGTTTAAGTTTTATTTATTTTAGTTTAGGTTTAGGTTTATTTTATTTTGTTTATTTTACTTTTATTTTAGCTTTAGTTTTTATTTTTAGTTTAGAGTTTGGGTTTTTATTTTTTATTTATTTTTAGGTTTATTTTTTAGGTTTAGATTTTTGTTTTATTTTTATTTTATTTTAGTTTTATTTTAGTTTTATTTTAAGTTTAGTTTTGATTTTATTTAGGTTCTTTATTCTTAGGTTTATTTTATTTATTTTTAGTTTAGTTTAGGTTTCTATTTATTTTATTTTAGTTTATTTTTATTTTTTTATTTTATTTTTATGTTTAGGTTAAGGTTTAAGTTTTGGTTTTTATTTTATTTTATTTTTTATATTATTTAGGTTTAGGTTTTATTTACTTATTTTATTTTTAGGTTTTATTTACTTTAGGTTTTTAAGTTTATAGAATTTAGGGTTTATGGTTTAAAGTTTTAGGGTTTAGGGTTTTTGGGTTTAAGGTTTTAGGGTTTAGTGTTTAGGGTTAGAGTTTAGGGTTTAGGGTTTAGGGGTTCGTGTTTAGCTTTTAGGGCTTAGGGTTTTTAGTGTTTAGGGTTTAAGGTATAGGGTTTAGGGTTAGCTTAGGGTTTAGTGTTAGTTTAGGGTAAAGGATTTAGGGTTTATAGTTTAGGGTTTAGGATTTATGGTTTAGTGTTTTTAGGGTTTAGGGTTTATGGTGTATGGTTAATTTAGGGTATAGGGTTTAACGTTTTAAGGTTTAGGGTTTAGGGTTTAGGGTTTAGGGTTAGGGTTAGTATTAAGGGTTTAGGGTTTAGGGTTTTGGGTTTAGAGTTTGGGGTTTAGGGTTTAGGGTTTGTTTTAGGCTTAAGGGTTTAAGGTTTTTAGTATTTAAGGTTTAAGGTTTGGGTTTTGGGTTAGCTTATGGTTTAGGGTTAGTTTAGGGGTAAGGGTTTAGGGTTTTGGGTTTAGGGTTTAGAATTTTGGGTTTAAGGTTTTTAGGGTTTAGTGTTTATGGTTTAGGGTTAGTTTAGGCTTTAGGGTTTTATCTTTAGGTTTATACTTTAGGTTTAGGTTTTTAAATAGTTTTTATTTTATTTTATTTTTATTTTTCATTTAGCTTTCATTTTATTTTTTTCTTAGGTATTTTATTTTTTTATTTTAGTTTTTATTTAGTTTAGGTTTAGGATTCTAGATTTTTAGGTTTTTATTTAGTTTTATTTTTACATTTTATTTTTTAGTTTAGTTAAGTTTATTTTTAGTTTATTTTATTTTATTTTGTTTAGGGTTTAGATGTAGTTTATTTTAGTTTTGGTTTAGGTTTTATTTATTTTATTTTAGTTTAGGTTTAGGTTTATTATATTTTGTTTATTTTATTTTTATTTTGGGTTTGGTTTTTCTTTTTGGTTTAAGGTTTGGGTTTTAATATTTATTTATTTTTTGCTTTATTTTTAGGTTTAGGTTTCTTTTTTTTATTTTATTTTAGCTTTACTTAATTTATTTTACATTTTGTTTTATTTTATTTTATGTTTTCATTCTGTGTTAACACGTAACTGAGTTTAGGTTTTATTTATTTTATTTTAGTTTATTTTATTATTTTATTTTATTTTATTTTTAAGTTTATTAGGTTTTAGTTTAGGTTTTATTTTATTTATTTTATTTTATTTTAGAATTTTTTTTATTTATTTTTTTTAGGTTTATTTAGATTTAGGTTTTAGTTTTTTTTTAGGGTTTAGGGTTTTAGGGTTTAGGTTTAGGTTTTGGGTTTAGGGTTTAGGGTTTAGGTTAGTAGCTTTAGGGTTATGGTTTAGGGTTTAGGGTTTATGGGCTTAGGTTTAGGCTTTAGGTTTAAATTTTAGGGTTTTAGGTTTATGGTTTAGTTAGTTAGGTTTAGGTTTAGGTTTTAGGTTTTAGTTTTAGGTTTATTTAGGTTTAGGTTAGGGTTTAGTAGTTTATAATTTAGGGTTTTAGGTTTAGTGTTTAGGTAGTTTAGGGATTTTTTAGGTTTTAGTTTAGGTTTAGTATAGGGTTTAGTTTTAGGTTTAGTTAGAGTTTAGGTTGGTTTAAACTTAGTTTAAGGTTGTGGGTTTAGGGTTTAAGGTTTAAGATTTAGGTTTTTGGGTTTAAGGTTTAACATTTAGGGTTCTTCGTAAAAAAAAATTAGATAAACTGGTAGGTTTAGTTTTTTTTAATTAATTTATTTTAGTTTAGTTTAGTTTATTTTTATTTTTATTTTCATTTAGGTTTATTTTTTATTTTTATTTAGCTTTATTTCTTTATTTTAGGTTTATTAATTTTAGTTTAGGTTTTTCAGTTTTAGTACATTTTTTAGGTATAGGTTTAGATTTATGATTATTTTTAGTTTACTTTTAATTTTAATTTATTTTTTTTAGGTTTTGGTTTTATTATATTTTTTTAGGTTTATTTTTTTGGTTTTATTTAGTTAGGTTTATGTTTATTTTAGTTTATTTTATTTTATTGGTTTAGGGTTTAGGTTTACTTTTGTTTTATGTTTAGGTTTAGGTTTTATTTTTAGTCTTGGTTTAGGTTTATTTTATTTTATTTATTTGGGTTTAGGTTTTTTTTAGTTTAAGTTTAGGTTTTAATTTTTACTTATTTTTATGTTTAATTTTTATGTTTATATTTTATGTATAAGTTTTATTTAGTTTTTTATTTTATTTTATTTTAAGTTTATATTATTTTTATTTTTGGTTTAGTTTTTTATTTTATTTAGATTTTTTATCTTTAGGTTTATTTTATTTTTTAATTTAGTTTAAGTTTTTTATTTATTTATGTTTGTTTTGTTTTTTATTTTTATTTTATTTTATTTTTAGTTTTAGTTTTAAGTTTAGGTTTAGGTTTAGGTTGAGGTTTTATTTTATTTTATTTAGGTTTATGTTTTTATTTATTTTATCTTTAGGTTTTATTTCATTTAGGATTAGGTTTTTAGGTTTTTTTTAGGGTTTAGGGTTAGGTTTAGGTTTAGGGTTTTAGGGTTTAGGTTAAGGGTTAGGGTTTTAAATTTTTTTATTTTTTATTTTAGGGTTTAGGGTTTAGGTTTAGGTTTTAGGTTTAGGGTTCAATTTTTTGTTCATGGTTTAGGGTTTTATTTATTTTAAATAGAGAACAAATTGATTTAACATTTCATCTTTTGATTTCATCAACCAAGTAACACACTAAGTTTTCTATAACCGATGACATAAACAAAAAATGAGCAAGCATAAATCAAAACCCTAGATAATTAGAACCATCTCCATTGTAAACGCAGTTCCATAAGCAATAGATCGGATCAGCTGTTCTTCACTTTCTCCAGTTCCCATCAGAACCACCCCATCCTCTTGAGTAGGGGGATCCACCATCATATCTCTCTCTCCTCCACCACCATGAATGTAACCTCCGTTGCTCCTCGCCTCCATATCCACCACTACTAGCACCTCCATATCCATTACCTCCAGATCCCCACCACCACTCTAATGTCCGCTCTGTCTTCACCTCCCATCTAGATTAAGCTTGGTTGATGTTCTGCCGTCAGGTTAGCATTCTTAGGTGTTTAGGTTTATTAGGCTTTAGGGTTTAGGTTTATTTTTAAATTTATTTAGTTTTTTTGTTTAGGTTTTGGGTTTTAGGTTTAGGTTTAGGTTTAGGGTTTAGAGTTTAGGGTTTATGGTTTAGGGTTTAGGGTTTAGAGTTTAGGGTTTATGGTTTAAGGTTTTAGGGTTTAAGCTTTTAGGGTTTAGGGTTTAGCATTTAGGGTTTAGGGTTTTAGGGTTTACGGTTTATGGTTTAGGGTTTTAGGGTTTAGGGTTTAGGATTTAGGGTTTTAATTTAGGTTAATTTAAGATTTAGGGTTTAAGTTTAGGGTTTAAGTTTTAGGGTTTAGTGTTTAGATTTAGATTTAGTTTATTTAGGGTTTTAGGTTTAGGGTTTTGGGTTTAAGGTTTAGGGTTTAGGGGTTTAAGGTTTAGGGTTTAAGGTTTAGGGTTTTAGGGTTTAGGGTTTAGGGTTTATGGTTGTAGGTTTAGGGTTAGTTTTAGAGTTTAGGGTTTAGGGTTTGGGTTTTTAATAAAAAATTAAGACAACTAGTAGGTTTAGGTTTATTTATTTTATTTTTTTATTTTAGTTTATTTATTTATTATTTTGATTTAGGTTAATTTTTATTTTTATTTAGTTTAGTTTCTTTATTTTTGGTATATTTATTTTAGTTTAATTTTTAGGTTTAGGTTTAGGTTTAGGTTTAAGTTTTTTTTTTAGTTTAGTTTTATTTTTATTTTATTTATTAGGTTTTGGTTTTATTTTTTATTTTTAGGTTTAGGTTTAGTTTTTTATTTTATTTTTTTAGGTCTAGAATTTAGGTTTTTCTTTTAGGTTTTATTTTTTGGTATATTTATTTATTTTAATTTATTTTAGTTTAGGTTTAGGTTTATTTTATTTTTATTTATTTTATTTTTATTTTAGGTTTTTTTTTTGTTTAGGGTTTAGGTTTTATTTTGTATATATTTTTAGGTTTTATTTTAATGTTCTTTTTGGTTTAGGTTTTTATTTAGCTTTTATTTTTTTTTATTTTAGGTTTATTTTATTTTATTTTATGTTTAGTTTTTATTTTATTTAGGTATTTTATTCTTTGGTTTATTTTATTATTTAGTTTAGTATAGGTTTTTATTTATTTTATTTTAGTTTATATTTATTAGTTTATTTTATTTTATTTTTAGGTTTAGGTTTAGGTTCTAATTTAGGTTTTTATTTTATTTTATTATTTTATTTTATTTAGGTTTAGGTTTTACTTATTATTTTATTTTTAGTTTTTATTTAGTTTAGGCGTTCAGGGTTTAGGGTTTAGGGTTTAGGGTTTAGAGTTTTAGGGTTTATGGTTTTAGGGTTTATGGTTTAGGGTTATGGTTTAGGGTTTAGGGTTTAGTGTTTAGGATTTAGGTTTAGGGTTTTTTGCATTTTTTTATTACGGTTTAGGGTTTAGGGTTTAGGGTTAGCTTAGGGTTTAGGTTTAGTTGACCAATCAAAGTTGATTGTAGGCTTTGGTTTCAATTATTTAAGATTTGGTTTTATTTAGGCCAACTTGAACCTTTAGGTCAATTTGAGCTAAGTAGGTCAATTGGGTTCAATTAGGTCCAATCATGGCTTTGGTCAAGTTCAACAATCAATTTGGAATGAACTTGAGCTATTAGTTGTAATCAATTTGGTTTATATTTTGATTTAACCCAATTTAGTCTTTTAGGTCAATTTGGGTCAACTTAGGTCAAGAGGGCCAATTGGGTTTGGTTTGACTCAATTGAAGGTCAAGTCATATTTAAATATTGATTTTGATTTAGTATGAATCATTAGTTTAAAGGGATTTGGCTTAGGTTGCAACTTGTAGTTTGTTCATATGGGTTAAGGGGTTGACTTGGTCAAATGACCAAGTTGACTTAGTTGACAATTTAATGACAATTGATTAACCTAGGGTGATTAACAATCATGATGGGAGGTTTTGATAGACTTCGTTCAATCTAATTTGAGTATGGGTTTAATTGGCTTGATTTTGGGTTGAGTTTGATTTAGTTAAGTTTATTTATGGATTTGGGATTGATATACAAATTCAATAATTGGCTTGGGTTCAAATGGGTTTTGGTTCATTTGAACATTTCAAGTCAAAAGGGTTAAGTTGGGTTTGACTTGGGTTGATTTTGGTTTGGCTTGATGATTGTATATTTCATTTATATTTGTGAATATGATTGAAGGTAAGAATGATTCATGAGAAAATCAATTGAATTTGGGTTTTGGAATGAAGGAATTTTGCTAAGTCCATGGAGGTCATGTGGCTTAGTTTGGATTTTGATTTGGTTTAATTTAATTTTGATGATTTAAATGTATATTTCATTTAAATTTGTGAAGATGATTGAAAATATGATTGATTTGTGAGAAAATCAATTGAGTTTGACTTGATTTGGATTAAGATTTGGCCAAGTCCATAGGATGTCATGGCTTGGAAGGGTTTTGATTTAATTTGATTTAGTTTGATTTAGTTTTGATCATTTGAATGTAGATGTGATTTTATTTAGAAAGATGATTGAAGATATAAATTGATTATGAGAAAATGAATTGCTTTTGTAGTGATTTGGATTAATATTTGGCTAATTCCATGGGATAGGTCATATGGCTTAAGAAAGGTTTCAAGTTTGGATTTGATCATGCACTTCAATCATTTGGTTTTAGAATTTGGCTTTGGATTTGGATTTGGATTTGAATTTGATGTTTGAATTGAACTTGAGGTTTAGTTTGAGAAGGTGAACATGGATTGGATTTAGGTTGTAGGGTAGGTGGATTATCCTAATCCCTAAGGCATAACCTAATCCTATGGCTAACCCTTCTAAGTCTTTCAGCTTGGGTTAAGTGTTTACCTAATTGTTAGAAGTGTCTTATGACTAGGAAAGTCTTAGTGTCTAGAGGACTCTTATGTCTAAGATGGGAAGATTGAACCCCACACAAAAGTGAGGTTAATAGGCCTTAGGCTCCATAGTGTTGCCCTTGGAGATAGATGATTGGAAGACTGAAGCCAAGTTTCACAAATATAGACTCAGATAGATCTTCCAAAGCTTTGCTTAGGAGACAATGGATACATGAGAAAAACATAGTTTCATCCTCTCTACATTAGTGTATGAAGTTTGTGAGAGGAGGGATCATCTACTTTGTCAAAGGAGATCTCCCTCAAAATTAACAAGCCTATTCTCACGAACTTGGCCAAAGTTTAAAAATTAAAAAAAAAGAAAAAGAAAAGGAAAGAGAAAAATAAAAAGGAAAAGAAAATAAAAGGGAGCAAAAATAGACTTGGAGGAGGAAGTGGAGCATGACATTAGATTCCATGTCACCCATTCAACTATGGGTAGGATGACTTGACCTCCACCGTGCAGGCTGAGGCCGGCCTGAGGCCCTGTGGTGGAAAACCTCATTATTGGCCACCCAATAGAAGATATATCCCAACTTCCAAGAGTACACCTGCATCCATATAGACTTAGAATCTAGTTCATGATGAGTCTTATATGGTTTGACCAGCCGCCTCTTCGAGTAGATTTCTTAGAGGTGACACTTGAGCCGAGATAGATGAAGACCAGCTCCAAAGAAAAGCATAAGTGTATCCAATTCTATATGTGAAATAGTTAGGCATCGCTGAACCTTAGCCCTAACCCCACTTGCCTCTCAAAAGCTCGGGTTTGATAGTTAAGAAGCCCTTGAGTCATCCATAGGTGTGAAGACTCATAGGTTCTTGGAGCATAATCCTCAAGTCAAGAAGTTGATGTAAAACTTGAGGATGATTCTTATAAAGATTTAATTAGAATTACCTTTTGATTGGTACTTGCCTTGTGTTCATAATTTAGCAAAGAAAGGGTTAATCCCACATAATTAGTGAAAGCACAGTCGACTACTGAAAGAATATGAAGAACAAATGAAAAGCTCTCAATCAAGACCGGACTAGATTCAAGATGGGTCCAAATAATGATGACGACATGCTTAGTCATCACCAATCATTTAGAATCGATAGGTTCTTTTCAAATCACATTAAATCATATGAGGAGTCGTTTAGAAACTTCGATGATCTAGATGATTTTGAAGTTAAAGATGCACCGTGAGTTTGAAGAAGAGATCAAGTCAACCATCAATGAGCTCAAGGAAATCAACTTAGGAACTAAAGAAGATTCATGCCCTACATACATTAGTTCTTTATTGAATGAAATTGAAACTAATGACTTAGTTAGGTTATTTCCTGAGTTTAAGGATTGCTTTGCATGGAGTTCTTAAGAGATGTCTAGATTGGCTCCTGATGTAACGGTCCATAAACTAGCAATAGAGCTTACTGCTAACCCTATCAAGCAAGCTCCTAGATTAAACATTGAACAACAAGTCATTTCTGAAGTCAAGAAACTGATCGATGTTGGCTTCATCTAGGAAGAAAAATACCCTACCTGGTCAACCAGCATCATCCCAATTAAGAAAATGAATTTCCAAATTCACATATGTGTTGATTTTAAGGATTTAAATAAGGCATTCCCAAAAGACGATGTTGCACTACCAATCATGGAGCCGCTGGTGGACATTGCCTCATCTCATGCAGTATTCTCTTTAATGGATGGCTCATCTAGATATAAACAAATAAATATTGCCCCTGAAGATGAAATAAATACTACTTTTAGAACCCTGATCAAAATCTATTGCTATAAAGTCATGCCTTCCTGCCCTAGAAATGCTGGTGCTACATACCAGTAGGCTATGACACAAATCTTCAATGAACTCATTCATCATCAAGTTGAGTGCTATGTTGATGATCTTGTGCTCAAAAGTAGAAAAAGGAAAGACTATCTCTTTGACTTGAAAGTAGTTTTCAAATAGTTAAAATAATTTAACCTCAAAATGAACCCCTGAAGTGTGCATTCGTGAGAAATCGGGTTTGTTGTCCCACACCAAAGAATCAAAATAGATCTAGAGAAGATCAAGGAAATATTAAAAATGCCACCCCAAAAAGTTTGACTCAACTCGATCATTCTAAGGACGCATATCTAACAAGCTTTATATCCAACTTATCGGGAAGATATTAGTCGCTTTCAGCACTTGTCAAAAGGATGCCAAGTTCATGTAGGATGACAAGTAAGAGCATGTCTTTGAAGACATCAAGCATTACCGATGACATCGGGTTCTAGTTATTCCCTCTTTCATACTTTATCGCTATGTTAGATGACTCTGTTTGTGATTTATTAGCCCAAGCCAATGATGAAGGGAAGAAAAATGCACTCTACTACCTCAGCCATCATCTAATCCCTGTTTGTGATTTATCCACCCATTAAGAAGAATTTCTTAGCTTTAATCTTTCCATCCCAAAAGTTACACCACTACATGCTTCCTCATAAGGTGAACTTAATCTCTAGGATCAATCCACTACAGTATCTCATGATATGGCTGATGCTATCCAGACAGTTGAAATGATGGTCCATGATCCTCTAGCTATTTGACATTACCTTTATGCCCCTCCGTGCAATGAAAGGATAAGCGCTAGTGGATTACTTAGCAGCACACCCACTTCCTGGTGACTCTCTTCTTAGTGATGATTCCCCCAGTTTAAAATTCATGAACTTAGGGGATACTAACATTCATTACTAGGAGGTGTACTTTGATGGTGTGGCTTCCTCTCAAAGAGGAGAAGAACCATAATCTATTATTCTAGGAAAGGCGGGGGTAGGAATAGTTTTCTAAACTCCAGACTGCGATGTGGTGAGATTCTAATATCATCCGTCCAATCTTGAAGGAATAACGAAGCTGAATATGAGGCTCTAATTACTGGTCTGAAGTTATCTGTTACTCGAAGCATCCAGAACATTAACATCTTCGGGGATTCTCAGCTAGTTATCAACCAAATCATTGGGTCCTATAAGGTTATGAAGCCCAAGCTCCATCACTACCACAAGTACACCATAGAGTTATTGCCCCAAATTTCAGAGGTTTGCATTTATAAGATTCCTCGAGGAGAGAACGTCATAGTGTATGCTTTAGCCAAGCTTGCCAAAGAGTTGGCATGTCCGAAGGATGAGTCGATATCAATAAAGGTCCAATATAGACAATTCTTATCACTTATTAATATTGAACTCATCAAAAAGTACTATCTTGAAGGGGAGGTTGCCATTCCAAAGAAGGATGAGGAGTTAGATTGGAGGAAACCATTCATGTATTACCTAAATAAAGGAAAACTACCTAACGAGAAGTCCCAAGACTATCAGATGAAATAGAGAGCACTTTCCTACACTCTTATGGATGGTGTCTTATACTGCTGGTCCCTCGCACACTAACAATGTCAACACAAACATATAAAAACAAAATATATATTCACTTGTGGATTAGGAGGACACCCCTAGCCATACCTTTTCTGAAGCAGGTATCCTATCTTTTGGGCAATGTCAGCAAAACTCCCCATAAGAATTGCCTTACTACTCTTGAGTTGATATAAGTCTCCAAAGGCATTCACTCTGTAGTCATCCCTAAGTCAGGTTCAATTTATTGTGCTACTAATAGGTGGGTTGTTCCCCCGCTTTAGAAGATGTAAGTATAATATGCCTTCTTCTTATCACAACCATTGCACACTGAAAGGAAACCCCTTAGGTTGGCTAGCTCTACCCCATGGGGAGTACACTAACCATTTGGATTTTTAAATCTGAGATAGGAAAAGTCTAATATAGCCCTTTTTTAGTGGGTCCATTGCACACTGACATGGTCCATAAATTAAATCTATCAAATTTGACCAAGCTCACATCCCTAGCGGATATGCCCTCAATTCAAAAATGAACTAAGATAAAATTAATCTTGACTACTTTTGAGTTGACATAAGTCCCCAGTGACATTAACTTAGTAGTCACCCTAAGTCAAGTTTGATTTATTGTGCATCCAATAGGTCACCCTAGCAATTTTTTCCTCACTTTGGAAGATGTAAGTCTGCTATGCCTTTTTTCTAGCATAGCCATTACACACCAAAAGGAAACCCCTTAGGTTGGCTAGCTCTTCCACGCAGCAGGTAGACTATCTTTTTTGATTTGTAAACCTGAGGTAGGTCAAGCTTGTTTTAGCCCCTTCTCAGTGGGTCCGTCGCACATCAATAGGATCCATACATTAACTGAGATTAAATTAAACCCAATCTAATTTTTCCCAGTAGAGTTAACTCACACCATTCTCGCTATTGGAGCCCCAAATCATATATAAATAACTCATGCAAATAAATCTAATTAAAAAAACTCCCAAGAGATCTAAATCAAAGAAATCCAACCAAACTCTTATCGTTAGCGGATACATCCCCGAATAAATCTATGAAATCAAACTCAAATCCTATTCCCCAATGAATAGCCTGAACATGCTTCCCTAGTGGAAGCTTCATATACTTATCCCCAGCAGACTCGAGCCCATATCTCTAGTAGATATGCCTCCATATCAATTAAAATAAAATAAATTTAAGTTTATTTGATCTTAATCCTTGGTGGATTATAGATTCTTATCCTCAGCAGATCTTCTTTGCAAAATCATATAATCAAATCAAATTAAATCCTTATCTAGTAGATTTTCTTTTTCTCTTCCCTCATCATAGACCCCTCACATGTATTGTCCAATGCATGTGTGATCCCCTAGCGGAACTCCGTCCATGTCCTTGACATGGTATTCTCATCAAATCTTATTTCTTCTCTTATGCACACCTCTAATACTTCAACCAAAAGCTTAATAATGTATTCATTCAGATTACATCATCTTAACATTGTAATTTACATTTTATGATTTGTGATGGTGCAAGCTCAAACTAAATAATCAATATCATGCTAAACATATTATAGTGTGAATTAACACACTATATTATATTATAATATATGATTTTATATTATAATTTGCTATAATATAATATATTATCTAACTTTAGACCTCATTAGAACCACTTAAAAGGAACAAATAACAAAACTTTCTCAAAATATGAATAATGTTCATTTTGGATGTAAAATTATTATTTTTCTATTAGAAATGCTGCAAAATAGCATAATTTTGGTGTTCCTTCTTGGTGTGTGCTATGAATTTGGCCAAATTCTTCAATCTCAACCTTCAAATTAGCATTTTTGTGAGTTTTAACCCAACATATTATAACAAAAGTAAAACATACTAAAATGTACTATAACATTTAGTAACACACCACCACATTCATATATATGTAAATTTATATTGTTATGTACATTATATTATAATATGCTTTGATATAATATATTATCTTACATTACACCTTCAAATGAATCACTTTAAGCAAAATATTCATCAAATTTGATTGAAAAATGAACATTTATTTTGGATACAAAATTTCATTATTTTGATTAAATTACACACCATAGCACACCCCCAATGATGTTCCCTAAAGCTTACCTTAAATTTGACCAAATCCCATCATCTCAATAAATCGATATCTTTATGAATTATACCTGCAAAACTATACTACATCATACTATAGCAAACTAAAATATGCTAAATAATAAGTGGTAATACACAATAGTATGTTATAATGCAAGATGCTACACTATGTTATGGCATCCTATATTATAATACATTATAACATATTATATTATATTATATTGCATATCACATGTAATGGATTGCTTAAGATAAAAATCATAAAATTAGTCTAAATAATAAAATACTATATATTTTAGTCATATAACTTACATATTTTAAATTTAAACAAAATATTATGATGCCATGCTCTACCTATTATGAATTTATCCAAATTCCATAATTTTAAAGTCTAAATCAACATTTTTATAAATAACTCTAGTGTAGGCTTGACTGCATGATTGTAAAATAATAAAAGAATTTAAAATGCGCAGTATAATATATTACGATATATGATGTTATATTATGTAACAACATATAATATTTATTTTGAACATAAAAATGTACCTTTTAAACTACAAGTGGCGTAGCACACCTTTGGTACTACAACCTAATTCCCACTTCAAATTTAACAAATTTCATCATCTGATTTATTAAATTAATATTTTTATGATTTATATTAATATAGACTAGCACAATACCATAATATACTAAAAATTTCAAAACATCTTATAACATCCAAAACACATCATTATATGCTCTAGGATATGATGCTACATTGTACTATAATATATGGTATTATATTATGATTTAGGGTTAGGGTTTAGGATATTCCAATCTCTAATAGTCAAGGGAAAGTCTCTTGAAGATAATTTTGTACCATACCATAACTATGGATTAGGTCATTCTTTAGATCTACTCTAATGACATCTTTATTCAAGGTTTAGAGTTTAGGGTTTAGAGTTAGGTTTTAAGGTTAGTTTAGGGTTTAGGTTTTAGGTTTAGTTTAGTGTTTAGGGTTTATGGTTTATGGTTTGTGTTTAGGGTTTAGGGTTGTAGGTTTTAGGGTTTAAAGTTTACAGTTAAGATTTTAGGGTTTTAGGGTTTAGGGTTTATGGTTTAGGATTTAGTGTTTAGGGTTTAGGGATTTCAGGGTTTAGGGTTAAGGATTTAGGGTTTAGGGTAAAGGGTTTTGGTTTTAGGTTTGGGGTTTAAGTTTTAGTTTAGGGTTTATGGTTTTTTTAATAGAGAATAAATTCATATTCAACATATATTCTTTTCAATTTCATCAACCAAGTAGCACCCCAAGTTTTCTATGGCATAAGCAATGACATAGATAAAAAAATGAACACCCATGGAGAAAATCAAAAACCCTAAATAAGTAGAACCATCTCTACTGTAAAGTAACAGTTCCCTATGTAGAAGATCGGATCGGTCGTTCTTCAGTTTCTCCAATTCCCATCAGAACCACCACCGCCTCTCGAGTAGTGGGATCCTCCATGATATTCGATCTCTCCCTCTGCCACCACCATGGCTGTAACCTCCATTGCTCCTCCCTCTATAACCACCACTACTCTGACTGCCACCTCCATATCCACCACTACGGTAACTATCACCTCTGTCTTTTTCCTCCATCCATCTGGACTGGCCCCTAGTTGATGGTGATGTTCCTGCCATCAAAGTTCTACCCATTCTTAAGGTTTAGGCTTAGTATAGGGTTTAGTGTTTGTTTAGGGTTTAGTGTTTAGGGTTTAGTGCTCGGGGTTTGAGGTTTAGGGTTGTAGGTTTTAGGGTTTAAGGTTTAGGGTTGAGAGTTTAAAGTTTAGGGATTTATTGTTTCAGGGTTTAGGGTTTAGGGTTTAGGGTCTAGGATTTAGGTTTTAGGGTTTTGGGTTTTAGGGTTTAGGGTTGTAGGTTTATGGTTATAGGTTTAGGGTTAGTTTTAGGGTTTAGTGTTTAGGATTTAGGGTTTAGGGTTTTTTTTTTTAAAAAAAAAATTTAGTAGTTTAGGTTTATTTAGTTTATTTTTGTTTATCTGAGTTTATATTATTTTTTATTTTGTTAGGTTTATCATTTATCTTTATTTAGTTTAGTTTATTTATTTTAGGTTTATTTATTTTATTTTAGGATTTTTATTTTAGTTTATTTTTAAAGTTTAGGTTTACTTTTTAGTTAAGTTTTTTTATTTTATTTTTTAGATTTTGGTTTTATTTTTAATTTTTAGGTTTAGGTTTAGGTTTTTATTTTATTTTGTTTAGTTTAGGTTTTAAGTATTTATTTTAGGTTTATTTCTAAGTTTTATGTTTTAGTATAAGTTTAGGTTTATTTTTAGTTTATTTTATTTTACTTAGTTTAGGTTTAGGTTTAGGTTAAGTTTTTATTAGGTTTAGGTTTAGGTCTTATTTATTTTAGTTTAATTTATTTTAGTTTAGGTTTAAGTTTATTTTATTTTTATTTTTATTTTTACTTTTCTTTTATTTTTTATTTATTTTTTAAGTTTAGGTTTTTATTTAGTTTTTATTTTATTTTATTTAGGTATTTATATTTAGGTTTATTTTATTTTTTTAGTTTAATTTATATTTTTATTTACTATATTTTAGTTTATTTTTATTTTTTATTTTATTTTATTTTTAGGTTTAGGTCTAAGTTTTAGTTTAGGTTTTTATTATATTTATTTTATTTTATTTAGGTTTAATTTGATTTATTTATTTTATTTTTATGTTTTATTTAGTTTAGGTTTAAGTTTCTAGGTTTTTAGTGTTTAGAGTTTAGGATTTAGGGTTTAGGGTTTAGGATTTAGTGTTTAGGCTTTAGGGATTAGGGTTTTTTGGGTTTAGGGTTTAGTGTTTAGGTTTTAAGGTTTAAGGTTAGCTTAGGGTTTAGGGTTATTTTAAGGTTTAGGGTTTAGGTTTTAGGGTTTAAAGTTTAGGGTTAGTTTATAGTTTAGGGTTTAGGGTTTGAATGTTTAGGGTTTAGGGTTTAGGATTTAAGGTTACGGTGAGGGTTATGGTTTAGGGTTTAGTGTTTAGGGTTTAGGTTTTAAGGTTAGTTTAGGGTTTTGGGTTGTAGGTGGGTTAGTTTTAGGATTTTGTGTTCAGGGTTTAGGGGTTAAGATTTAGGGTTTAGAGTTTAGGATTTAGGATTTAGGGTTTTTTTAAACTGGTAGGTTTTTATTTATTTGTTTTACTTATTTTTTATCTTACTTTATTTTATTTTTTATTTTTATTTTATTTAGGTTTATTTTTATTTATATTTAGTTAATTTATTTTATATTTATTTATTGGTTTAGGTTTTAATTTTAGTTTATTTTTTAGGTTTAGGTTTAGGTTTATGTTTCTATTTTTTTTAGTTTAGTTTTATTTTTATTTTATTTTTATTTTTAGGTTTTGGTTTAGGATTTTATTTTTGTTTTTTAGGTTCAGGTTTTAGGTTTTTATTTTAGGTCTATTTTTAGGTTTTATTTTTTAATTTAGGTTTTGGTTAATTTTTATTTTATTTTATTTTATTTAGTTTAGGGTTTAGGTTTAGTTTATTTTAGCTTTGGGTTTAGGTTTTATTTATTTTAGTTTATTTGATTTTAGTTTAGGTTTATATTTATATTATTTTGTTTATTTTAGGTTTTGGTTTTTTTTTTAAGTTTAGGTTTTAGATTTTATTTTTTATTTATTTTTAAAGTTATTTTTTGGTTTAGGTTTTTATGTAGTTTTTATTTTATTTTATTTTAGATTTATTTTATTTTTATTTTACCTTTAGTTTTTATTTGATTTAGGTTTTATATTTTTTTAGCTTTATTCTAATTTTTCTTTAGTTTAAGTTCTTATTTATTTTATTTTAGTTTATTTTTAATTTTTTATTTTATTTTATCTTTATGTTTAGGTTTAGGTTTTATTTATTTTAGTTTAGTTTATTTAAGTTTAGGTTTATATTTATTTTATGTTTTGATTTTTCTTTTAAGTTTACTGTTTATATTTTATTTCATTTTATTTATTTTTAAGTTTATTTTTTAAATTTAGGTTTTTATTTAGTTTTCTATTTTATTTTATTTTAGATTTATTTTATTTTAGATGTATTTTATTTTTATTTTATGTTTAGTTTTTATTTTAGTTAGGTTTTTATTTTTTAGTTTTATTTTATTTTTTTAGTTTAGTTTAGGTTCTTATTTATTTTATTTTAGTTTAGTTTTTATTTTTTATTTTATTTTATTTTAGGTTTAGGTTTAGGTTTAGGTTTTAGTTAGGTTTGTATTTTATTTTATTTTATTACTTTATTTAAGTTTATGTTTATTTTATTTTTAGGTTTTATTTTTTAGGTTTAGGTTTTAGGTTTTAGGGATTAGTGTTTAGGGTTTAGGGATTAGGATTTAGGGTTTATGGTTTTAGGTTTGGGGTTTAAGGTTTTTAGGGTTATTTTTAGGATTTATTTGAGGGTTTAGTGTTTAGGGTTTAGGTTTTATTGCTAGGGTTTGGGTCCAGGGTTTAGGATTTAGGGATTTTTTTTTACTTTTAATTTTCTAAAATTTTTATATTTTTTTTTAAAATTAGGTCTAGGATTATTTTGTTTATTTAATGTATTTTTATTAATTTTAGTTATTTTTTATTTTTTTTTCTTTTTATTTAGTTTTATTTTTATTTTTATTTAGTTTATTTTATTTATTATAGGTTTACTTATTTTAGTTTATTTTCTCAGTTTAGGATTATTTTTTAGTTAAGTTTTTTTTTATTTTATATTTTAGGTTTAAGTTTTTTTTTTATTTTTAAGTTTAGGTTTAGGTTTCTATTTTATTTTTCTTAGGTTTAGGTTTTAGGATTTTATTTTAGGTTTATTTTTAGGTATTATTTTTTAGTTTAGGTTTAGGTTTATCTTTAGTTTATTTTATTTTATTTAGGTTTTAGGTTTATGTTTAGGTTTATATTTTATTTATTTTTGTTTAGTTTATTTTAGTTTCGGTTTAGGTTTCTTCTATTTTTATTTTAGGTTTAGGTTTTTTCCTTTTAGTTTAGGGTTTACATTTTATTTTTTTTATTCATTTTTTATTTTTAGGTTTATTGTTTAGGGTTTTTTATTTTGTTTTATTTTAGGTTTATTTTATTATTATTTTAGGTTTAGTTTTTATTTTATTTATTTATTTTATTTTTTAGTTTAGCTTATGTTTTTGTTTATTTTATTTTAGTTTAGTTTTTAATTTTTATTTTATTTTATTTTTTCGATTTAGGTTTAAGTTTAGGTTTAGGTTTTGGTTTTAGTTTAGGTTTTATTTTATTTTATTTTTTTGCTTTATTTTGATTTAAGTTTTTTTTTTTTTTTTTTTTAAGTTTTATTTAGTTTAGGTGCAGGTTTTTAGCTTTTTAGGGTTTAAGATTTAGGGTTTATGGTTTAGGGTTTAGGGTTTAGGGTGGGTTTGGGGTTTTGGGTTTTGGGTTTAGGGTTTAGGGTTTAGGGTTTAGGGTTTAGGGTTTAGGATTTATGGTTTAGGGTTAGTTTTAGGGTTTAGTGTTTAAGGTTTAATGTTTAGGGTTTAAATTTTAGATCTAAGGTTTAGGTTTTAGTTTAGAATTTAGGGTTTCTAGTTTTTTTTAAGAGAGAACAAATTTAGATTCAAAATTTATTCTTTTTGATTTCATCAACTAAGTACCACACCAAGTGTTCTGAGATACAAGCAACAACATAGATAAAAAATAAGCATGGAGAGAGCAAATCAAAAACCTTTGATAACTAGAACCGTCTATACTATAAAGACAGTTTCATAAGCAGCAGATCATATTAGCCATTCTTCAGTTTCTCGAGTTTCCATCAGAACCACTCCAGCCTCTTGGGTAGCGGGATCCACGATCATATCCCAGATCCCTCTCTCCGCCACCACCACGACTGTAACCTTCATCGCTTTCATAACAACCACTACTTCGACCACCGTCTCCATATTCACCAACACCTCCAAATGCCCCTCCACCACTATGGTAACCACTACCTCTGCCTTTGACTCCATCGCTAGATCTAGACTAAGCCTGATTGATGGTGATGTTCCTGCCATCAAGGTTTTACCAATTCTTAGAGTTTAGGTTCAAGTTTATTAGGTTTTGAGGTTTTGGTTTATTTTTTAATTTATTTAGTTTTTTTTGTTTAGATTAAGGGTTTGGGGTTTAAGGTTTAAGGTTTAGGGTTAAGGTTTAGGGTTTAGAGTTTAGGGTTCATGGTGTAGGTTTTAGGGTCTAGGGTTTAGGGTTTTAGGGTCTACGCTTTTAGGGTTTAGAGTTTAGGATTTAGGATTTAGGGTTTAAGGTTTAGGGTTTTTTTAAACTAAGTAAATTGGTTGGTTAAAGTTTAATAGTTTATTTACTTTAAGGTTTAGGGTTTAAGGTTTAGGGTTTTTTAGGTTTAGGGTTTAGGGTTTAGGGTTATAGGTTTAGGGTTGTCGATTTAGGGTTTAGGGTTTAGGGTTAGTTTTAGGGTTTAGTGTGTAGGGTTTAGGGTTTAAGGTTTAGGATTTAGGGTTTAGGGTATTCTTTTTTAAAATTAAGTAAACTAGTAGGTTTAATTTTATTTAGTTTATTTTAGTTTATTTTATTTTTTATTTATATTAAGATTTATTTTTTATTTTTTTAGTTTAATTTATTTATTTTAGGTTAAGTTTTTTATTTTAGTTTTTTTTTTGGTTTAGGTTCATGTTTAGGTTTATTTGTTAGTTGAGTTTTATTTTTACAATATTTTTTAGGTTTATATATATATATTGAGGGTTTTTTTTTTAGTTTAAAGTTTAAGTTTTATTTTGTATTCATTTTTAGGTTTATTTTTTTGGTTTAGGTTTTTATTTAGTTTTTATTTTATTTTATTTTTGGTTTATTTTAGGTTTAATTTATTTTTATTTTGCATTTAGTTTTTATTTTATTTAGGTTTTTTAGTCTTGGGTTTATTTTATTTTTCTTAGGTTTTGTTTAGGTTTTTATTTATCTTATTTTAATTTATTTTAATTAGTTTATTTTAATTTATTTTTATGTTTATATTTAGGTTTTTGTTTTAGTTTTTTTTTATTTTAGACTCGAATTTTTGACGAACTCATTCATCATCAAGTTGAGTGCTATGTTAATGATCATGTGGTCAAAAGTAGATAAAAAGAAGACCATCTCTTTGACTTGAGAGTAGTTTTTGAATAGTTAAGACAATTTAACCTCAAAATGAACCCCCTAAAGTGAGCATTCAGAGTAACTTCAGGAAAATTCCTTGGATTTGCTGTCCGACAGGGAATCAAAATTGATCAAAAGAAGATCAAGGCGATATCAGAAATGCCTCCCCCTAAAAGTTTAACTCAACTCAGATCATTCCAAGGGTGGTTGACATATCTAAGATGCTTTACATCAAACCTATTAGGAAGATGTTAGCCATTATGAGCACTTGCCAAAAAGGACCCCAAGTTCAAGTGGAATGATAAGTGTGAGCATGCCTTCAAAGATCAAACATTACGATGATGCCACTGAGTCTTATCCCAGGTAAGCTGCTCATACTTTATACTGTTATGTTATACAACTCCCTTGGTTTTTTGTTGGCCCATGCTAATGACAAAGGGAAGGAAAATGCCCTCTACTACCTCAGTTATTGGCTAATCCCTACTGAGGCTAATTATCCACCCATTAAGAAGCATTGCCCAGCTTTAATCTTTCATTCTCAAAAGCTACAGCACTACATGCTTCCTAATAAGGTGAACTTAATCTCTAGCATTAATCCACTACAGTATCTCATGATGCAGTCGACGCTATCTAGACAGCTGGCATGATGGTCCATGATCTTCTCGCAGTTTGACATTACCTTCGTACCTCACCGTGCAGTGAAAGGATGAGCGTTAGCAGTTTTCTTAGCAGCCCACCCACTTCTTGCTGACTCTTTGCTTAGTGATGATCTTGTCGATGAACAAATCATGAACTCACGGATACTAGCATTCACCTCTGGGAGATGTACTTTGATGGTGCAGCTAATTCTCAAAGAGGAGAAGGACAACAATCTACTATTCCAGGAAAGGAAGGGGGTAGGAATAGTTCTCTTTAACTCCAGACCGAGATGTGATGAGATTCTCATATCATCTATCTAATCCTTGCACTAACAACGAAGCTGAATATGAGGCTCTGATTGTCGCCGGAGTTAGCCGCTAAGCATCTAGAACATCAACATCTTCCAGGATTCTCAACTAATTATTAACCAAATCATTGGGTCCTATAAGGTTATAAAGCCCAAGCTCTATCAGTACCAGAAGTACACCATGTAGTTATTGTTCAAAATCCTAGAGGTTACCATTTATAAGATTCCTCGAGGAGAGAACGCCATAGCGTATGCTTTATCCAAGCTTAACAAGGAATTGACCTGTCTAGATGATGAGTCCATATCAATAAAAGTCCAAAATAGACAAGTCTTATCTTTTATTGATATTGAACTCATCAAAAAGTACTCTCTTGAAGGGGAGGTTGCCATTGCCAAGAAGGAAGAGAAGTTGGATTGGAGGATACCATTCATGAATTACCTAAATAAAGGTGAACTACCTCAAGAAAAGTCTCAAGCCAATCAGATGAAGTAAAGAGCACTTTCCTATGCTTTTGTGAATGGTTCCTTATACCGATGATCTTTCGATCATATGTGGTTACATTATTTAGACAAGCATGAAGCCTATAACATTGTGACCGAGGTACACTTAGGGTTATCTAGAGCCAGCTAATTCAACTTGAAGATGAAAGCAAAGATCAAGAAACTAGGATACTACTAGTTTACGATGATCAAAGATTGCATGGATACTGCTAGGCGATGCCACCAATGTAAAATACACGGTGTGGTCCTACACCGACCACCCAACATTATGCATCCTACATTAGCCTCTTGGTCATTTGAGTGTTGAAGTACTAACATAGTAGTTCCGATCGATCTTCTTCTATCCAAGGTTCATCGGTTCAACTTAGCTGCTACTAACTACTTTTCAAAAAGGGCGAAGGTGATTTCGCTCATAGAGGTGACAGCTCAGCATGTGCTCCAATTTTTTAGGAACCATATCGTATGTAGATTCAGAGTGTCTTGATGAATTATATTTGATCCAAATACTAAATAAGACAGTCGACAATAATAAGTGATGGTGGCATAAGCAGTTAGTTGAAGCCTTGTGGACTTACCGCACCACATAGAGAAATCCAACTCGGTCTACTTTTTTCTCCTTAGTGTATGGGTGTGAAGCTGTTCTACCATTAGAAGTCCAACTCTCATCATTAAAGATAGAAGTGGGTAACGAGATCACAACAGAGCAGAACGATAATCTGTGGGTAGCAAGATCACAACAGAGCCATTTTGCCATTATGTATTTTAGATTATTTTATTTTTTTATTTTTATTTAGGTTTATTTTATTTTTATTTAGTTCTTATTTATTTTAAGTTTATTTATTTTAGTTTAGATTTTTTATTTTAGTTTATTTTTTAGGTTTAGGTTTAGGTTTATGCTTATTTTTTTAGTTTAGTTTTATTTTTGTTTTATTTTTTAGGTTTAGGTTATATTTTTTATTTTTAGGTTTAAGTTTAGGTTTTTATTTTATTTTTTTAGGTTTAAGTTTTAGGTTTTTATTTTAGGTTTATTTTTTGATTTTATTTATTAGTTTAGGTCTAGGTCTTTTTTAGTTTTATTTTATTTTATTTTGTTTAGGGTTTAGGTTTTGTTTATTTTAGATTTAGATTTAGGTTTAGGTTTTTTATAATTTAGTTTAGGTTAAGGTTTATTTTATTTTGTTTATTTTAGGTTTAGGTTATTTTTAGTTTAGGGTTTAGGTTTTAATTTTTTATTTATTTTTAGGTGTATTTTTTATGTTTAGGTTTTTATTTAGTTTTTATTTTATTTTATTTTAGATTTAATTTATTTTTATTTTATGTTTAGTTTTTATTTTATTTATGGTTTAAATTTTTAGGTTTATTTTATTTTTTAGTTTAGTTTAGGGTTTTATTTATTTTATTTTATTTTAGTTTTAATTTTTTATTATATTTATTTTTATGTTTAGGTTTATGTTTATGTTTTAGGTTAGGTTATTATTTTATTATTTTTTTAATTTAGGTTTATGTTTTTTCATTTATTTTATTTTTATATGTTTTAGTTTTATTTTAGGTTTTAGTTTTTGTACTCACGATTTAGGGCCTGGGTTTGGGTTTAGTGTTTAGGGCATGGGTTATAGGTTTGTTTAGGGTTTTTAGGGTTTAAGATTTAGGGTTTAGGGTTTAGGGTTTAGGGTTTAAGATTTAGGGTTGTAGGTTTAGGGTGTGGTTGTGGATTTAGGTTAGTTTTAGAGTTTAGGATTTAGGGTAAGGTTTTTTTTATAAATACTATATATATATTTTTAAATTAAGTAAACTCATAGGTTTAAGTTTATTTAGTTTATTTTTTATTTTTTTTAGTTTTTTATTTCTATTTAGGTTTATTTTTATTTTTAGTTAATTTGGTTTATCTATTTTAAGTTTATTTATTTTAGTTTACATTTTTTGTTTTAGTTTAATTTTTAGGTTTTGGTTTACTTTTAGTTTAGTTCTATTTTTATTTTATTTTTTAGGTTTAAGTTATATTTTTTATTTTTAGGTTTAGGTTTAGTTTTTAATTTTATTTTTTTTGGCATAGGTTTTAGGTTTTTATTTTATGTTTATTTTTATGTTTTATTTTTTAGTTTAGGTTTAGGTTTATTTTTAGTTTAAATTATTTTATTTATGATTTAGGTTTAGTATATTTTAGATTTATGTTTAAGTTTTATTTATTTTTGGTTTAGATTATTTTAGTTTAGGTTTAGGTTTATTTTATTTGTATTTTAGGTTTTACTTTTTTCAGTTTAGGGTTTAGGTTTAATTTTTTATTTATTTTTAGGTTTTATTTTTAGGTTTATTTTTTAGGTTTAGGTTTTAAGTTTAGGTTTTTATTTAGTTTTTCTTTTGTTTTATTTTAGGTTTATTTTATTTTGATTTTAATTTTAGGTTTAGTTTTTATTTTATTTAGGTTTTTTATTTTTTAGTTTAGTTTAGGTTTTAATTTTTAGTTTAGTTTTTATTTTTATTTTATTTTCTTTTTGGGTTTAGGTTTAAGTTTAAGTTTAGGTTTAGGTTAAGGTTTAGGTTTTATTTTTTTTGATTTAAGTTTTTTATTTATTTTAATTTTAGGTTTTATTTAGTTTAAGTTTAGATTTTTTACCTTTTTAGTATTTAGGGTTTAGGGTGTAGGGTTTAAGGTTTAGGGTTTAGGGTTTGGGGTTTAGGGTTTAGGGTTTATGGTTTAGGTTTTAGGTTTTAGGGTTTTAGGGTTTAGGGTTTAGGGTTTATGGTTTAGGGTTTAGGGTTTAGAGTTTAGGGTTTAAGTTTTAGGTTTAGAGTTCAAGTTTTAGTTCAGGGTTTAGGGTTTTTGCTTTTTTTTCTAATTGAGAACAAATTAAGATTAACATTTCTTCTTTTCAATTTCATCAATCAAGTAACACACCAAGTTTTCTAAGACACGATGAAATAGATAAAATGAGCATGCATAGCAAATCAAACCCTAGATAACTAGAATCATCTTTAAAGACACAATTCCATAAGCAAAGATATCGATTAGTCATTCTTAAGTTTCTCTAATTCCCATCGAACCTTCTGCCTCTAGTAGTGTGATCCACCATCATATCCCGATCTGTCCACCACCACCACCACGGCTGTATCCTCCGTCCCTCCTTACTCCTCCATAACCACCACAACTCCGACAACCACCTCCATATCCACCAGTAACTCTAGATCCGCCACCACCACTATGATAACTGCCGCCTGTGCCTTCACCTCCACCGCCTTATCCAGACTAAGCTTGGTTGGCAGTAATGTTCCTACCGTCAAGGTTCTGCCCATTCTTAGGGTTTAGATTTATTAGGTTTTATTATTTAAGTTTATTTTTTAATTTATTCAGTTACTTTAGGTTTAGGTTTAGTGTTTGGGGTTTAGGGATGGGGTTTAAGGTTTAGGGTTATGGTTTTGGATTTTAGGGTTTAGGGTTTAGGGTTAGGGTTTTGGGTTTAGGGTTTAGGGTTTAGGGTTTAGGGTTTAGTGATTTAGCTTTAGGGTTGGAGGGTTAGGGTTTGGTAGGGTTTATGGATGGTATAGGGTTTGGTGGTTGTAGGTTTAGGGTTTAAGGTTAGTTTAGGGTTTAGTATTTAGGGTTTAAGGTTTATGATTTTTTTTAAATTAATTAAACCAATAGGTTTAGGTTTATTTAATTTATTTAGTTTAGTTTTTATTTATTTTAGTTAATTTTAATTTTAATTTTTATTTATGTTTATTTTTTAAGTTTAAGTTTTTTATTTTATTTTAGTTTTTAGGTTTAGGTTTAGGTTTATGCTTATTTTATAGTTTAGTTATTTTATTTTTAATATTTAGGTTTTATTTTTTGTTTAGGTTTAGGTTTAAATTTTTATTTTATTTTTTTTTAGGTTTAGGTTTAAGGATTTTTTTTTGGTTTATTTCTTAAGTTTTATTTTTTAGTTTAGGTTTACGCTAATTTTAGTTTATTTTATTATATTTAGGGTTTAGCTTTAGGTTTAGGTTTTAGTTTAGGTTTTTCTTTTATTTTATTATTTAATTTTATTTTTATTTATGGTTTTTTTTAGTTTTTATTTAGCTTAGATTTAGGTTTTTAGCATTTTAGGCTTTAGGGTTTAGGTTTTAGTGTTTAGGGTTTAAAGTTTAAGGTTTGGGGTTTAAGATTTAGGGTTTAGGGTTTAGAGTTTAGAGTTTAGGGTTTAGGTTTAGGGTTTATGGTTTAAGGCTTAAGGTTTTATGGTTTAGGGTTTAGGGTTTAGGTTTTAGGTTTAATGTTTAGGGTTTTTAGGATTTACTATTTAGGGTTTATGGTATAGGTTTTAGGTCTAGGGTTTAGGTTTTAGTTTAGGGTTTAAGGTTTTTTTTAATAGAGAATAAATTAAGATTCAACATTTCTTTTTTTCAATTTCATCAACAAAGTAACACACCAAGTTTTCTAAGACAAAAATGACAACACATATCAAAAATGAGCATGCATAGAGCAAATAAAAAACCCTAGATAACTAGAATCATCTCTACTATAAAGACACAATTCCATAAGTAGCAGATCAAATCGCTCATTCTTTAGTTTCTCCAATTCCCATCAAAATAAGCTTGACCTCTTGAGTAGCAGGATCCACCATCATATCCCCGATCTCTCCCTCCGCCATCACCACAATTGAAACCTCTATCGCTCCTCCCGCCTCCATAACCACCACTACTCCAACCACCACCTTCATATCCACCAACACCTCCAGATCCCTCACCACCACTGTGATGACCACTGTCTCTACCATCGCATCCACTGTTAGATCTAGACTAAGCTTGGTTGATAGTGATGTTCATTCCGTCAAGGTTCTGCCAATTCTTAGGGTTTAGGTTTTGGTTTAGGTTTTTATGTTTTAGGGTTTAGGTTTATTTTTTAATTTATTTAGTTACTTTAGGTTTAGGGTTTATGTTTTAGGATTTATTGTAAGGGTTTAGGGTATAGGGTTTAAGGTTTAAGGTTTAGGGTGTAGGTTTTAGGGTTTAGAGTTTAGGGTTTAGGGTTTATGCTTTTAGGGTTTATGGTTTAGGATTTAGGGCTTTTTCGGGTTTAGGGTTTAGGTTTTTGGTATAGTTTTTAGGTTTTAGTTTATGGTTTAGGGTTTAGGGTTTAGGGTTTAGTTTTGGCTTATTTTTTTAATAGAGAACAAATTCAGATCCAACATTTCTTCTTTTCAATTTCATCAACCAAGTAACACACCAAGTTTTCTAGGACACAAGCAATGACATAGATAAAAAATGATCACACATAGACCAAATCAAAAACCCTAGATAACTTAAACCTTCTCTACTATAAAGAGCTTTAATAGTAGTCGATCAATGGACTTCTTCTCTAGTTCCAATTAGAACTAGCCCATCCTCTTGAGTAGCAGGATCCACCATCATATCCCCGATCTGTCCCTCTACCACCACAACGAATGTAACCTCCGTCGCTCCTCCTGCCGCCATAACCACCAGTGCTCCGACCACCACCTCCATATCCACTAGCACCTCCAGATCTCCCACGACCTCTACGATAACCATAGCCTCCACCTTCGCCTCCACCGGTAGATCTAAATTGAGCCTTATTGACGGTGATGTTCCTACTATCAAGGTTCAGCCCATTATTAAGGTTTAGGGCTTGGGGTTTTGGGTTTGGTTTAGGGTTAGGGTTTAGGGTTTAGGCTACAAGGTTTAGGGTTTAGGTTTAGGGTTTTAGGGTTTATGCTTTTAGGGTTTAGGGTTGTAGGTTTAAGTTTAAAGGTTTAGTGTTAGTTTTAGGGTTTAGGATTTAGGGTTTAGCAATTGTTTTTTAAAATTAAGTAAACTGGTAAGTTTAGGTTTATTTATTTTATTTTTTATTTATTTTAGTTTATTTTATTTTTTTATTTTTATTTAGGTTCAATTTTTATTTTTATTTATTTTAGGTTTATTTATTTTAGTTTAGGTTTTCTTCGAAGGCATCATCAGCTAATGCTTGATTTCTTCGAAGGCATACTCACACTTATCATCCCACTTGAACTTGGTGTCATTTTTGACAAGTGCTGAGAATGGCTGACATCTTCCTGATAGGTTGGATATAAAGCATCATAGATTTTCCAACTGCCCTTGGAATGATTTGAGTTGAGTTAAGCTTTTAGGGGGTGGCATTTCTCGCCTTGATGTTTTACGATTGATTTTGAATCTGTCAAACCCAAGGAATTTCCCTGAAGCTACTTTGATTGCTCATTTCAAGAGGTTCATTTTGAGGTTAAATTATCTTAACTATTTGAGAACTACTCTCAAGTCAAAGAGACGGTCTTCCTTTTCTCTACTTTTGATGATCAACATGATGATGAATGAATGAGTTCATTGAAGATTCGATTCATAGCCCACTGGCATGTAGCAACAACATTTTTAAGGCTGAAAGGCATGACCTTATAGCAATAAATTCTGATCAGGGCTTGAAAAGTAGTGTTTCTTTTATCTTCAAGAGCCATCATTATTTGATTATATTCATATGAACCATACATTGAAGAGAAGATTGCATAAGATGAGTCAATGTTCACCATCAGCTCTGGGATTGGTAGTGGAAATTGGTCTTTTGGACATACCTTATTTAAATTTCTAAAATCGACTCATATGCGAATTTTGCCATTCTTTTTCTTAATTGGGATGAAGCTGGCTAACCAGGTAGGGTAATGTTCTTCCCGGATGAAGCCAACATCGATCCATTTCTTGACTTCAAAAATGCCCTATTGTTTTATGTCTACTCGCATATCTAGGATCTTACTTGATAGGGTTAGCAGTAGTCTCTATTAGTAGTTTATGGACTGCCATGTTAGGAGCCAATCCAAGCATCTCTTCATAACTCCATGCAAAGTAGACTTTAAACTTAGTCAATAGCCTAACTAAGTCATTGGTTTCAATTTCATTCAACAAATATCTGATGTATGTTGGGAATGGATCTTCTTCAGTTCCTAAGTTGATTTCCTTGAGCTCATAGATGGTTGACTTGATCTCTTCTTTGAACTATAGTAGTGGATCTTTGACTTTAAAATCATCAAGATCATCTAAAGTTTCTAAGCACAACTCCTCATATGAGTTAATGTGATTTGAAAAGAACCTATCAATTCAAAATGATTTGTGATGACTAAGAAATAATCATCATCATCGACTGGCCCCACTATATCGAATCTTAGTCTTGATCTTGATTGAG
The DNA here is from genome assembly GCA_021442155.1 of Cymbidium sinense. Taxonomy (NCBI): domain Eukaryota; kingdom Viridiplantae; phylum Streptophyta; class Magnoliopsida; order Asparagales; family Orchidaceae; genus Cymbidium; species Cymbidium sinense. Next base: position 107,581 of record JAKCPB010000300.1, on the reverse strand, counting down.
AGCCTTTGCATCTTTTCTTTGACCAATTATGTGGGATTAACCCTTTCTTTGCTAAATTATGAACACAAGGCAACTACCAATCAAAAGGTAATTCTATTAAATTTTTATATGAATCATCCTCAAGTTCTACATCAACTTCTTGACTTCGGGATGATGCTTCTAGAATGAACCTCTAAGTCTTCACACCTGTGGATGACTTAGGGGTTTCCTTAACTACCAAACCCTCAACTTTTTGAAAGAAAAGTGGGGTTAGAGCTAAGGTTCCCAACTGATACCTAATTGTTTCATATATAGACTTAGATACACTTATGCTTTGCTTTGGAGCCTGATCTTCATCGCTATCTAGCTTAAGTGTCACCTCCAACGGAATCTACTGCTGAGAAGAGCTAGCTAGTGTGCTAACAATATAAGATGCATCTTATGAACTAGATTCTAAGTCTATATAGATAGTAGGTGTACTCCTAGTAGCTGGGACATATCTTCTATTGGGTGGCCAATAAGGAAGTTTTACACCCCTAGGACTGCCCTTGAACTAGCCTCTTCCTCTGCTTGGTGGATGTCAGGACATCCTACCCATAGGTTCGAATGGAGTAACGAACTGTGGGTGGAATCTAATATCAGGCTCCGTTTCCTCTTCCAAGTCTATTTCTGCTCCATTTTGTTTTCTTTTTCATTTTCTCTTTTCTTTTCTTTTTCTTTTTCTCTTTCTTTTTCTTTTTTTTTTGGTTTTCTTTTATTTATAAACTTTGGCAAGTTTGCGAGAATAGAATTATTGATTTTGAGGGAGGTAGTAAATCACATCCTCATATATGCCAACCTCATGAACTGTAAATGGCTTGAGATCTCCTTTGACACAGTAGATGATCCCACCTCTCACAAACTTTGTACGCTGATGTAGAGAGGATGGAACTATACTATTCTCATGTATCCATGCTCTCCTAAGCAAAGTGTGGAAAGATGTATCTGAGTCTATAATGTGAAACTTGGCTTCGATCTTCCAATCATTTATCTCTAAGGGCAACACTATGGAGCCTATGGCCTGTTAACCTCACTTTTGGAGTGAGAATTCAATCTTCCCATCTTAGAATTAGATGTTTTCTAGACACTAAGACTTTCCTAGTCATAAGACACTTCTAACAATTAGGTAAAAACTTAACCTAAGCCTAATGACTTAGAAGAGCTAACCATAGGATTAGGTTATGACTTAGGAATTAGGATAATCCACCTACCATACAACCCAAATCCAATCCATGTTCAGCTTCCCCAAACAAAACTCAAGTTCAATTCAAACATCAAATTCAAATCCAAATCTAAACCCAAATTCCAAAACCAAATGATTGAAGCCCATGATCAAATCCAAACTTGAAACCCTTCTAAAGCCATATGACCTATCCCATGGACTTAGCCAAATATTAAAATAAATCAATCCAAAATCAATTGATTTTCTCATAATCAATTTATATATTTAATCATATTACATTCAAATGATCAAAACTAAGTCAAATTAAATCAAAACTATTCGTAATCCATATGACCTATCCATGGACTTAGCCAAATCTTAAACCAAATAAATTCAAAATCAATTGATTTTCTCACAAATCAATCATATTTTCAATCATCTTCACAATTTTAAATGGAATATACCTTTAAATCATCAAAATAAAATCAAATTGAATCAAATCCAAACCTAAGCCACATGACCCAACTCCATGGACTTAGCCAAATTCCTTTGTTCCAAAACCCAAATTCAATTTATTTTCTCATGAATCAATCATACCTTCAATTCTATTCACAAATATAAATTAAAACTACAATCATCAAGCCAAACCAAAATCAACCCAAGTCAAACCTAACTTAACCCTTTTGACTTGAAATGTTCAAATGTACCAAAACTCATTTGAACCCAAGCCAATTGCAATTGAATTTATATATCAATCCCAAATCTATATATAAACTAAACTAAATAAAAATCACCCCAAAATCAAGCCAACTAAACCCAAAGTGTCCAATTTGACCTATTTGAGCCAAGTTCTAATCCTACCTAAATTAGATTGACCCAAGCCCATCAAAACCCCACATCATGATTGTTGATCACCCTAGTTTGATCAATTGTCACAAATTAGGTCAAACAAAGTCAACTTGGTGATTTGACCAAGTCAACCCCTTAACCCATATGAACTCAAACTACAAAATTGCAACCTAAGTCAAATCCCTTGAAACCAATGATTCATACCAAATCAAAATTAATATTTGAATATAACTTAACCTTCAATTGAGTCAAACCAAACCCAATTGGCCCTCTTGACCCAAGTTGATCCAAATTGACCTAAAAGACCAAATTGGGTCAAATCAAAATATAAACCAAATTGATTGCAACCAATGATTCAATTTCATTCCAAATTGATTGTTGAACTTGACTAAATCCATGATCAGACCCAATTGAACCCAATTAACCTACTTAGCCCAAATTAACCTAGATGTCCAAGTTGGCCTAAATCAAAACCAAATCCAAATTAATTGAAACAAAAGCCCACAATCATCTTCAATTATTCAACTAAACCCAACAAAACATCCAACCCAAGATAATTTTGCTAATTTGGTCAAATTGGTCAACTTAACCCATTTGACCCAAATGAATTTAAATGAGCCAAAATCAAATCTAAGTGAAAATAAACCAAACCAATTGAACCAAAACATCTAAATGATCATTTTAACTTGACCCAACCCTTGGTTTGACCCAATTTGATCAATTGGTCAACCTAACCCAATTTCACCCAAAATAGTCAAATTGAGCCAAAAACCCTCCTCAATTGACTTGAAATTTGGGCTAACCCATGGCTCATTTCAAATCTTCCCAATTCAAATCCAATGCCAAATGATCATTCATGTGGTCATTTTTCCTTTCCTTCTTGTAATCTCCAAATGGTCCACCTAGCACTATACACTACCTAACTACCACGTGGTTGGGTGGCATGACCCATTGGATGAGAAATCACCTCACCCTCCCCATTTGAACATTTGAAACCCATAGCTAGAAGCCAAACCCAATCCCACCATCCAACCAAGATGAAGGGGGGTATACACCCCCTCATTTCCACTCAAACACACACAATAATTCTCAAAGCCCCAGCTACCCAAACTACGAAGCTCCTTAAGCTCCCAAGTTCTCATCAAAATTCCATTACGGTCCCAAAATAATACACTCTGATTTTCAACCTAACATTCCCATTTCTCCATCAAACTCAGATTTACTTTGCATGCACCTTCCCTATGCTTCAAGAGCAAGAATGAATCATCTCCCAAGATTCTCGAGCACTGGAGGTGGGACTTCTATCAAAGCTGAGCTCCAAATCATCGATTCATGGCCTTTTAAGTGAACATCAAGGAATTGATCCAATTATTGCTCAAAAGAGCTTCATCTCCACTAGATGAATCTTCCTCAATCGGTCAAGCCATCGGTGTTGACCTCTGGTGAGGTATACTTCCAAAACTGATCCGTAGCCAAAAATAGGTTGGAGATTTTTTGAAGAAAACTTGCATCTCGTGTGATCTTGATTGTTGGATCTCTTACGATCGATGTCATGAAGGTGTGGGATCCTTTTGGAGTTGATCCGTGCTTCGATAAGCTTGGATCAAGTGAGCAATAGTGAACAAACTCCATTCTCCCTCACTCGCGTGATGTTAGATCAGGCACTGTCCATTCTAAGTGATCAGAATGGACAGTTGTGATTAGATCTGCTACATTGATTTGATTTAATCCTATTAATCTATGGGATTAATCATAGTCGATCGATCTTAGATCGAACAACATACGAGAAAGCGTGTCCGCCAAAGCCACATAGGCATTGAGTCGGATAAGTTTTAAGTAGTCGATCGCATGACATCATGTGGAAAGTGCCCTGCATCAATGTGCCATGTGACGCTAATAAGATTAGGCTTAATTAATCATTTTTAATGGATGAAACTTCTAAAAATCATAAAAAATCATAGAGAAATAAAAAAGCAAATAAATACTCATTTTAAAGGTATTTTAGAGGAGAATTAATTTAAAATGATCTTAATTAATTTTGAATAGAAATTAAGGTTTAATTACAAAATTAATTAGCTTAATTATTTTTAATTACTTGAGCAATTAATCCTAAATTTTGTGGGTTAATTTACTAGGATGACCTCTGCCTCCCATGATTTGTTTGGGATTTATTTCTCACTTGATTAAATTGACTAAAACTTAACTCTTTTAAGTTAATTAATGATGAATTAATCCCATGAATAGTAATAAATTGGTTAATTAAGTTTATTAATCATTGTTCAAAAGTAAGTGAACTAAGGAATAGGGTTGGGACCTCTTTCCCTAAGTTCATTTCACCCTTTTTTAAAATGAAATTAATTAAGATTTAACTAATTAATTAAATCACTTAATCAAATTGAAATCATAACATCGACCTTAATTAATTAAATCATGGGGTCGATGTTTAGGTGTTTAATAACCTAAAGGAGTTTAATGAAATTATGGTTAGTCCACAAGTGTGGGAAAACCATAAGAGTAATTAATTAAGTCCCTTAAGCTAATTAACTATTAATCATGACTCAATTGCATTAGGGTACTTTTATTTCCTATGATCATTGCAAGTTTATTTTCCATGCATATCATGTTGGCTCATAATTATTTAATAAATTACTTTAATGTGACATAGATAAGGGTAATTAATTCATCTAATTAAGAGTTCAACATAATTAAACCATAAAATTAACTTAATTACATTTCCTTAAATTAAATCAAATAACTAATATGGGAATGGGTTTAAAATAACATGTGATGATTTCTCTTCTCCTCTTTAAATCAAATCAAATCCTTAATTAATAAAGATGCGTTGTTTTGCTTTAAATAATCTTATTTGATTTGATTGTCCTTAAGAACTAGTTTGGTTAAATGAATCAAATGCTTATATTTGATTGTCCTCTTTCTAATCATGTTAAATTTGGTATGTCATTTGAATTCATGCATCCATTTTTTTAAAATCAAGTAAAATAAAATGGATTTCTTTTATGTAAGCTTCAATGTGTTGATTTAATTTAATATATGTGAGGCTATAATCACTATTAAAGCTAAATGTATTTTTCAAAAGCTTATAAATGAATAATAATATGTGTTATGATGCTAGTTATAAATACATAAGAAATGCGTGTGCTTATAGCTTAAGTGTATGAATGTTGAGTTCTCTTTCCTCTATTCATGAGCTGATTTATATAAGATTGAATGTTAATGAGTATATAGTCTAGACATCCCGGGAATGTGAGGCTTTAGCTAGCCTAAAGGAGGCCATTTTATTGCCTCACTTCCTTGGTTTAACAATAGCACATACCCATTTGATTTCATTCTACTATATTTCAACATTAGAATTTAGACAGAGCTTTAATTCATATATATATGATTCAATCAAAAAATTATATACATTCTTTGCATGATTTTCTTTTCCCTCATTTATGTATACATCCATGTGTGTAAGAAAAGCAAGTATATAGTATAGACATCCCAGGAATACGAGGCTTTAGTTTGCCCGAAGGAGGTCATTTTTTTACCTCACTTCCCTGGTTTAACAATGACACTACTTGCTTAAATCTATGTACATGTATATGTATATGTGATTAGTGAATGAAAATCCCATTTTTACATTAAAATTGCATGCATTCATAAATGGCTAAGTTGTTTAATTAATTAGCCATATAATTTAGATCTTCCTTCCTATGTTCATTTATACGAATTTACATATGTTTGAATGCAAATGGGTATATAGTCTAGACATCTCGAGAATACAAGGCTTTAGCTAGCTCCAAGGAGGTCATTTGAATACCTCACGTCCCTGGTTTAACAATAGGATATGCCTATTTAATTTCATTCTTATGTTGAAATATTATAATCAAATAAAATATAAATTTTAGACATACACATACATTCATCATTTAAGTGTGCTAAAATATGTTGCATATATAGATACACTTAAGATTAAATCATATGCATGTTACATATTATGGAAAGGAATGATTTAATATATGTCATGTGGTAGTAATTTAGTTAAATTGATCTTAAGATGCCTTTCATTTTGAATAGGATTATTTAAAGTGAACTTAAACTTAGGATTAATTAAATCATTTATTAAGCCATTCACTAAAGAGAACTAAATCAAATTAATATACTTTAGAAAGTGACTTAAGGTAGGTATGAAAGAGGGTCATCCTATTTTGCTCTCTTTATAACACTTAGTTTCTAAGTGTAATTAAATGAAACAAAAGAAAACATGAATTAAAATTCTCAAATTAATTAAATTACTTCAAGTGAAATCAACATTTCATGTTAAATTTAATTCCTCTATACTTAGAAAATACAACACTAATGACTAACAAGGCTTACGACACAAGCCTTAATACACACATTATAAATAAGTCACCACTTATAGTTCTAAGTTAGGATGGTGTATGATATGATGTATGTTTTGTTTTTTGTTGTATTATTTTAGATTGGATGTTAGGATGTATGTTTCATAGACTAGATGATAGGCCAATATTAGCCTAATCATGTTTTCCATAGGGGATTATGCTTAAGGGATGCTTAAAAATAAATGTGAATGCTTTCTTTGCAAGTTGCATAAATCCTTAAGTATAATCCAAGTTAGGATAGGTTGGCTTAGTTACCCATGTGTAGGGTACTAAGTCCAAATTATAAATATAACTGCTTGGAATTATATGTATATTTAGCTAACCTCTATTATGGAGGTGTAGTTAGATTTACTTTTCCCACATAAATGTAATTTGTGCAATACAAAATAAGATTAGTGCCATAGGGGATTAGAATGAGTAATGGATAGAAGGCTTTGTCCTAGGGTGTCATGTGATGCCTTTGAAGCAAACACCATCCATATCAAAGAAGGAACCAAATCAAAAATGTAGATATGAATAAAGAAGACCCCCCATAGCATTTAAAACAATAATAATTATTCTTTCATATTCCAGGTTTTATAAGGGTAGAGCTCGGCAATCCATCCTTTCTCTCTTTGGGTTGTACAGCGGTACCCGAGTGCACCAGCCTTTTATTATTTTATGATATTTTATATAATTATTTGATGTTATTTTTATATTGTGCATTAGAATGGCATGCTTTTCATAATTTCTTAAATGGTTTATGCTTTAATGTGTGGCTTGGATACGATTAAGCTCCTAGTATAAAAATAACTTTTCTACCCAATTAATCACTCATAACTAAATTTTAAACAACTCATAACCTCATCATAAAGCCTAAGACACAAATAAGATAATCAAAAGATTTAACAACCCCTTAGCTATATGGTTGTATGTTTCACATCAACCATGCATATTCTTTATCTCTTGAACATGAAGGATCTCCATCCTTACACGATAAAAGAATGATTGACCTGTGAGGGCATCCCTTTTTGTGTAGAACACCTTCTTCTAGCTGATTTGACCCATAACCTATTTCATCATGCATTTATGCATAATAAATCCTAAAGATTTGGTCAAAACGAAGTGTCTAAAATGAAATAAAATTTGAAAAGATTTTTCATCTATAGATTAAGTTATATGCTCATACCACTCATGCTGTAGCCTCTTAGGGAGTGTGTTTAGGACTTTAGTCTATTTCTAATTAAATAAATTCCTTAACTATCTTAAAATTCATAAGACCATACTACATGGATTTAAAATCGTTGGAGGAGTTAACTAATAGCCACTCCAAGGGCTTATATGTCTAAAAGTTGGACAATTTATTTCTCTTATGGAGGTAAACCCTTATGTCCACCTATCACTAAGATTTAGGTCGTGCTTTAGCTCATACTAAAGATCTTGAGATTTAGGATCCAAGGTAGCTATTTCCTTTGGGCTATGAGTATAAATTCTCACCTCTTAGGCATTCCCACCACCTTATATTAGTGGATAATAAACCCTAGTAATCTAATTAAATTTCAACTCAAAACATATAAATCTCCTCAACTTCAAAATTATAAAGCCCAATCATAGGATAGATTTGAATGCTCACTAAGCCGGTTCTTACTTATTACATTTGGATTCCAAAAATAAATATTCTCCTTGAACTTTCCTAATTTATTTTCCAAATACAACCAATCCATTGATAGTATAACCTTGAAATATTTGGACATGATAATTATCTATTTTAATTGAAAGTATTCTTAGGAAATTTTATTTCCTAAGATGTAATTAACTATGGAGGCTTGCCTCCATAGGAAACTTAAGAACCTAGTTTAAATAAACCCTACTTTATTCATCAATATATAGTAGGGAAAAAATCTCTGGTACATTAAAAGACCCATCATGTCTTAGGAGTCCTTATTACATGATTAGGCTCACTATAGGGGGTGATGTCTCTATCTTTTGAGATAGTACATCAAACCTCAATGATGTACCCCCAATCACCTCAAAGTACCCCCACCACCACTGAAGGGATTCTTAGACTAATAATGTTGGTGATACACGGGTCACAACTCGAATAGCTGTATCTACCAACATCCATTGTAATGTAAAGAAGCGGCTGTGGTCGGTCATCCCTAAGAGTAAGTCTTCATCGCTGAATGTAACTCATAAGATATCCTTTGAGTGGCATGCCTCCTCTTTAGTAGTGGTCAGCTGAGCTAAGCATACCTCTAGATCAAGTAAGGCCTTGATTAGAGAATCCCTCATCTATTTGGATAAGACAAGGGTGCCCTATATGCTTAACATAGCTGGAAACTTTGTAAGGTGAGCTAGGACATTATAATCAACTCTGGCTTGGTCATCCATATGTATCCATGGATGGAGCATCCTATGGAGGGGCTATATGCTCATTGGAACCAATGACTTACTTACCCTTATCCTGAGTTGCTACCCTAGGAGGTAGAACTTTGCCATTGCATAGATTGACTTCAGTGACTTCTTGGAATGATGAGATTGTGAAAAGTTCTACCTTCTCATCGAGCATACTTATAGCTTCTTCTATGGGATCCTCAGAGTTAGTTGACTCCAAGTCAATCTCAAGAGGTGAACTTGATTGATTCAGAGAAGGATATTCTGACTCTGAATAAGAAAAAAAGGATCAGAACTACTATATCTATTATTTATATTTAGACTCAGAGGGCTTTCAATAGGAATAAAATTAAGAGGATCAGAAATAGACAATATATAAGTATAATCAGCCTTCTTCATTAATTTCTTTTTGGGTGGAGGTACATGATAGAAATCAAGTAAAGTAAGCAGAGTAAGGGATTTAGTTCCCTAATCTACAAGTACAACGCTATTATTGATAGAAGAGGAGCAAGTAGAAGAGGTGGTAGCTGCAATGGTGGAGGGAGTACTAGACTAGAAAAGTAGCTTTTCTACTAGACTATCCCGGGCAAGTATGGTGTGCTACTGCTGTTGTTGGGTTGCCACCCTCCTTGAGTTGTCCTTTGCAACTAGGAAACCTTCCATAGTGTTAGAGGTTTGAGCTACTTCAGGCACTTGCAAGTAAAGCTTCTTGATCTTAGAAATGATCTTCTTAGAAATTCTGGATAGGGAGATATCCTAACCTTCTTTGCTCTTAAGAGGATCACAACTATCCCCAAGGATTGCTCTAACAAAAATGGATGGTTGTTATAATAAGTATTCCATAGGGATAACTATGGCTCCCAAATTATCTCTGCACTCAAGCTAGTCCTTAAAAGTGATACAATCCTCTAAGACACGACCTACCGTGTGGTGGTTGGGGCATAGCTAGGATCATCGCTCTTGCCCACTTCTTCCGGCCTCTTAGACACTGGTAACTAAAAGTTAGGTTTCTATAAGAGATTTTTAATGATTTTTCTAACTACCTACCTCTTGAATGAATATGGATTATTCAATCTATCGATAAGAGTAGGTGGAAAGTATCTACTTGGTGATGAATATGAATACATCTACTAGGTAGGCTGCTGAGGTGGTGGAAATTATCATTGTGGCAGCTACAGTGGCTAGTATGATGGACGAGGTGGTGCAAAAAGAGGTGGTAACTGAGGCTGCTGAGCTCATAATTTCTCATACTACACTCTAGTTGGCTGCTTCCCTCTATCCACTGACATAACTGTCTATGGCTTCTTCTCAAACACCTTCTATGGCTTAGGCCTAGATGATTGGTCAGGAAAGAGCAACTGTATGGCTTCCTCTTGTAGCTTAGCCACCTTGTTGATTAATTTCTTGAATGTTTTGATGGTAAAGCCCTTAAGCCTGAAGGTGATTGCCCATGGATTTTCTTGAGAAGAATCTCAATGGCATGTCGTACGGACAGCTGTGGTTCACATTTCATGCTCATGTTGTGCCACTTGAGAATGTAATCAACAAGGGACTAGTTGAGTTTCTATTTCTCTACAATGAGGTCACCTACTATCAGCCTCTACTGAGCTCTAGGAAACCTCTTGATGAAGAGGTGCTCCAACTCAACAAAATTCTTCACCGAACCATTGGGCAGTTCGACGTACCAATCAAATGCAACAACTAACAGACTGCTAATAAAAGGGTGGAAGAGAACTGCGTCGCTACCACCCGTGTTGCAATAGCCAGCTTTAAAGTGTGCAATGTGTTATCGGGTGTTCCCACTATCATCAAAGATCTTGAAGGATGTTGGCAAAAAACCCTAAACAAAAAAAAAACTAAATAAAAACCTAAAACTAAAAATAAATAAATAAAACATAAACACTAAACTAAAAAATAAACCTAAACCTAAACTAAATTAAACATAAACCTAAACTAAAATAAATGAAATCTAAACTAAACCTAAATTAAACTAAACCTAAACCCTAAACTAAATAAAATAAAATAATTAAAAATAAACCTAAACCTAAATCATAAAATAATATCTAAAAATAGACCAAATATAAATACCTAAAACTTGAACCTAAAAAAATAAAATAAAAACCTAAAACAAAACCTAAACATAAGAAATAAAACACAAACCAAAAAAATAAAATAAAAATAAAACTAAACTAAAAAAAACCTAAAACTAAAAAATAAACTAAAATAAATAAACTAAACTAAATAAAAATAAAAAAATTGAAATAAAAATATAAAATAAAATAAACTATAATAAATAAAAAATAAACTATATAAACCTAAACCTACTAGTTTACTTAATTCAAAATAAAAATAAAAATAATAAATAGAAATAAAAATAGATAAAAAAACCATAACCCTAAACCTTAAACCCTAAAACTAACCCTAAACCCTGAACCTACAACTCTAAACCCTAAACCCTAAACCAAAAATCCCTAAACACTAAACTGTAAACATTAAACCTTAAACCCTAAACCCTAATCCCTAAACCCAAAAATCTACAACCCTAAACCCTAAATCGTAAACCTCAAACCCTGAACCCTAAACCCTAAAAACCTAAAAAACCTTAACCAAAACTAAATAAAACCTAAAAATATAATAAATTAAAAACTTGAAGCAAACTAAAATAAAAAAATAAAAGAAAATAAAAACCTAAACCTAAAAAGAAAATAAAATAAAAACTAAAAACTAAACTAAAATAAAATAGATATAAACCTAAACTAAACTAAAAAAGAAACCCTAAATAAAATAAAAACTAACTCTAAAATTAAAAATAAAATAAACCTAATATTAAATAAAATAAAAACTAAATAAAAACCTAAACCTAAAAATAAAACCTAAACCCTAAACTAAAAAAAAACCTAAGCCTAAAAGAAAATTAAAATAAACCTAAACCTAAACTAAAATAAACTAAACTAAAATAAATAAAACCTAAACCTAAAATAAACTAAACCTAAACCTAAACCAAAACTAAATAAAATAAAATAAACTATAAATAAACCTAAACCTAAACTAATAAATAAATCCAAAAATTAAACCTAAAACCTAAACCTAAAAAAATAAAATAAAACTTAAACCTACACCTAAAAAAAATAAAATAAAATAAAATAAACTAAATAAATTTAAAACTAAACTAAAAACCTAAACTAAAATAAATAAATCTAAAATAAATAAACAAAACTAAATAAAAATAAAAAATAAATCTAAATAAAAATAAATAATAAAATAAACTAAAATAATTAAATAAAAATTAAATAAACTAAATAAACCTAAACCTACCAATTTACATAATTTTAAACAAAAAAATAATTAACCCTAAATCCTTAACCCAAAACCTCAACCCTAAACCCTAAACCCTAAAAACCTGAAATGCTAAAACTCTAAATCCTAAACCCCAAACCCAACCCCAAACCATAAACCTAACTTAAAGTAACTAAATAAATTAAAAAATAAACATAAACCCTAAAACCTAAGAAACCTAAACCCTAATAATGGGGAGAACCTTGATGGCAGGAACATCACCGTCAACCAGGCTCAATCTAGATCTCGCGGTGGAGGAGAAGATGGAGGCGGCTGTTATCTCAATGGTGGTGGGGGATCTTGAGGAGGTGGTCGAGCAGTGGTGGTTATAGACGTGAGAGGAGCGATGAAGGTTACATCCATGGTGGCGACGGAGTGAGAGATCAGGGATATGTTGGTGGATCCACTAGAGGGTAGTTCGATGAGGACTAGAGAAATTGAAGAATGGTTGATTCAATCTGCTGCTTATGGAACTATGTCTTTATAGTAGACGGTGTAGTTATCTTAGGTTTTTTATTTTCCCTATGCATGCTCATTTTTTATTTATGTCATTGCTTGTGTCTTAGAAAACTTGGTGTGTTACTTGATTGATGAAATCAAAAAGAAGAAATGTTGAATTTGAATTTATTCTCTGTTAAAAAAACAAAAAACCCTAAACCTTAAACCCTAAACCTTAAACCCTAAACTAAAACCTAAACCCTAAACCTAAAACTTAAACACTAAACTCTAAACCCTAACCATAAACCCTAAACCTACAACCCTAAACCCTAATCCCTAAACCCTAAACCCTAACCCCTAAAACTCTAAAACCCTAAACCCTAAACCCACACTAAACCCTAAACCCTAAACTCCCAACCCTAACCCTAAACCCTAACCTAAAACCTAAACCTCCTAAAACCCTAAAATTCCTAAAAAAAACCTAAAAACCTAAACCAAAACAAAATAAAACCTAAAAAATGTAAATAAATATACCTAAACCTAAATAAAATAATAAAATAAAAAAATAAAAATCTAAACTAAAACTTAAACTTAAACCTAAACTTAAACCTGAAAATAAAATAAAATAAAAACTGAAAACTTAAATAAAATAAATAAAATAAACCTAAACTAAATAAAAAATAAAATAAAACTAAAAAATACCTAAATAAAATAAAAACTAATTGAAAAATAGAAAGAAAATAAATTTAAAATAAAATAAAATAAAAAGTAAATAAAAACCTAAACCTAAAAAATAAACTAAAAAATAAATAAAAAAGTAAAACCTAAACCTAAACCTAAAATAGACAAAATAAAATAAACCTAAACCTAAATATAAAATTAATAAAACCTAAACCTAAAAATAAAACCTAAAAATTCAACAAAAAATAAAAACCTAAAACTTAAAGCTAAAATAATAATATTAAAACCTAACCCTAAACCTAAAAACAAAAAATAAAACCTAAACCTAGAAAAATAAACCTAAATTAAAAAGCAATATATAAACCTAAACATTAACCTAAAAAAGAAACTAAAATAAGAAACCTAAAAAAACTAAATAAAAATTAAAAATATCGCTAAATAAAAATAAAGAATAAAATAAACTAAAATAAATAAAAAATGAACTAAATAAACTAAAAAAAACCAAAACCTATTGGTTTACTAAATTTAAAAAAGATACTAAACCTTAAACCTTAAACCCTACACCTTAAACCCTAAACCCTAAAACTAACCCTAGACCCTGAACCCTGTACATACAACCCTAAACCTACATCCTTAAACCCTAAACCCTAAAATCATAAACCCTAAAATAAAAGGGTACTTTGGATAATTAACTAAATGAATTAATTCTCATGCTAAAATAAGTGGATACAAATTACTATAAGTATGAAAATTGATTCATTAAGAAATGAATGAACTAAACTCAAGTTTAAATGCAATGGATAAGGTTAAACTAAGTGCAAGTAATTAAATTATCTAGAAGAAATAATTTCATGAAAATTGTAAAATAATGTAAATTAAATATGGAGAAATATTTTAAAAATAAAATAAATTAGCAAATATATTCATTTTTGTGATCTTTAATTTATTTTATTTTAAAAGTCCTATGGAAATTCTCAAATAGCCCGTGTCTAAACTAATATGACCTTCCCAATTTAATGAAGCAAGTTGAGTCTGATGAATTTCTTGAAACACTTGAAATAAATAATTAATAAATTAAAGAAAATATATTTTTATCTATAAAAATTTAAATTAATAATGATAATCATAATGATTAATATGAATAATTCATCCTTCAAAGAAAATGTTAATCTTTATTACAAAAGATTTGTTATCATCAAATCAAATTGTGAGAGATATAAAGTGTAGTCTTAACCATCTCATCCTATTTTATGATGACAAATGGATGTCAGTGTGAAGGGTAAAAATTATATTATAAAGATTTCTCTCCCCATCCATAAATGCATATCTGATAAAATAAAATTATAATCAATATCATTTGTGATATTCTTGAACATTAATTTTTCTCTCCCTTAGATCATCAAAAATTTAGAAAATCAAGTTGATTATATCAACAAATTTCTCCCCTTTAATTAGTTCCAGAATTAAATTAAGCATGTGATGATAAAGATGAATAATAATTAACATGCTTGATATTATCTCATGTTTAATGTAAACCAATTTGTATTTTTTTTAAAATATGAAACTAACTTTGATTAGACATGTAAATGAAGGAAAATGTCATATGTGATGAAAATATACAACTAAGCATAAGAAGAATACAAACATGTTTCTAAAATAATTTTTTTTTCATATTCTACAACTTAGTTAATCAAAATGAATAATCTTTTGAAAGTAATGATAACTTAAGATACCAACTGAAATTATCTTATCATCAAATGAAATGCAATTGTATTAAATGTTAAATTTAGAATAAATGCTAAAAATGATAGATTTTTATGAATAATGAAGATAGATATTACAAGCAAATTTCTAATCATTCAAAATGATTCATAAAGCTATTTTTATTTTTGTTCCAATTTAATGCATAAGAGCTAATTTATGAATCATATCCATTTTTTAACATAAGCTAAGGCAAATTAATAATCATAAACTATACCAAGAAATGATGAGTTTCAAATTAAGCATATTGACCTTGGATCACAAAACATATGAAAAATAAGCTTGATAAAATCAATAAACTAACAAAAATCAAAATTTATTAAAGGGGCATAAGAGATCAAATCACTTATAAATTTGTAAATATCAATTTTGAAAAGCATATTATCTTCAAAACTATAAACTAATTATGTTTTTATTTTTATTTTTATGATATCTTTAAAAACATGTTTTTTTGATATATTTTTTATGTTTTTTTTCAAAAACCAATAAGATTAAAAACACTTAAAACTGCTTTTAGATGTTTAGAGTGTTTTAAAAAAAATAATAGCCATCAAATATATCTTACTTTGAAACAAAATATAAACAAAACAAAATAAAATTATAAAACAAAAAATAAAAAATAGAAGTGATCCCAAACAACCCCTTAGTTTAAATGTTAAAAGATCTACATATGGTAGCAACTAAATTTACTTATCAGAAATTTTAAAAAAATTAAAATTGAATTTAAAAAATTCATTGGTAAAATAATGTAAAACTCATAAAGTCTATGAAAATATTATTCCAAAATAAGTCAAATAATATTTAAAATATAGATTTCATGTGATTTATAGAATTATTTTCAAATCATATTTTAAAACAACTCATTCCTTAAAAAAATAAAAAAAATATGATGCTTAACTAAAGTATTTAGACATGAATGAAACAGAACTAATCATAAGACCTAAATACATGTAAGGAAGGTATTAATGAATAATACAAAATATGTTACCTCATATTGTTCCTTCTTGTATACTATTATAATTAAAGGTTGCTTTGTATACCTGAATTAATGGCTTGTCTTCACTAGTCTATCATGAAGACAATTCTATAATACAATCTCATTTCCTAGATTTTGGTATCCAATAAATCTTAGATCTACTAATAGTAGTAGCATTACAAATATTTGAATAAATAGATGATGGACAATGCAACTTAGTTCCCTTAGGAATCCAAATGCATGAAGATGAAGCATTTAATTATATTGATCTCCTAAATGAACAAACATATGAAACTTACCTACAATAAAAAGTATGTATAACATTGGGCAAAGCATACATAAATGAATTATAACTTCTAGGTTTAATTTTAATAATAAACTAACATGCATGTTAGATGAACAAGAATTTAAAGTATGTGAGTTTCATAAATATTGCTTGCATGACATGAATGGATTTGAATGTAAGGCATGAGGGAAACTAAAAGTAGTAGAACAAAAAGATATGTCAATTAATTTACTTATAATATTAGTATTCTCTCCTTTTAAACTTTTAATCTCAATAAGGGTACTTTGGATAATTAATTGAATAAATTAATTCTCATGCTAAAATAAGTGGATAGAAATTATTATAAGTATGAAAATTGATTGAAGAAGAAATAAATGAACTAAACTCAAGTTTAGATATAATGGATAAGGATAAACTAAGTGCAAGTAGTCAAATTATCCAGATAAAATAATTTCATGAAAATTGGAAAATAATGTAAATTAAATATGGAAAAACATTTTAAAAATCAAAATAAGCAAGATGAAAATAATTCAGCAGAAATATTCATTTTTATGAGCTTTAATTTATTTAATTTTACAAGTCCTATGAAAATTTTCAAATAGCCCTTTTCCAAACTGATATGACTTTCTCGATTTAATGAAGCAAGTTGAGTTTGATGAATTTCTTGAAATATCTTAAATAAATAAATAGCAACTTTAAGAAAATATATTTTTTATCTATAAAAATTTAAATTAATAATGATAATCATAATGATTAATTTAATAATTCAGCTTACAAAGAAAATATTAATCTTTATTACACTAGATTTGTTATCATCAAATCAAATGGTGAGAGATATAAAATGTATTCTTAACAATCTCCCCATATTTTATTATGAAAAATTGATGTTTGTGTTAAGGGTAAAAATTATATTATAAATATTTTTCCCCCTCAATAAAGACATATCTAAGAAAATAAAATTAAAATCAACATCATTTGTGATATTCTCCAACATTAATTTTTCTCTCCCTTTTAACATCATCAAAAACTTAATAATACAAGTTAATCATATCAACAAAATTCACTCC
This sequence comes from Cymbidium sinense, assembly GCA_021442155.1. Taxonomy (NCBI): domain Eukaryota; kingdom Viridiplantae; phylum Streptophyta; class Magnoliopsida; order Asparagales; family Orchidaceae; genus Cymbidium; species Cymbidium sinense. The sequence continues at coordinate 90,228 of JAKCPB010000300.1, read as the reverse complement.
CTAAACCCAAAACCCTAAACCTTAAACCCTAAACCCTAACCCTAAACCCTAAACCCTAAACCCTAAACCCTGAACCCTAAAGCTACAACCCTAAACCCAAAACCTAAACCCTAAACCCTAACTCTAAACAACCTTACCTAACCCTATCACTACTACACTAAACTAAACCTACCCTCCTAAACCATAAATTAATACATCTTGACCCAAAACCTAAACCTAAACTTAACCTCTAACCCAAACACTAGCTAACCCTAAACTATAAACCCTCCCTAAACCCTAAAGCTGACACTAAATCTTAAACCCACACTTAATCTCCTAATCCTCCTCCACCCCAATACCTAACTACCTAAACCTCTAAACCCTCCAAACAAGTAAATAAAACCAAAAATAAAATAAATAAAATTGTGCTAAATAAAATAAAATAAAATAGACAAAACCTAAAATATAACCTAAACCTAAAAATAAAATAAATAAAAAGATGCTAAAATAAAATAAATAAGAACCTAAACAAAAATAAATAAACCTAAAATAAATAAACTAAACTGAATGAAATTAATAAATAAACCTAAATAAAAATAAAAAATAAAATAAACTAAATAAACTAAACTGGGTTGCTTAATTTAAAAAAATTCTAAACCCTACTATATTCTAAACCCTAAATCTTAAACCCTGGACCCTAAACCTAAATCCTAAACTAAACCACACCCTAAACTTAACTAAACCTTAACTACCATCTCTCAAACCTAAATCAAACTAATACCCTAATCCCCTAATCCCTAACCTAAACCCTAAAAACCCTAAACATTAAAGACCCAAACCCTAAACTCTAAACCCTAACCCTAAACCCTACTAACCCTAAACCTAAACCCTAAAAAACCATAAACCCAAAACCAAACACTAAACCTTAATCCTAAACCTAGTACCTAAAAAATAAACTTAAATGTTAAAACCTAATAAACTAAAACCCTAAGAATGGGCAGAACCTTGATGGTAGGAACATCACACTTAACCAGGCTCAGTCTAGATCTGAAGGTGGAGACAAAGGCAAAGGTGGCAGTTATTGCAATGGTGGTGGGGGATCTAGAGGTGTTGGTGGATATGAAGGTCGTGGTCGAATTAGTGGTGGTTATTGTGGCAAGAGGAGTGACAAAGGTTACAACCGTAGTGGTGGCAGAGGGAGAGATCGAGGATATAATGGCGGATCCCGTGACTCGACAGGCAGGGGTGGTTCTTTTGTGAGCTGGAGAAATTGAAGAACGACTGATCCGATCTTCTGCTTATGAAACGGTGACTTTACAATATAGATGGTTCAACTTATCTAGGGATTTTGATTTGCTCTGTGGGTGCTCATTTTTTACCCATGTTGTTGCTTGTATCTTAGAAAACTTGTGGTGCTACTTGTTTGATGAAATCAAAAAGAAGAAATGTTGAACCTAAATTAATTCCATATTAAAAAAACCTTAAATCCTAAACTAAAACTTAAACCCTAACCCTAAACCCTAAACCCTAACTTAACCCTAAACCCTAAACTAACCCTAAACCCTAAACCCTAAAAAGCTAAAAACCTAATCCTAAACTAAGTAAAAATTAAAAATAAAAAATTAAAAAAACCTAAACAAACATAAAATAAAAATAATAAAAAAACATAAACTAAAACCTAAACCTAAAGATAAACCTAAAAAAAATAAAATATAAAATATAAAATAAACTAAAATAAAATAAATAAAACCTAAACTAAACAAAAAAAGAAAAACCTTAAATAAAATAAAAACTAAACCTAAAATAAAAATAAAATAAATAAAAACTAAATAAAAATATAAACCTAAAAAATATACCTGAAAATAATACCTAAAAAGAAATAAAAACCTAAACCCTAAACTATAAAAAAAACTTAAACTTAAAATAAAAATAAAATAAACCTAAACCTAAACTAAAATAAATAAAACCTAAACCAAATCCTAAAATAAATTTAACCTGAACCTAAACCTAAACTAAATAAACTAAAATAAACTAAATATAAACCTAAACCTAAACTAAAAAATAAAACCTAAAAATATACCTAAAATAGAAACCTAAAACTTAAACCTAGACAAACAAAATAGAACCTAAACTTAAGCCAAAAAATAAAAAATAAAACCATAGCCTAAAAATAAAATAAAAATAAAACTCAACTAAAAAATAAACCTAATCTTAAAAAATAAACTAAAATATAAAAACCTGAGCTAAAATAAATAAACCTAAAAAAAATAAACTAAACTAAACAAAAATAAAAAATAAAATTAAATAAAAATAAAAAATAAATAAACTCAAATGAAAAACTAAAATAAATAAACTAAAAAACCTAAACCTACTAGTTTGCTTAATTGTTTTTTTAAAAAATAACCCTAAATCCAAAATCTTTGAACCTAAAGCCCAAACCCTAAACTTAGAACGCTAAATCTACGTCCATAAACCCTAAACCCTAAACCCTAAATCCTAAACCTTAAATCCTAAACCCTAAAACTCTAAACCCTAAACCTAAACCATGAAACCCTAATCCCTAAACCATAAACCCTAAACACTAAAACCTACTACCATGAAACTTAAACCCAAAACCCTAAACTCTAACCCTAAACTAACCCTAAACCTTAAACTAACCATAAACCCTGAGAATAAGTTGAAACTTTATGCCAGGAACATCACCATTAACTGGGCCTAGTCTAGATCTGGCAGTGGAGGTGAAGGTAGAGGTGCCGATTATCATAGTGGTGGTGGGGGATCTAGAGGTGGTGGTGGATATGGAGGTGGTGGTTATGAAGTCAGGAGGGGCGACATAGGTTACAACCTTGGTGGTGGCGGAGGGAGAGATCGGGGATATAATGGCGAATCCTGCTACTCAACAAGCGGGGGTGGTTCTAATGGAAACTGGAAACTAAAGAACAACTTATCCGATCTGCTGCATATGGAACTATGTATTTACAGTAGAAATGAATCTACTTATCTAGGGTTTGTGCTTTGCTCTATGGGTGCTTATTTGTTATGTATGTCATCACCTATGCCTTGAAAAACTTGGGTACTACTTGGTTGTTGAAATCAAAAAGAAGAAATGTTGAATCTATATTTTTTTTTGTTAAAAGAAATTTCTTAAACTATAAACCCAAAATCCTAAACCCTAAACCCTAAACTAAAACATAAATTCTAAACATAAAACCTAAACCATAAACCCTAAACCCTAAACCCTAAACCCCTAAACCCTAAATGCTAAACCCTAAACCCTAAAACCATAAACCATAAACCCTAAACCCTAAACCCCAAACCCTAAACCTTAAACTAACCCTAAACCCAAAACCCTAAACTAACCCTAAATCCTAAACCTTAAACAAACCCTAAAACCTAACCCTAAACCCTAAACCATAAACCCTAAACCTTATATAAAGATGTCATTAGGAGTAGATCTTAAGAATGACCTAATCCTAACATAGTTATGGTAGCTAAAAAAATGTTATCAAGAGACTCTCCCTTGATAATTAAAGATTTCAATACCCAAAACCCTAACCCTAAATCATATTATAATATAATATATTATAGTATAATGTAGCATCATATATTTGAGCATGTAGTGATGGGTTTTTGGATGTTAAAAAAGATGTTTTGAATTATTTTAGTATATTATGGTATTGTGCCCTATAATTTATATTAATATAAATCATGAAAATATTAATTTAATAAATTAGATGATGAAATTTGTTAAATTTGAAGTGGGAATTAGGTTGTAGTACCAAAGGTGTGCTACACCACTTTTAGTCTAAAAAGTAAGATTTGATGTTCAAAATAAATATTATATGTTGTAGCATAGTATAACATCATATATCATAATATATTGTTCTAGGCAATTTAAATTCTTTTAGTATTTTACAATCATGCAATCAAGCTTACACTAGCATTATTTATAAAAATGTTGATTTAGACTTTAAAATGGTGAAATTTGGACAAATTCATAATAGGTAGAGCATGACATCATAATATATTATTTCAACTTAAAATATGTAAATGATACTACTAAAATATATAATTTTTTATTATTTTGACTAATTTTATGATTTTTTTTATCTTAAGAAATCCCTTGTGATGTGATATGCAATATAATATAATATATATAATATTATAATATAATGCCATAACAGTGTAGCATCATGCATTATACCATACTATTGTGTATTACTACTTATTTTTTTAGCATAATTTAGTTTGTTATAGTATGATGTAGAAGAGTTTGTACTAGTATAATGCATAAAAATATTGCTGAGATGATGGGATTGGGCCAAAATTAAGTTAAGCTTTAGGGAACATCATTATGGGTGTGGTATGGTGTGTCATTTAATCAAAATAATAGAATTTTGCACAAAAAAATGTTCATTTTTCAACCAAAATTTATAAATTTTTTGCTTAAAGTGATTCATTTTAAGGTGTAATGAAATAGATAATATATTTAAAGTATATATTAAAATATAATGTACAAAATAATATAACTTCACATATATATGAATGTAGTGGTGTCTTACTAAATGTTATTGTACATTTTAGTTTGTTTTACTTTTGTTATAATACATTGGGTCAAAACTCACAAAAATGTTAATTCAAAGGTTGAGATTGAAGAATTTGGCCAAATTCATGGCACACACACCAAGAAGCAACACAAAAATTATGCTATTTTGTACCATTTCTAATATAAAAATAACAATTTTACATCCAAAATGAACATTATTCATATTTTGAGAAAATTTTGTTATTTGTTCCTTTTAAGTAATTCTAATGAGGTGTAATGTCAGACAATATATTATATTATAGTAAATTATAATATAACATCATATTTTATAATATATTATAGTGTTTTAATTGCACTATAATATGTTTAGCATGATATTTTAGTTTATTTAATGCACCATCACAAATCATAAAATGTTGATTATAATGTTAAGATAATGTAATTTGAAGGAATACATTGTTAAGATTTTGGTTGAACTATTAAAGGTGTGCAAAAGAGAAGAAATAATATTTGATGAGAATTCCATGTCAAGGACATGGAGGGAGATCTGCTAGGGGATAACACATGCATTGGACATGACATGTGAGGTCGAAAGAAGAAGAATATATTGGGGCTAAGGTTTGAGTTTGATTTGATTATATGATTTGTCAAAAGAATATCCGCTGAGATAAGAGTCCATAATCCCGTGGATTAAGATCAATCAACTTTATTTATTTTGTTTTAATTGATGTGGAGGCATATTTGCTAGAGATATGGGCTCAAGTCCATTGGGGATCAAGTATATGAACCTTCCACTAGGAAACAAGGTTCTAGCAATCTGCCAGAGATTATGATTCGAGTTTGTTGTCATAGATTTGTTTGGGGATGTATCTACTAGGGATAAGAGTTTGGTTGGATTTCTTTGATTAAGACTCTATTGGGAGAATTAGTTTAGTTTGGCTCAACTGGGGAGGTTGGTTTTGAATTTGATTTATTTACTTGACTTATTTACATATGATTTACAGGGAAAAGAGTGTGATTTAACTCACGGGAAAGATTTAATTTAATGAGTTATAGACCTGTTTGTGTGATGGACCCATTGAGGGGCTATATCGCTTTGAACTACCTCAAGTTTACAAATCCAAAGGGATAGTCTACCATGTAGGGTAGAGCTAGCCAACAATTGCCTTTCGTAATGCAGAAAGAAGTATACTTACATCTTCCAAGTGAGGAACAATCGCTAGGGTGGTTAGATGCAACAAATAAACTCGACCTAGGGGCAACTATTGAGTGAATGCTAGGGACTTATTTCAACTCAAAAGTAGTTAATTAATATTATCTTAATTTCATGTGATTTGATTTGTTTGTTTAGTTTTATTTCAAATTATACTGGGATGTGAGCTTAGTAAAATTTGATATTTTAAATTATGGACCATGTCGGTGTAATGGAATAGGGGTATATTAGACTTTTCTTATCTCAAATTTAAAATCCAAAGGGATATCCTAGGTCATGGGGTAGAGCAAGAAAACCTAAGGGGTTGTCAGTAACTAGGAAGAAGGCAGCAAACTTACATCTTCTAAAGTGGGGAAAATTATGGGTGACCTATTGGTAGCACAAGAAATTTAACCCTTTAAGGGAGAATATACTGGGAACTTATATCAAATCAAATTCTTATAGCGAGTTTTGTTGACACTATCCTAAAGATAGGATACCTGCTAGGGAAAAGGTACGACTAGGTGTGTCCTCCTAATCCACAAGTGAATATATATATATTTTGTTTATATATTTTGTGGACCCAGGTGTGCAACCACATTAGAAGGGGCTATACTTTAACCTATTTTAGATTTACTAGACCAAGGGAGAATCTGCACATCCACAGGACCGATTCTCCAGCCACAAGAGTGGTTATTAGAAAAGGAGAACTGTCCAATGTGATAATAACCTAGGTAGTGTCTAAATATGGTCATGAAGGATGTAACCTAAATAAAGTGCTCATAGGGGAGGTGCTGCTAGGGGCGTTATTGTGAGCCATGAAAAAGAAAGCTTATAGGTGTACAAGGTAACTCTAGAAGAAAGCAAACTTACATATTTCATAAGTTGTGTATCCTAAGGTGAGAGAACCAACCAAATGGTATTCATCATCATGTGTGGTGTATCCAAGATAGTAATGAACCAACATAAGGTGCCCATCAATGCAATGATCAACCTTAAAATAAAGCATGTAGCTTACAAGTTTCCAAGAAAAATTGATCATTGGGATAGTCTATCATCTGAGATATATCTGACCCGAGTGACTACAAGCAGGAGCCCCAGGAAGGACTAGACCATTTGAAGTCAAGAGGGAAGGAGCCACTTAGGGACTTATCCCAAACCTCAAATATATATGCACCAAGAATGCAAGAAGAAAGTGTAGCAATTCCTCTTAAAAGAAGCAAACATGAGGTAGCTTACCACAAAGTAAGGCCTACCAAAACTAACAAGGCTCTCATTGCAAAAGTGGAAGGAAGGCAGACTTTCATCCTCCAAAGCAAGAAGATGAATGGATGACAAAACAGAAGACGTCACTTACCTAGAGCACTCGAGTGAGTGCCGGGGTGTTATCTCAACTGAGTAGCCCGCAGCATCTCTCCTCCAAACCTTCAAGCTCTTCTAACCGAACAGAGTTCTACTGCTATGATCTACCCACAACTATCCTGATGGGAGTTGAACTTATAATGGTAGAACGCTATCCATACACTAAGGAGAAAAAAGTAGACTAAGTTGGAGTTCTATATGTGGTGCAAGGCTATAAGGCTTCAAACCGACCCCCTATCGCTTATTGTTTGTTGAGTATCTTCTATAGTATTTAGATGAGAGTTTTCTTGAAGGCTTCTGCTAATCTTTTTTCCCTCTGGTAGTTGATAGTATAATATCTCCAATCTATGTTATGTCTATGGGAAAAGTTGTTGATCTCACACTTGAATGATACCATTTATAATTGCTATGACCTTCAATAATCTCCACTATTCAAAAAAGTAAAGAGTACTAAGATGAATTGGTGACCCTTGGAAGAAGGAAGATCAATCATACCCACTATATGGGTACCTCAACACTAAAATGGCCATGAGGCTGATGTAGGATATAGAATGTTGGGTGTAGGATGACACCATCTATTTGACATTGGTGGCATAGTATCCATGAAATCTTTGATCATCGATGGCCTATAGTATCCTAGTCTCTTCATCTCTGGCTTTCATCTTCAGATCGGATTGGTTGGCTCCACAAAATCCTGAGTGTACCTCGGTCATAATCTTACAGGCTTCGTGCTTGTCTTAATAATGTAACCATATATGAATGAAAGACCACTGGTATAAGACACCATCCACAAGACCATAATAAAGTGCTCTTTATTTCATGTACTAAGCTTAAGGTAGTTTTCCTTTTTAGGTAATCCATGAATGGTTGCATCCAATCTAACTCCTCGTCCTTCTTGGCAATGGCAACCTCCCCTTCAAGAGAGTACTTTTTGATGAGTTCAATATAATGACTTATCTATTTGGACCTTTATTGAGATGGACTCATCCTCCAGACATTCCAACTCCTTGAAAAACTTAGCCAAATCATACGCTATGGCATTCTCTTCTCAAGGAATCTTATAAATGGTAACCTCTAAGATTCGGGCTAACAACTCTATGGTGAACTTATGGCAGAAATGGAGCTTGGGATTTATAACCTTATAGGACCCAACGATATGGTTAATAACTAGCGAGAATACCCAAAGATGTTGATGTTCTAGATGCTTAGAGTAATGGCTGACCAGCCTAGATTGACTTCATTGTTGGTGCAAGGATTTGATGATGATGAGAATCTCATCATACGGGTCTAGAGTTAAGAGAACTATTCCTACCCCCGCCTTTCCCGGAATAGATTTTGATTCTTCCTCTAGAGAGGAAGTCGCACCATAAGTACATCTCCAGAGTGAATGCCGATTCCCTAAATTCATGATTTATTTATTGGGGAGATCATCACTAAGAGAGTTAACAGTGGGCATGCTAAGAAATCCCTAGCATTTGTCCTTTCTTTGTATGAAGGCGTACGAAGGTAGTGTCAAATTATGAGAGGATCATGGATGGTCATGCCAACTGTCTAGATAACATTGGCCGTGTCATGAGATATTATAGTAGATTGATCCTAGAGATTAAGTTCACCTTATGAGGAAGAATGTAGTGCTGTAACTTTTGGGATGTAAAGATTAAATCTATGCAATGCTTCTTAATGGGTGAATAATTAACCTAAGTAAAGATTAGATGATTATTGAGGAAGTAGAGTGCATCTTCATTCCCTTCTTCATTAGCTTGGACCAATAAAGCACCAAGGGAGTCATCTAATGTAAGTGGCTTGCCGGGATAGGGATTGCTAGAACCAATGACATTATCAGGTAATGCTTGATGTCTTCGAAGACGTGCTCACACTTGTCATCCCACTTGAACTTTGTGTCCTTTTTGACAAGTACTAATAATGACTGACATCTTCCCAGTAGGTTGGATATAAAGCATCTAATATATGCCAATCGCCCTTGGAATGATCTAGATTGAATTAAACTTTTAGGTGGTGGCATTTATAATATTTTCTTGATCTTCTTCAGATCGATTTCAATTCTGTGGTGTCGCACAACAAACCCAAGGAATTTCCCTGAAGCTACTCTTAATGCACACTTCAAGGGATTCATTTTGAGCTTAAATTGTCTTAACTGTTTGAAAACTACTATCAAGTCAAAGAGATGGTCTTCTTTTCTATACTTATGACCACGAGATCATCAACATAACACTTGACTTGATGACGAATGAGTTCATCAAAGATTCAGGTCATAAAACACTGAAATGTAGCACAGTCATTTTTAAGGCTATAAGGCATGACCTTATAGCAACATATTTCGATCGGGGTTCTAAAGCAGTGTTTCTTCCATCTTCAGGGGCCATCTTTATTTGGTTATATCTAAATGAGCCATCAATGAAAGAGAATACTGCATGAGATGAGGCAATGTCCAACATTAGCTTTGGGATTGGTAGTGGAAATTTGTTTTTTGGACATGCGTTAATTAAATCCGTAAAATTGATGCATATGTGAATTTGGCAATTCTTTTTCTTAATTGGGACAATGCAATTTTTTTTTTTCTTCCGATGATGCGATCGATCAATTTCTTGACTTTAAATGACCCGTTGTTCTATGTCTTCGCATGCCTAGAGCTTGCTTAATAGGTTTAGTAGTAGGCTCTATTGCTAGTTTATGGATCGCCACGTTAGGAGCCAATGTGCATCTCTTCATAACTCAATGCAAAGTTGTACTTAAACTCAATTAATAGACAAAGTCATTGGTTTACATTTCATTCAACAAAGAACTAATGTATGTCAGGCGTGGATCTTCCTCTGTTCCTAAGTTGATTTCTTTGAGCTCATCAATGGTTGACTTGATCTCTTCTTCGAACTCTAGTGGTGCACCTTTAATGTCAAAATCATCTAGATCAACTGAAATTTTTAAGCACAGCTCCTCATATGAGTTAATATGATTTGAAAATAACTTATCAAATTTCAAATGATTGGTGATGACCAAGCAATAATCTTCATCATTGATTGGACCCACTGTACCGAATCCTAGTCCCAGTCTTGTTTGAGAGCTTTTGCATTTATTCTTCCATATTCTTTCAAAGTAATCTGACCTGTGCTTTGACCAAGTATGTGGGATTAAACCTTTCTTTGCAAAATTATGAATACAAGGCAAGTACCAATCAAAAGGCAATTCTGTTAAATCTTTATATGAATCATCCCCAAGTTTTACATCAACTTCTTAACTTGAGGTTGATGCTCTTAAAGAACCGAGTCTTCACACCTGTGGATGACTTAGGGGATTTTTTAACTACCAAACCCTTAGCTTTTTGAGAGGAAAGTAGGGTTAGAGCTAAGGTTCCAAACTGATGGCTAACTGTTTCATATATAGACTTGGATACACTTATGCTTTGCTTTGGAGCTCAATTTTCATCGCTATTTGGCCCAAGTGTCACCTCCAAAAGAATCTACTACTGAGAAGAGCTTGCTAGTGTGCTAACCATTTAAAACTCATCCTATGAACTAGATTATATGTCTATATGGATAATAGGTGTACTCCTAGTAGTTGGGACATATTTTGTATTGGGTGGCCAATAAGAAGGATTTCCACCCAAGGACATAGCCAAATCTTAATCCAAATCAGGTCAAACTCAATTGATTTTCTCATAATTCAATAATATTTTCAATCATCTTCACAAATTTAAATGAAATATACATTTAAATCATCAAAACTAAATCAAACCAAATCAAAATCCATACCCAAGCCACATGACCCAACTGTAGCCAAATTCCTTCATTCCAAAACCTAATATTCAATTGATTTTCTCATGAATCAATCATAGCTTCAATCATATTCACAAATATAAATGAAATCTACAATCATCAAGCCAAACCAAAATCAACCTAAGTCAAACCCAACTTAAGAAATGTTCAAATGAACCAACACTCATTTGAACCTAAGAATTGTAATTTAATTTATATATCAATCCCATATATAAACTCAACTAAATCAAACTCAACCCAAAATCAAGCCAACTAAACCCAATTGGTTCACTTGACTCAAAGTGGCCAATTCAACCTATTTGATCCAAGTTTTAATCCTACCCAAATTGGATTGAACCAAGCCCATCAAAACCTCCCATCATGATTATTGATCACCCTAGTTGATCAATTATCATAAATTGGTCAAAGCCAACTTGGTCATTTGACCAAGTCAACTCCTTAACCTATATGAACCCAAACTATCCAAATTTCAACCTAAGCCAAATCCCTTGAAATTAATGATTCATACCAAATCAAAATCAATATTTGAATCGACTTGACCTTCAATTGAGTCAAACCAAACCCAATTGGACCTTTTGACCCAAGTTGACCCAAATGATCTAAAGACCAAATTAGGTAAAATCAAAATATAAACCAAATTGATTGCAACCAATGGCTCAAGTTCATTCCAAATTGATTGTTGAACTTGACCAAGGCCATGATTGGACCCAATTCAACCAAATTGACATATTTAGCCCAAATTAACCTAAAGGTTAATGTTGGCAAATCAAAACCAAATCCAAATTAATTGAAACCAAAGCCTACAATCATCTTCAATTGGTCAACTAGACCCAACCAACACCCAACCCAAGATAATTTGGCCTTGTTTGTCAAATTGGTCAACTTAACCCATTTGACCCAAATGAATTCAAATGAGCCAAAATTAAATCTAAGCCAAACTAAACCAAACTAATTGAACCATAACATCCCAAATGATCATATGAACTTGAACCAACCCTTTGTTTGACCCAAGTTCATCAATTGGTCAACTTGACCCAACCTAACCTAATTTGACCTAAATGAGTCAAATTGAGCCAAACATAACCAAATCAACTCCAATTGACTTGAAATTTGGGCTAACCCACTTTGGCTCATTTCAAATCTGCCTAAATAAAATCCAATGTATAATGATCATTCTACTCTTGGGTCAAGCACATCAAATGAGATAAATCACCCATGTATGTGGCCATTTCCAATCCTTGGCCACTTGGTACTCTCCCAATGGTCCACCTAAGCACCTAGGACACTGGCCAACCTAACCCATGGGGTGGTTAGGATAGCCATGACCAATGGGAGGTGAAATCACCTCATCCTCCCCTTTAGAGCATTTGAAACCCATCAAAAACCCATGACTCCTCCTTGGAAACCACCTCCACACCATCAATCAACCAAGCTGAGCCAACTAACCTCCTCCCTACCACCCATGACTCCCTGAGATGGCTGGATGACCTCTAGAAGCAAAACCTGATCCTAATGTCTAATCACGATGGAGGGGGTATACACCCCCTCATTTCCACTCAGACACACACCAAAATCATTCCTCATAGCCCTAGCTACCAAAGATGAGCCGCTAGCCCTAAGCTCCCAAGCTCGTTCCTTGATAAAAAATGCCTTTCCTGCATCTTGAAATAAGACACTCCCATTTCTGACCTAACTTCCCTATTTCTCCATTAAACTCAAATTAACTTTGCTTGCACCTTCCCTAGGCCTCGTTGTGCAAGAATGAATTATCTGCCAAGATTCCCGAGCACCGAAGGTGGGACTTCGATCAAAGTCGAGCTCTAAATCATCGGTTCATGGCCTTTTGAATGAACATCATGGAATTGATCCAATTACTTTTCAATAAGGCTTCATATCTACTAGATGAATCTTCCTTAATTGTTAAAGCCACCGGTCTTGAGCTCTAATGATGTATGCTTCCAAAATGGATCCTTAGGAAAAAATGGGTTGGAGGTTTTTGAAGAAAACTTGCATCTCATGTGATCTTGATCGTTACATCCCCTCTGATCGATGTTGTGAAGGTGTGGGATCCTTTTGGAGTTGATCTGAGCTCGGGTAAGCTTGGACAAGCGAGCAATGGTGGATGGACTACATTCTCCCTCACTCACATGATTTTAGATCACGCACCATCCATTCTACATGATCAAATGGACGATCGTGATTAGATCAGCTAGATCGATCTAATTTAATCTTATTAAGCTATGGGATTAATCATAGCCATTTGCTCTTGATCGAATGGCCGACGAGAAAGTGCGTTCACTGCCTTGACATAGGCGCTAAGTCAGATAAGTTTTAAGTAGCCAATCCGATAGTGTAACGTGGAAAGTGCACCACATCAGTATACCACATGACACCAACATGATTAGTTTAATTAACTTAATCATTAATAAAACTTCTAAAAATCATAAAAATCATACATAAAAAAAAATGCAAATAAATACTCATTTTAACGATATTTCTAAGGACAATTAATTAAACATGAACTTAACTAATTTTGAATATTAATTAAGATGTAATTAATATTTAATTATAAAATTTATTAGCTTAATTAATCCTTAATTACTTGAGTAATTAATCCCTAATTTTGTGGGTTAATTTAATGGGATGACCTCTGCCTCCGATAATTTTCTTGGGATTTATTGCTCATTTAATTAGAAAAATTGACTAATTAAACCTTAACTAGCCTTTTAAGTTAATTAATCATTAGTTAAACCCATGAACAGTAATAAATTGGATAATTATGTTTTTTAATCATTGTTCAACAGAAAGCGAACTAAGGAATAAGGTTGGGATCCCTTTCCCTAAGTTCATTTCACCTTTTTTTTTAAAATTCAATTAATTAAGATTTAACTAATTAATTAAATCACTTAATCAAATTGAAATCATAATCACATGAGACCTTAATTAATTAAATCATGGAGTAGATCTTCAGGTGTTTAATTACCTAAAAGGACTTCAATGAAATTATTAGTCCACATGTGTGGGAAAACCATAAGAGTAATTAATTAAGTCCTTTAATTTGATTAACTATTAATCATGAGCCAAATGCATTATGCCCCTTTTATTTCCTAGGATCATTGTAAGTTTATTTTCCATACATATCATGTTGGCTTGTACTTATTTAGTTAATTACTTTAAGGTGACATAGGTAAGGGTAATTAAGTCATCTAACTAAGAGTTCAACATAATTAACCCATAATTACATTTCCTTAAATTAAATAAAATCACTAATGTGGGAATGGGTTTAAAACAACAAGTGATGATTTCTCTTCTCCTCTTTAAATCAAATAAAATCCATAACTTAATTTATAAAGAAGCTTTGGTTTGCTTTAAATAATCTTATTTAATTTGAATGTCCTTAAGATCTAGTTCGGTTGAATGAATCACATGCTTATATTTGATTGTCCTCTTTCCAATCATGTTAAATTTGGTATGTCATTTGAATTCATGCATCCATCTTTTCAAAATCAAGTAAAATAAAATGGATTTCCTTTATGTAAGCTTGCATGTGTTGATTTAATTTAATATATGTGTGGCTATTATCACTATTAAATCTAAATAGATTTTTCAAAAGCTAATAAATGAATAATAATATGTGTATGATGTTAGTTATAAATACATAAGAAATGCATGTTCTTATTAGCTTAAGTGTATGAATGTTGAGTTCTCTTTCCTCTATTCATGTGTTGATCTATATAAGATTGAATGATAATGGATATAGTCGACATCCGAACTCGAGGCTTTAGTTAGCAAGGAGGTCATTAGATTACCCCACTTCCTAGGTTTAACAATGACACATACCCATTTGATTTCTTTCATATGTATTTCAACATTATAATTTTTATAGAGCTTTAATTCATATATATAAATGATTCAATCAAAAAAAATATACAATCTTTACATGATTTTCTTTCCCTCATTTATGTATTCAAAATGTGTCAAAGAAAAGCAAGTATATACTGGAGACCACCCCACCCACTTCCGGTACATTGGCATGTATATGTATATGTGATTAGTGAATGAAATCCCATTTTACATTAAAATTGCATGCATTCATAATTGACAAAGTGGTTGAATTAATTAGCCATATGATTTGGAGCCTACTTCCTATGTTCATGTATAATTTACATATGTTTGAATGCAAATGGGTATATAGTTTAGACATCCTAAGAATATGAGGCTTTAGATAGCTCCAAGGATGTCATTTGATTACTTTATTTTCCTGATTTAACAATGGCACATGCCTATTTAATTTCATTCTTATGTCCTTTTTGTCTAAGAATTTGGATAATGTTTTAAATTAATATGTTTAAATAACTTAATAAATTAAAATATAAATTCTAAACATACACATAGATTCATCATTTAAGTGTGATAAAATATGTTACATGTATAGATACACTTAGGATTAAATCATATACATGTTACATATGATGGAAAGGAATGATTTAATATGTGTCATGTGGTAGTAATTCAATTAAATTAATCTTAAGATGCCTTTTATTTTGAATAGGAGATTATTTTAAGTGAACCTAAACTTAGGATTAATTAAATCATTTAATAATCCATTCACTAAAGAGAACTGAATCAAATTAATATACTTTAGAAAGTGACTTAAGGTAGGGATGAAAGAGGGCAATCCTTTTTTCCTCTCTTTATAACACTTAGTTTCTAAGTGTAATTAAATGAAACAAAAGAAAACATAAATTAAAATTCTCAAATCAATTAAACTACTTCAAGTGAAATCAACCTTTCATGTTAAATTTAATCCTTCAATAATTAGAAAATACAACACTAATGCCTAACAAGACTTACCACACAAGCCTTAATACACACATTAGAATTAAGCCTCCACTTCTAGCTTTAAGTTAGATGGTGTATGATGTGATGTATGTTTTGTTTTATGATGTGTTATTTTAGATTAGATGTTAGGGTGTATGCTTCATAGACTAGATGATAAACCAATATTAGCATAATCATATTTTCTGCAGGGGATTATGCTTAAGGGATGCTTAAAAATAAATGTGAATGTTGTTTTTACAGGTTTCTTAAATCCTTAAGATAATCCAAGTTAGGATAGGTGGGCTTAGTTGGATAATTTATTCTCTCTTATGGAGGTAACCCCTTATGTCCACCTATCGCTAGATTTAGGTCATGCTTTAGTGTGTAAAAGCTCCATAGATTTAGGATCCAGGTGGCTATTTCCTTTGGGCTATGAGAATAAATCCTCACCTCTTAGGCACACAACATTGTTGGGTGGATTATAAACCTTAGTAATCTAATTAAATTTTAACTCAAAACATATAATGTAAAGAGGCGGTTGTGCTCAACCGTCCCTAGGAGTAAGTCTTCGTCACTGAATGTAACTCCTAAGCTGTCTTTCAACTAGCATGCCACCTCTTTAATTGCAGCAGCTGAGCTAAGCTTATCTCTAGATCAAGTAAGGCCTTGATTAGAGATTCTCTCATCTCTTTGGATATGCCAAGGGTGTCATATATGCTTAACTTAGCTAGAAACTTTCTAAGGTGAGCTAGGACATTGTAATCAACTCTGGCTTAGTCCTCCACAATCATATCCATGGGTGGAGCATCCTATGGAGGGGCTATCTGCTCACTAGAACCAATGACTTGCTTACTTTTATCTTAAGGTGCTACCCTAGGAGGTAGAACTTTGCCACTGTGTAGGTTAACTTTGGTGACTTCTTGGAATGATGAGCTTGTGAAAAGTTTTACCTTCTTATCAAGCATACCTACAGCTTCTTCTATGAGCTCCTCAGAGTCAGTTGACTCCAAGTCAATCTCAAGAAATGAAATTGATTGATTCAGAGAAGGATAGTCCGACTCTAAATCAGAAAGGAAAGGATCGAAACACTAGAGCTATTATTTTTTTATAAACTCAAAGAGCTTTCAGTAGGAATAAAATCAAGAGCATAAGAAGTAGACAATATATAAGTAAAATCAGCTTTCTTCTTTAATTTCTTTTGGGTGAAGGTACATGATATAAATCAAGTAATGTAAGCAAAGAAATTTTGTGCCCTTATCCACAAATGCAATGCTTCTACAAGAAGAGGTGGTGTAATAATGGAGGTATGACTCGACGGTGGCTACGCTTACCGACTATCCCGCAAGTATGGTCTACCTCGCTATTGGGCTATCATTCTCCCAAGTTGTCCTTGCAACAAAACTTCCTTGGTGTTGGGGGTTTGAGCTACGACACCGCAAGGAAAGCTTCTTGATCTTAAAATGATCTTCTTAGAGGTTGAGATGGGGAGATATCCTAATCTTTGGTCTTAAGATCACAAGTATCCCCAAGGATTACTCTAATATAACTGGATGGTTATTCTAATAAGTATTCCTTAGGGATAACTATGGCTACCAACTTATAGTGTGCTCAAGCTAGTCCTTAAAAGTGATACAATCCTCAAGACATGGCCCAACATGCGGTAGGGGCAATAACTAGGATCATCACTTTTACCCACCTCCGCCTCTTGGTCTAGTAACTAAAGTCAAGTATCTTTAAGAGATTCTTAAAGATTTTCCTAACTACCTCCCTCTTGAATGAATATGCTTATTCAATCTATCCACAAGAGTAGGTGAAAGTAGCTACCTAGCGGAGATATGAATATCGTTTTCAAGGCTATTGAGGTGGTATGTGGCTACTATGGTGCATGATGGCCGAGGTGTTAGAAGAGGAGGTGGCAAAGGAGGTTGTTGAGGTCATGGTCTCTCATACAACTCGTTGGATGCTTCCCTTGTCAACCGACACAACTATCCCTGGCTTCTTCTCAAACACCTTATGTGGCTTGATGATGATTGGTCGAAAGGGCAACCGCTTAGCTTCCTCTTACAAGCTAGCCTTATTTGATTAATTTCTCAATGTTTTGATGGTAAAGCCCCTAAGAATGAAGGAGACCATGGATATTGAGACAAATCTCAATAGCATGTTGTTCTGGATAGTTGTGGTTCATTTCATGCTCAGTGCCACCTCGTAAATCAACAAAGGACTCATTGAGTTTTGTTTCTCTATAATGAGGTCACCTACATCCCTCTGAGCTCTAGCAAACCTCCTCATGAAGAGGTGCTCCAACTCAGGAAAAGTCTTCACCAAACTATTAGGCGCATTAAATCAAATGCAACACCGAATTGTTAATGAAAAGGTGGAAGAGGAGATTGCACCACTGTGTTGCAACAAATTGGCTCTAAATGTGCAATTATCGGGTTTCTACTACCATCAAAGATCTTACGGATGGTGGCACAAAACCCTAAATAAAATAAAATCTAAATAATAACCTAAACTTAAAAAATAAACCTAAAAATAAAACCTAAAATAAACAATAAAACCTAAACCTAAACTAAAAAGAAAAAAAACTAAACCTAAAATAAACAAAATAAAATAAACATAAACCTAAACTAAAATAAATAAAACCTAAACCTAAACCTAAAATAAACTAAACCTACACCCTAAACTAAATAAAATAAAATAAACCTTAAAATAAAACCTAAAAATAAATAAAAAACAAAACCTAAACCCTAAACTAAAAAAAAACAAAACCTAAAATAAAAATAAAATAAACAAAATAAAATAAAACTAAACCTAAATTAAAATAAATAAAACCTAAACCTAATGCTAAAATAAACTAAACATAAACTAAATAAAATAAAATAAAGTAAAAATAAACTTAAACCTACACGAAAAAAAACCTAAAAAAAACTTAAAATTAGAACCTAAAACCTAATCCTAAAAAAATAAAATAAAAATCTAAACATAATCCTAAAAAAACCTAAACCTAAAAAGTTAAATAAAAATAAAAATAAACTAAAAAATAAACATAAATCAAAACCTAAACCTAAAAAATAAATAAAATTTAAAAACCTAAACTAAAATAAATAAAACCTAAAATCAATATAATAAACTAAATAAAAAAATAAATCTAAAAAAAATAAAATATAAAATAAACTAAAAAAAATTAAACTAAAAAAAGCCTAAACGTACTGATTTACTTAATTTAAGAACAAAAAATCCTAAACCTTAAACCCTAAACCTTAAACCATAAATCTAAAACCCTAAATCCTAAACCCTAAAATAAACCCTAAACCCTGAACCCTAAACCTACAACATAAACCCTAAACCCAAAACACTAAGAATAATAAAACTAAATAAAATAAAAAAATTAAAATAAAAAGAAAATAAAATAAAAACTAAATAAAATTATAAACCTACAAAATAAACCTAAAATAAATAAAAAATAATACCTAAACCCTAAACTAAAAAAAACATAAACCTAAAATAAAAATAAAATAAACAAAATAACATAAACCTAAACCTAAAGTAAAATAAAAAAACTAAAATAAATAAAACCTAAACCAAAACCTAAAATAAACTAAACATCAACCTAAACCTAAATAATATAAAATAAAATAAACTAAAAATAAACCTAAACCTAAACTAAATAAATAAAATCTAAAATAAACTAATAAAACCTAAACCTAAACCTAAAAAAAAAAAAAAAAAAAAAACCTAAAAAATAAAAAATAAAACCTAAACCTTAAAAATAATATAAAAATAAAACTCAACTAAAAAATAAACCTAAACTTAAAAGATAAACTAAAATTAAAAACCTAAACTAACATAGATAAATCTAAAATAAATAAACTAAATAAAGTAAAAATAAAAAATAAACCTAAATAAGATTAAAAAATAAAATAAATAAACTTAAATAAAAAATAAACTAGGTAAACCTAAACCTACGAGTTTACTTAATTTAAAAAAAAATGTTAAACCCTAAAACCTAAAGCCTAAACCGTAAACCTTAAATCTTAAACCCTAAACCGTAACCCCTAATCCCTAATCCCTAAACCCTAAAACCTAAACCCTAAACCCTAAAACCCTAAACCCTAATCCCTAAACCCTAAAACCTAAAACCTACAACCCTAAACCATAAACCCCAAACCATAAACCATAAATACTAAACCCTAAACTAACCCTAAATCCCAAATCCTAATGCCTAAACCATAAATCCTAAACTAACCCTAAACCCTAAAGTAAACCTAAATGCTAAGAATGGGCAAAAGCATGAAGGCCGGAACATCACTGCCAACCAGTTGGCCTAGATCTGGTGGAGGCAAAGGAGGAGGTGACGATTATCATAGTGGTGGTGGGGGATCTAGAGGTGCTGGTTGATATAGAGGTGGTGGTCAGTGTAGTGGTGGTTATGGACAGTCGTGGTGGTGGCAGAGGGAGAGATCAGGGATATGATAGTGGACCATGCTACTCAAGAGGCCGAGGTGATTCTGATGGGAACTGGTGAAACTAAAGAATGGTCGATATGATCTACTACTTATGGAACTGTGTCTTTATAGTAGAGATGGTTCTATTTATCTAGGATTTTTGATTTGCTCTATGGGTGCTCATTTTTTATCTATGTCATCGCTTGTGTCTAAGAAAACTTGGGGTGCTACTTGGTTGATGAAATCGAAAATAACAAATGTTGAATATGAATTTATTCTTTGTTAAAAAAAATTTAAACCCTAGACCCTAAACCCTAAACTAAAACTTAAACCCAAAACCTAAACCCTAAACCCTAAACCCCAAACACTAAATCATAAACCCTAAACCCTAAACCTAAACCCTAAACCCTAAACCCTAAACTCTAAACAAAACTCTAAACCCTAAACCTAAACCTAAAACTAAAACCTAAACTAAACAAAATATAAACCTAAAAAATAAAATAAAATAAAAAACCTAAAACCTAAAATAAAATAAAATAAAAAATAAAATAAAAAAATATAAACTAAAACCTAAAACCTAAATAAAAATAAAAATAAAATAAACCTAAAATAAAAAAATAAAAAAAATAAACTAAAAAATAAAAACCTAAATAAAAAATAAAATAAACCTAAACAAAAAACCTAAACCTAAAATAAAAAATAAAAATAAATAAAATAAACCTAAACCTAAACTAAAATAAAAAACCTAAACCTAAATGTAAAATAAACTAAACCAAAACCTACACCTAAACTAAATAAAATAAATTAAACTGAAAATCAACCTAAAGAAAAATTAAAAATAAAACCTAAAAAATAAACCTAAAATAAAAACCTAAAACCTAAACCTAAAAAAAAAACTAAGCATAAACCTAAAAATTAAAAAAAAAACCTAAAATAAAAATGAAACTCAATTTCAAATAAACCTTAACCTAAAAAATAAACTAAAATAAAAAACCTAAACTAAAATAACCTAAAATAAACTAAACTAAATAAAAAAAATAAACCTAAATAATAATAAAAAATAAAGTAAACTCAAACAAATAAAAAATAAACTAAATAAACATAAAGCTACCAGCTTACTTAATTAAAAAAAAGCCTAAACCCTATATCCTAAATCCAAAACCCTAAACCTTAAACCCAAAACCTGCAACCCTAAAACTAACCCTAAACCCTAAACCTACAACCCTAAACCTACAACCCTAAACCTACAACTCTAACCCTGAATTATAAACCATAAATTTGTAAACCCTAAACCCTAAACTGTAAACCATAAACCATAAACCTTAAACCCTAAATCCTAAAACCCTAAACCCTAAACCATAACCCTAAATCCTATAATCTTAAACCTTAAACCCCAAACCTTAAACCCTAAACCCTAATCCCTAAATTAACCATAAACCCTAAAGTCTAAACTATCCCTAAACCCTAAGAATGGACAAAACCTTGACGATAGAAACATCACTGTCAACTAGGCTCACTCTATATATGGTAGTGGAGGCAAAGGTTGAGGCGGCAATTATCACAGTGATGGTGGGGAATCTAGAGGAGCTGGTGGATATGGAGGTGGTGATCAGAGTAATGGTGGTTATAGAGGTAGGAGGCCCGACATAGGTTACAACCATTGTGGTGGTGGAGGTAGAGATTGGGGATATGATGGCAGATCCCGCTACTAAAGAGGCGGGGGTGGTTTTGATGGGAATTGGAAAAACTGAAGAACGATCGATCTGATTAGGTTCCTATGGAACTGTGTCTTTATAATAAAAATGGTTCTACTTATTGATTTTCTCTATGGGTTTTGATCTATGCCATCGCTTGTGTCTTAGAAATTGTGGGGTGCTACTAGGTTTAAAAAAGAATAAATGTTGAATCTAAATTTGTTCTCCATTAAAAAAAACTTAAAATCTAAAGCCTAAACCCTAAATCCTAAATTAAAACTTAAACCCTAAACATAAAACCTAAACCCTAAACACTAAACCATATACCCTAAATATTAAAACCCAAAACCCACAACCATAAACCCTAAACCCTAAAACATACAACCCTAAACTCAAAACCCAGAACCCAAAACCTTAAACTAACCTAAACTAACCCTAAACACTAAACCTTAAACCCTAAACTAACCATAAACCCAAAATCCTAAACCTTGAATAAATATGTCATTAGGATTTGATCTAAAAATGACCTAATCCTAACATAGTTATGGTGGCTAAAGAAAATGTCTTTAAGAGACTTTCTCTTGACTATTAGAGATTTAATACCCTAAACCCTACCCTAAATCATATTATATTACCATATATTATAGTGTAATGTAGCATCATATATCTGAGCATGTAGTGATGTGTTTATGGATGTTATAAGATGTTTTGAAATGTTTTAGTATATTATGGTATTGCCCTATAGTCTATATTAATATAAATCATAAAAAATATTGATTTAATAAATCATATGATGAAATTTGTTAAATTTGATGTGGTAATTAGGTTGTAGTACCAAAGGTGTGCTACGCCACTTGTAGTATAAAGTTTAAGATTTTATGTTCAAAATAAATATTATATGTTGTAGCATAGTATAACATCATATATCATAATATTTTGTTATGTGCATTTTAAATTCTTTTAATATTTTACAATCATGCAGAGCACACTAATGTTATTTATAAAAATGTTGATTTAGACTTTAAAATGGTGGAATTTGGCCAAATTCATAATAGGTATAGCATGGCAAAATAATATATTTCAATTTAAAATATGTGATAGGAATAAAATATATAGTTTTTTATTGTTTAGACTAATTTTATAATTTTTTATCTTAAGCAATCCTTTATGATGTGATATGAAATATAATATAATGTAATATGTTATAGTGTATTATAATATAGGATTCCATAACATAGTGTAACTTCATGCATTATAGCATACTATTATGTATTACTACTTATTGTTTAGCATATTTTAGTTTGTTATAGTATGATGTAGTAGAGTTTGTACTAGTATAATTTATAAAAATACTATTTTCTAGGCTGAGATAATGGGATTTGACCAAAATTAAGGTAAGCTTTAGGGAACATCATTGGGGGTGTGCTATGGTTTGTCATTTAATCAAAAGAATGGTAATTCAATCTAAAATAAATGTTCATTTTTACCAAATTTTATAAATTTTTTTGCTTAAAGTGATTGATTTTAAGGTGTAATGTAATATAATATATTATATGAAAGCGTATTAAAATATAATGTACATAATAATATAACTTCACATTTATATGAATGTGGTGGTGTGTTACTAAATGTTACTGTATATTTTAGTATATTTTACTTTTGTTATAATACATTGGGTCAAAACTCACAAAAAAATATTAATTTGAATGTTGAGATGGAAGAATTTGGCCAAATTCACCGCACACACCAAGAAGCAACACCAAAATTATGCTATTTTGTACCATTTCTAATAGAAAAATAATAATTTTACATACAAAATGAACATTAATCATATTTTGAGAAAATTTTGTTATTTATTCCTTTTAAGTGATTTTAATGAGGAGTAATGTTAGACAATATATTATATTATAGTAAATTATAATATATATATATATTATAATATAATATAGTGTGTTAATTCACACTATAATATATGTAGCATGATATTGTATAATTTGTTTGAGCTTGCACCATCACAAATCATAAAATGTTAATTAGAATGTTAAGATGATGTAATTTGAATGAATACATTGTTTTGGTTGAAGTATTAAAGGTGTGCATAAGAGAAGAAATAAGATTTGATAAGAATTCCATGTGAAGGACATGGAGGGAGATCCACTAGGATCGAGACATGACATGTGAGGGGTCTATGAGGAATAGGGAAGAAAATCTGTTGGGGATAAAGTTTGAATTCGATTTGATTATATGATTTATGGAAAGAGGATCCACTTAGGATAAGAATCTATAATCCACCATGGATTAAGATTGAATTGACTTTAATTAGTTTTGTTTTAATTGATGGCACCTGTAGAGATATGGGCTCGAGTCCACTAGGGATTGGGTATATGAACCTTCCACTAGAAAAGCAAGTTTGGGCTATCTAGGATTAGGGATTTGAGTTTGATTTTATAGACTTTGAGGATGTACTTGTTGGGGATAAGTGTTTGATTGGATTTATTTGATTTAGACTCTACTAGAGTAGTTTAATTTGGCTCCACTAGGTAGGTTGGTATTGAATTTGATTTGTTTGCTTGACCTATTTATTTATGAGTTAGGGCTCCACTGGGGAGAAGAGTGTGATTTAACTCCATTGGGGTAAATTTTATTTGGTTTAATTTAATCTGAGTTAATGTGTGTACCATGTTGGTGTGTAATGGACCTAGTGAGAAGGGGCTATGTCATCCTTGACCTACCTTAGGTTTACAAATCCAAAGGGATAGTCTACGGTTGTGGTAGAGCTAACCAACCTAAGGGTTGCCTTTGGTGTGCAACGGCTATGCTAAGAAGGCATAGCAAACTTACATCTTCCAAAGCATGGAACAGCTGCTGCGGTGACCTGTTGGATGCACAACAAATTGAACGACCTACTAACACCGAGTAAATGTTGATGGGGACTTATGTCAACTAAAAAGTAGTTAGGATTAATTTTAATCTTAGGTTCATGTGATTTGATATGGTTTTTTTGGTTTAGTTTGATTTTGAATTGAGGGCATATCCACTAGGGTTGTAAGCTACCAAATTTGATAGATTTAATTTATGGACCATGTGGGTGCAAGGGACCTACATGAAGGGGCTATTTGACTTATCTTATCAATTTACAAATCCAAAGGATAATCTATTGGCCATGGGGAGCAAGCCAACCTAAGGGGTTTCCATTTAGTGTGCAATGCTAGGTGTAGATACTTATAATTTAAAGTAAACAACACCTAGGATAGTGTAAATAAAACCCAACTTAGGGGTGACGAGTGAATGTCGGGACTTATATCAACTAGTAGTAAAGCAATTCTTGTAGGGAGTTTTGTCGACACTACCCTAAAGATAGGATACCAGCTTGGGAAAATGTACCACTAGGTGTATCCTACTAATCCACAAATAAATATATATTTTCTTTATATATTTGTGTGGACCTTATTGGTGTGCGAGTGACCACACTGAGAAGGGGTTATGTCGCCTTGACCTATCTCAAATCGATCAAAGGAGAATTTGCACATCTACAAGAGAGATTCTCCAACTACAAGGGTGGTTACTAGGAAAATGGAAATGTCTAATATGATAGTAACTCAGGTAGTGTCAAAATGGGTTCGCAAAGGATGTGATCCAAACATAATGCCCATAGGGGAGGTGCTACTAGGACCATTATCCTGAGCCATGGAAAAGAAAACCTATAGTGTATAGTGGCTAACTCAAGGAGAAAGCATAGACTTACATTCAAGTGGTGTATCCTAAGGTGTAGAACCAACCAACCTAAGGTGTATCCGCCATCGATGAAAAGGTATCCCATTAGGTGAGAACCCATAGGAGACCATCAGTGCAACGATCACTTGGAGAAGTAAGGAGCCTCCAAGAGACTATCCTAAACCTCAAATATACTGAATTTCCAAATAAGGCTAATCCAAGAAGACAAAGATAAGACTCACATCTTAAATGAAGCCAACATGAGGAAGCTTACCACATGCGGTAAGGCCTACCAAACTAATAAGGCACTCATCATGATGTAAGGGCCAAGTAAGGAGGAAAGCATAGCAGACTTACACCTCCAAAGTAAGAAGACCATTGGGGTTACACACTAGCAGGGTAGCACGTCAACCCGACTTAGAGAAGTTAATGAGTGAGTATCATTGGGGTGTTATCTCAACCTCGTAACGAGGAAAAGATATGTGTGTTGTTTTATATGTTTGTGTGTATTTTATTTGTGTTGTGTCAATGAAGGATAGGACGTCACTCAGGTTCTTTACACCTACCCTAAACACATTATGGCAAATTCAATAATAAACATGGAAGAGATTGAATTCGAAATGGAATTTTCATTGATGATAATTATGTTCAAACATGATTTATAATATTTCTTTAATTAGAGCCCATTGATTGGAAACATTGCTCTCCTTATGATTAAGATAAGATCCTCCTTGGTAGGCCTTCTCTCGGCAAAGGGCCTTCCCAAGTGGGTTCAAACTTTCCTCCTATCTTATGATGGGAAATAATCGATCTCCTTAGAACTAAAATAAGCTCTCTTACTTGAAGAACTTTAGGATGAACTAACTTATTGTGCTTGAATCATTTTATCTTTGTACAACTTAAGGTTTAGGCATGCGTAAGTGCCTCTCCTCCAAACCTTGAGCTCTTCTAACTCAAACTTAGTGTTCTACTCTATTGTGATCTTGCTACCCATATCTATCTTTAGTGATGGGTGTTGGACTTATAATGGTAGAATGGCTTAATACCCATACACTAAGAAGAAAGAAGTAGACTGAGTTGGAGTTCTGTATATGGTGCGGTAGGCCCACAAAGCTTCAACTAACTACTCATACCACTATCGCTTGTTATTGTTTTGTGTCTTCTTTAGTTTTTAGATGAGAGTTTTATTAAAGGCTTCTACTAAGCCATTTTCCCATAGGTAGTTGATGGTAGAATATATCCAATCTATGATGCATCTTCGAGCAAAGTTGTTGATCTCAGTGCTCTTAAATGTAGTACAATTATCATATATAATTTATCAAGGCACTCTAAACTTATATACGATATGGTTCCTAAAAAATTGGAGCACATGCTGAGCTGTGGCCTCTCTAAGTGGAATTATCGTCGCCCAGTTCAAAAAGTTGTTAGTAGTAGCTAAGATGAACTGATGACCCTTGGAAGAAGGAGGATCAATCAGACCCACTATTGTGCCCCAACACTCGAATGGCCATCAGGCCAATGTAAGATGTAGAATGTTGGGTGGTTGGTGTAGGACCACACCGTGTATTTTACATTGGTGGTAACGCCTAGCCGTATCCACATAATCTTTGATCATCGATGACTAGTAGTATCTTACTCTCTTCATCTTAGCTTTTATGTTTGGATCAGATTGGTAGGCTCCACATAATCATGAGTGTACATAGGTCATGATCGTACGAGCTTCGTGCTTGTCTAAACAATATATCCACATATGATCGAAATATTGTTGGTACAAGACACCATCCATAAAAGCATAGGAAAGTGCCCTACTTCATCTGATGGGATTGAGACTTCTCTTGAGGTAGTTTTTCTTTATTTAGGCAATCCATGGATGGTTACCTCCAATCTAACTCCTCATCCTTCTTGGCGATGGAAACCTACCCTTCCAGAGAGTACTTTTTGATGAGTTCAATACCAATAAGGGATAACAATTGTCTATTTTGGACCTTTATTGATATAGACTCATCCTCCAGAAATCCAAACTCCTTAGCAAACTTGGCTAAAGCATACGCTACGATGTTCTCTCCTTGAGGAATCTTATAAATGTAATCTTTGGGATTTGGGCCAACAACTTCATGGTGTACTTGTGGTAGTGATGGAGCTTAGACTTTATAACCTTATAAGAACCAACGATTTGGTTGATAACTAGCTAAGAATCCCTAAAGATGTTGATATTTTGGATGCTTAGATTAATGGCTAACTCCAGATTAGCAATTAGAGCCTCATTTTTAGCTTCTTTATTGGTGCAAAGATTAGATAGATGATATGAGAATCTCATCACATCACATCTCGAGTTAAGAGAACTATTACAATTGCCTTTTAGAATAGTAGATTATGGTTCTTCTCCTCTTTAAGGAAGCACCATCAAAGTACATCTCCTAGTGGTGAATGCTAGTATTCTAAGTTCATGATTTATTCATTGGGGATATCATCACTAAGTGAAGAGTCGTAGAAAGTGGGTGTCTTTGTAAGAAATCTACTAGTGCTTGTCCTTTCACCACGGAGGGTATGAAGGTAATGTCAAAGCATGAGAGGATCATGGACCATCATGCCATTTGGATGTAGCTTTTGGGATGTAAATATTAAAGCTAGAAATGCTTCTTAATGGGTGGATAATTAGCCTCTAGGGATTAGATGATGAGGGAGTATAGTGCATTTTCCTTCTCTTGTCATTGGCTTGGGCCAAAGCACCAAGGGATTCATCTAATGCGTAGTGTAAAATAAATGGCTTGCACGGGATAAGAATAGGTAGTGGCATTATCAGGTAATGCTTGATGTCTTTGAAGGTATTCTTACACTTATCATCCCACTTAAACTTGGCATCCATTTTGACAAGTGCTAAGAATGGCTGACATCTTCTTAGTAGGTTAGATATAAAGTATCTTAGATATGAAAACCACCCTTGGAATGATCTAAGTTAAGTTAAACTTTTAGGGAGTGGCATTTATAATATCGCCTTAATCTTCTCTAGATTGATTTTGGTGTTGGATAACAAACCCAAGAATTTCCCGAAGCTACTCAATGCACACTTAGGGTTCATTTTGAGGTTAAATTATCTTAATTATTCAAAACTACTCCCAAGTCAAACAGATGGTCATCATTTTCTCTACTTTTTTTTTGAGATCATCGATATAGAACTCAACTTGATGATGAATGAGTTCATCAAATATTCGATTCATAGCTCGCTGGTATGTAGCACCAACATGTTTAAGGCTGAAAGGCATGACCTTATAGTGATTGATTCCGATTGGGGTTCTAAAATTAGTGTTTCTTTCATCTTTAGGGCCCATCTTTATTTGGTTATATCCAAATGATTCATCCATAAAAGAGAAGACTGCATCAGATGAGGCAATGTCCACCATCAGCGAGATTGGTAGTGGAAATTCATCTTTTGGACATGCCTTATTTAAATCCCTAAAATTGACACATATGTGAATTTGGCCATCCTTTTCTTAACGGGATTCCACAAGTAGGGTATTTTGTTTTAAATGAAGCATTGATCAATTTTGACTTAAATAACCTATTATTCTATGTCTAATCCTATGCATCTAGAAGCTTACTTGATAGGGTTAGCAGTAGGCTATTGTAGTTTATGGCCACTACATTAGGAGCCAATCAGGCATCTCTTCATAACTCCATGCAAAGCGTCCCAACTCAATCAATAGTCTAACCAAGTCATTGGTTTCAATTTCATTCAATAAAGAACTGGTGTATGTTGGGAATGGATCTTCATTAATTTCTAAGTTAATTTTCTTGAGCTCATCGATGTTTGACTTGATCTATTCTTCAAACACTGGCAGTGCATCTTTGATTTCAAAATTATTTGGATCATCAGAAGTTTTTAAGTACAACTCCTCATATGAGTTAATATGATTTGAAAAGAACCTATCGATTCCAAATGATTTGTGAGACTAAGCATCATCGATTGGATTATATGAATCCTAATCAGTCTTGATTGAGAGCTTTTGCATTTGTTCTTCCATATTCTTTCAAAGTAGTCGACTATTCTTTGACCAAGTATGTGGGATTAACCCTTTCTTTGCTAAATTATGAACATGAGCCAAGTACCAATCAAATTCTACTAAATCTTTATATGGATCATCCTCAAGTTATACATCAACTTCTTGAATTGAGTATGATGCTCCTAGAAAGAACCTCTGACTCTTCACATCTATGGTGACTTAAGGGCTTTCTTAACTACCAAACCCTTAACTTTTTTAGAGGAAAGTGGGGTTAGAGCTAAGGTTCCCAACTGATGCCTAATTGTTTCACATATAAACTTAGATACACTTATGCTTTACTTTGGAGCTCTTCATCACTATAAGTGTCTCACCTCCAAAGAAATCTACGAGAAGAGTTAGTGTTATAATCATATAGACTCATCATATAAACTAGAATTTAAGTCTATATGGATAAGTGTACTGGGAAGCTAGGACATAACTTTCATTGGGTGGCCAATAAAGAAGTTTTCCATCCTGACCTCTACCTCTTCCTACTGGTGGATGTCAAGTCATCTTACCCATATGTTGAATGGAGTAAAGAAAATGGGTGGAATCTAATGATCCACTTCATCCTCCAAGTCTATTTATGCTCCCTTTTATTTTCTTTTTCATTTCCTATTTTCTTTTCTTTTTCTTTTTCTCTTTATTTTTATTTTATGTTTTCTTTTATTTTTAAAATTTGTCCAAGTTTACCAGAATAGATTTATTGATTTTGAGGGAGGTAGTAAATTAGCATCCATATATACCTCTGAACTGTAAATGGCTTGAGATCTCCTTTGACATAGTAGATGATCCCACCTCTCATGAACATCATACACTAATGTAGAGAGGATGGAACTATGTTGTTCTCATGTATCCATGGTCTCCCAAGCAAAGTGTTCAAAGATGTATCCAAGTCTATCATGTGAAACTTAGTTTTAGTCTACCAATCATTTATCTCCAAGGGAAACACTATGGAGCCTAAGGCCTGTTGACCTCACTTTTGGAGTGTGGATTCAATCTTTCCATCTTAGACTTAGCCTAGACACTAAGACTTCCCCATAAGACACTTAATAATTAGGTAAACACTTACAAGCTAAAGACTTAGAAGGGTTAACCATTGGATTAGGTTATGCTTTGGGATTAGGATAATCCAACTACCTACAACCCAAATTCAATCATGTTCACCTTCTCAAACTAAACCTCAAGTTCAATTCAAACATCATTCAAATCAAATCCAAATCCAAATCCAAATTCCAAAACCAAATGATTGAAGCCCATGAAATCCAAACTTGAAACCCTTCTAAGCCATATGACCTATCCATGGAATTAGCCAAATCTTAATCCAAATCAATAAAAATCAATTTAAATTTATATCTTCAATCATCTTCCTAAATATAAATCAAATATACATTTAAATGTTCAAAACTAAATCAAACTAAATCATTAAATCAAGACCTCTAAGCCATATGACCTATCTCATGGACTTAGCCAAATCTTAATAGTCAAGATTTTCACAAATAATCATATTTTTTCATCTTCACAAATTTAAATGAAATATACATTTAAATCATCAAAACAAAAAGCAATTTATTTTCTCATGAATCAATCATACCTTCAATTATATTCATAAATATAAAATTAAATCATCAAACCAAAAATCAACCCAAGTGAAACCCAACTTAACCCTTTTGACTTTAAATGTTCAAATGAACCAAATTTGAACCCAGCCAATTTAATTGAATTTATATATCAATCCTATATAAACTCAACTAAATCAAACTTAACCTAAATCAAGCCAACTAAACCCAATTGGTCCACTTGACCCAAATTAGATTGAACCAAGCCCATAAAACCTCCCATCATGATTGATCACCTAGGTTGATCAATTGTCAAATTAGTCAAACCAAGTCAACTTGGTCATTTGACCAAGTCAACCCCTTAACCCATATGAACCCAAACTAGCAAATTGCCTAAGCCAAATCCCCCAATTCATACCAAATCAAAATCAAAATTTGAATTTGACTTCATATTCAATTGAGTCAAACAAAACCCAATTGGCCCTCCTGACCCAAGTTCACCTAAATTGACCTAAAAGACTAATTGGGTCAAATAAATATATAAACCAAATTGACTGCAACCAATGGCTCAAGTTCATTCCAAATTAATTATTGAACTTGACCAAAGCCATGATTGGACTCAATTGAACCCAATTGACCTACTTAGTCCAAATTGACCTAAAGGTTCAAGTTTCCTAAATCAAAACCAAATCTAAATTAATTGAAACCAAAGCCTACAATCATCTTTAATTGGTCAACTAAACCCATACCAGCACTTAACCAAAGCCAATTTGGGCAATTTGGTCAAATTGGTCAACTTAACCCATTTTACTCAAATGAATTTAAATGAGCCAAAATCAAATCTAAGCCAAACTAAACTAAAAAAATTAAACCAAAACATCCCAAATGATCATATGAACTTGACCCATCCCTTGGTTTGATTGGAATTGGTCAAATTAATTTGATAAATGCTAAATCAACTCAAATTGACTTGAAATTTGGGCTAATAAACTTTGGCTCATTTTAAATCTATCAAATCAAATCCAAATGATGTCAATGGCATCACATGAGACAAATCACCCATGTAAGTATTTATTTCCATTCTTGGCCACTTGGTACTCTCCCAATGGTCCACTAGGCCTAGGACCTTACCAAACCGAGGTGGGTTGGGTCGTCATGACTGATGGGAGGTGAATCACCTCACCCTCCCCATTGAAGCATTTGAAACCCATAGGACACCCATGATTCTTTCTTAGCCACCTCCTTCAACCAACCAAGTGCCAATTTTCTCCTGCCATGAGATGGTTGGATACTAGATGCCAAACTTGATCCCACCATCAGTCGATCAAGTATACACCCCTCATTTCCACTCAAACACACACAAAATCATTCCTCAGCCTTAGCTACCCAAGATGAGCTTTTAGAGCCATTCTCCCAAGCTCATTCCTAGATCAAAAATGTCATTCCTCATGCCAAAATAGACACCCCATTTTCCTAACTTCCCCATTTCTCCATCAAACTCAAATTAACTTTTGCACCTTCTCTAGGTCTCGAGAAAGAAAAATCATCTCCCAAGCTTGCGAGCACCGGAGGTGGGACTTCAATCAAATCGCTAAATTATTAGTTCATGGCCTTTTGGTGAACGTTAAGGTGATCAATTGCTCCACTTCATCTTAGGGCTTCATCTTCACTAGATGAAGCTTCCTCAATCATTTGAACCACCGGTCTTGAGCTCAGGTGAGGTATGCTTCAAAAACTGATCTTTAGGTGAAAATGGGTCGGAGCTTTTGAAGAAAACATGCATCTCGTGTGAACTTGATCATTGGATCCCCTTTGATCGATGTCGTGAAGGTGTGGGATCATTTTGGAGTTGATCCAAGCTCGAGTAAGCTTAGATCAAGTGAGCAATGGCGGACAAACCCCATTCTCTCACTGACGTTAGATCACACACCATCCATTATTGAATGGGTGATCATGAATAGATCCTCTATATCAATCTTATTTAATCCTATCAAGATGTGGGATAAATCATAGCCATCTGATTTTAGATTGGATGGTAGATTGGAAAGCATGTCTGCCGCTAGTACATAGGCGTTGAGTCGGATAAGTTTAGGTAGGCAATCTTGCGGTGCCACGTGAAAAGCATGACACATCAGCACGCCATGTGGTGCCAACAGGATTAGGCTTTAATTAGGCTTAATTAATCATTTTTTATGGTTGAAACTTATAAAAATAATAAAAAAATCATAGAGAAATAAAAATACAAATAATACTCATTTTAAAAGTATTTTAGAGGAGAATTAATTAAAAATGATCTTAATTTGGAATAATTATTAAGGTTTAATTACTAAATTAATTAGTTTAATTACTCCTTAATTACTTGAGCAATTAATCCAAATTTTGTGGGTTAATTTAATGGGATGACCTCTACCTCCCATGCTTTTCTTGGTATTTATTACTCACTTAATTAGGAATTTTGACTAACAAAACCTTAACTACTCTTTTAAGTTAATTAATGATTAATTAATCCCATGAACAGTAATAAATTGGTTAGTTAAGTTTATTAATCATTGTTCAATGGTAAGTGAACTAAGAAATAGGGTTGGGACCCATTTCCCTAACTTCATTTTACCCTATTTTAAAATAAAATTAATTAAGATTTAACTAATTAATTAAATTTCTTAATCAAATTGAAATCATAATCACATCAGACCTTGATTAATTAAATCAAGGGGTAGATCTTTAGGAGTTTTTTTAACCTAAAGGAGTTTAATGACATTATGGTTAGATCACATGTGTGGGAAAACCACAAGAGTAATTAATTAAGTCCCTTAATCTAATTAACTATTAATCATGAGCCAATTGCATTAGGCCCATTTTATTTCCTATGATCTTTGCAAGTTTATTCTCCATGCATATCACGTTGGCTCATAATTATTTAGTTAATTACTTTAATGTGACATAGGTAAGGGTAATTGATTAATCTAATTAATGGTTCAACTTAATTAGCCCATAAAATTAATTTAATTACGTTTCCTTAAATTAAATCAAATCACTAATGTGGGAATGGGTTTAAATAGCAAGTGATGATTTATCTTCTCCTCTTTAAATTAAATCAAATCCAAAACTTAATTAATAAAGAAGCTTTGGTTTGCTTTAAATAATCTTATTTAATTTGATTATCTGTAAGAATTAGTTTGGTTGAATGAATCACATGCTTATATTTGATTCTACTCTTTCCAATCATGTTAAATTTTGTATGTCAATCGAATTCATACATCCATCTTTTCAAAATCAAGTAAAATAAAATGGATTTCTTTTATGTAAGCTTGCATGTGTTGATTTAATTTAATATACGCATGACTATTCTCACTATTAAATCCAAATCTATTTTTTAAAGCTTTTAAATGCATAATAATATGTGTTATGATCCTAGTTAAAAATACATAAGAAATGCATGCTATTATAGCTTAAGTCTATGAATGTTGAGTTCTCTTTCCTATATTCATGTGTTGATTTATATAATATTAAATGGAAATGGGTATATAGTATGAACATCTTGGGAACACGAGACTTTAATTAGCTCCAAGGAGGTCATTTTATTACCTCACTTCCCTAGTTTAGGAATGGCACATATGTGTTTGATTTCATTCTCATCTATTTCAACATTAGAATTTGGATAGAGCTTTAATTCATACATATAAGTGAGTCCATAAAAAATATACAATCTTTGCATGCTTTCCTTTCCCTAATTTATGTATACATTCATGTGTCCAAGAAAAGAAAGTATATAGTCTCCCAAGAATATGGCTTTAGTTAAATGAGGTCATTTAATTACCTCACTTTCTTGGTTTAACATGACACATACTTGCCTATATCTTTGTACATGTATATGTATATGTGATTAGTGAATGAAAATCCCATTTTACATTAAAATTGCATGCATTCATAATTATAAGTGGTTGAATTAATTAGCCATATGATTCTGAGCTTACTTCCTATCTTCATGTATACAAATTTACATATGTTTGAATGTAAATGGGTATATAGTCTGGACATCCCAAGAATACAAGGCTTTAACTAGCTCCAAGGATGTCATTTGATTACCTCACATCCTTGATTTAATAATGACACATGCCTATTTAATTTCATTCTTATGTACTTTTTGTAAAAGAATTTGGATAAAGTTTGAAATTAATAAGTTTAGATAATTAAATCAAATAAAATATAAATTCTAAACATACACATGCATTCATCAATTAAGTGTGCTAAAATATGTTGCATGTATAGATACAGTTAGGATTAAATCATATGCATGTTACAAGTGATGGAAAAGACTGAAACAATATATGTCATGTGCTAGTAATTCAATTCAATTAATCTTAAGATGCCTTTTATTTTGAATAGGATTATTTAAAGTGAACCTAAACTTAGGATTAATTAAATCATTTAATAAGTCATTCACTTAAGTAGACTAAATCAAATTAATATACTTTAGAAAGTGACTTATGGTAGGGATGAAAGAGGGCAAACCACTTTTCCTCTCTTTATAACACTTAGTTGCTAAGTGTAATCAAATGAAACAAAAGACACACAAATTAAAATTCTCAAATCAATTAAACTACTTCAAGTGAAATCAACCTTTCATGTTAAATTGAATCCTTCAACACTTAGAAAATAGAACACTAATTCGTAACAAGACTTCCTACACACAAGCGTTAATACACACATAAAAATGTCACCACTTCTAGCTCTAAGTTAGGTGTATGATGTGATGTATATTTTGTTTTATGATGTATTATTTTAGATTGAATGTTAGGGTGTATGCTTTGTAGATGATAGGCCAATATTAGCCTAATCATATTTTTATAGGGGTTTATGCATAAGTGATGCTTAAAAATAAATGTGAATGCTTTTTGTGCAGGTTGCTTAAATCCTTAAGCATAATCCAAGTTAGGATAGGTAGGCTTAGTTAGCCATTTGTAGGGTGCTAAGTCAAAATTATAAATACAACTGCTTCAGATCATATGTATATTTAGCTAACCTCTATTTTGTTGGTGTAGTTAGATTTACTTTTCCCCCATAAATGTAATTTTTTGCAATAGGAATTAGGATTAGTGCAATGGGAGATTAGGATGAGCAGTGGCGAGAAGGCTTTGTCCTAGGTGCCCTATTATGCCTTTAAAGCAAGCACCATCCAAATCAAAGAAGGAACAGAATAAGAAATGGAGATATGAAGAAAGAAGACCCTCATAGAATTTAATATAGTTATAATTATTCTTTCATATTCTAGGTTGTATAAGGGTAGAGCTACCCATCTTTTCTCTCTTAGTTTGTCTGGCATGCCTGCCTTTTCTTCTTTTATGATAATTTATATAATTGTTTGCTGTTATGTTTACATTATGCATTAGGATGACATGCTTTTCATAGTTTCTTTAATGATTGATGCTTTAATGTGTGGCTTTCATATGATTAGGCTCTTAAGATAAAACTTACTTTTCTAGCCAACTAATCACTAATAACTAAATTTTAAACAACTCATAACCTCATCATAAAGCCTAAGACATAAATAAGATAATAAAAGATTTAGCAACCGCTTAGCTATATTGTTGTATATTTCACATCATGCATGCATATTCTCTCTCTTGAACATGAAGGATCTCCATCTTTGCATGATAAAGGAATGCTTCTACTATGAGGGCATCCCTTATGGTGGAGAACAACATCTTCTAGGTGATTTAACATGTAACCTATTTAATCATGCATTTAAGCATAAGAAATCCTATAACCTCTATCAAAATGATCGATCTAAAATAAAATAAAAGTTGAAAAGATTTTGTATCTATAGATTAAGTCATATGCTCATACCACTCATGCCCTAGTCAGTTATGGAGTGTGTTTAGGACTTTAGTTTCTTTCTAATTAAATAACTACCCTAGCTATCTTGCAATTCATAAGACCAGACTACATGGTTTTAAATTTGTAAGAGGAGTTATTTGGCGGCCACTCCAGGCGGTTATAAGTCCTGAAGTCTGACAATTTATTCTCTCTTGTGGAGGTAAACACTTATGTCCACATGTCGCTTAGATTTAGGTCATACTTTATCTCATACTAACGCTCCCTAGATTTAGGATCCAAGGTAGCTATTTCCTTCGGGCCACAAGCATAAATCATTACCTCTTGGGCATTCCCACAACCTTATGTTTTTTAATTATAAGCCAAAGTAATTTAATTAAATTTCAACTGAAAACATATAAATCTCCTCAACTTCAAAATTATAACCCCAACCATAGGATAGATTGGAATGCTCACTCAGCTTCATAGTATCATCAGCATTTCCAACTTATTTCATTTGGATTCCAAAAATAAGTCTTCTCGTTGAACTTTCCCAATTGATTTTCCAAATACAACCAATCTTTTGATAGTCTAATCTTGAAATCTTTGGAGATGATAATTGTACTTTTGATAATATTCTTAGGTAATTTTATTTCTAAGATGTAATTAACTATGGAGGCTTGCCTCCCATAACTTAATAACAGTTTAATATAAACCCTACTTTACTCATCCGGGAAAGCAGGGAAAAATCTATGGTACATTCGAAGACCCATCATGCCTTAGGAGTCCTTATTACAAGATTAGGTCCATTGTTGGGTGATGACTCTATCTTTCAAGATAGTATATCATACCTTATTGTTGTACCTGATCACCTCAAAAAGTACACCCTTATGATCAGCTTGGAGTCCCTCCCCACATCTAAAATAAACACCACAAGGCCATCTCACCTTGTTCATTGAATCCTCTCAACATCATCCTTTCTTTTTGAAGTTTGGAGATGTCAATCCTCAAGTAGGCAAAGGCTTTTAGACTCATAATCTTGAAAAATACACTTTGGTCAGAACTCAGCCTATATCTATGACATCCATATAAGAGGTGGTTTGCTTGTGTCCATAAGTCTTCATCGAATGTAACTACTAGATTTCCTTCAAGTGGCATGCCTCTCTTTAGTAGCTGGTACATATCTCTAGATCAAGTAAGGCCTTGATTAGAGATTCCCTCATCTCTTTGATAAGACAAGGGCATCATATGCTTACTGGAAACTTTCTAAGGTGAAAGGACATGGTAATCAACTTTTTGCCCCCTCAGGTGCTACCCTAGGAGGTAGAACTTTGCCACTATGTGGTTGACAGTGACTTCTTTGAATGATGAGCTTGTGGAAAGTTCTTCTCATACATACCTACAACATATCTGGGTCAGTTGACTCCATGTCAATCTCAAGAGGAGAACTTAATTTATTTAGAGAAGGATAGACCAACTATAAATTAGAAAGCAAATGATCAGAACTACTAGAGATATTATTTTTATTTAGACATAGAGAGCTTTCAATAGGAATAAAATCAAGAGTATAAGAAGTAGACAATATATAAGTAGAATTATCTTTCTTCATTAATCTTTTTTGGGTGGAGGTACATGATATAAATCAAGTAAAGTAAGCGGAGTAAGGGATTTAGTGTGCTTACAATGCTCCAGTAGAGAGCTAGCAAGAGGTGGTACTAGCGGTGGAGAGTCTGGATGGTGGCTATGCTATTAGACTATCTAAGTATGGTGAGCTACTCTTGGGTTGTCACCCTCCCAAGTTATCTTTCACTAGCAAACCTTTCTTAATGTTGGAGGTTTGAGCTATTGCATGCAAGGAAAGCTTCTTGATCTTAGAAATGATCTTCTTAGAGGTTGGGATAGAAATTCTAACCATCATCGATCTTAAGAGTATCGCAAGTATTCCCAAGGATTAGTCTAATAGAATTGGATGGTTGTTCTAATAAGTATTCCTTAGAGATAACTATGGCTCTCAACTTGTAGTTGTGCTTAAGCTAGTCCTTTAAAATGATATAATACTCTAAGACATGGTTTAACATGCGGTGGTAGGGGCAACAATAAGGATCATCATTCCCCACCTCTCACCTCTTGCTCACTAAAGTCGTTTTTAGATTCTTAAGATTTTCCCTACCTACCTCTTGAATGAATTTATGCTTATTCAATCTATCGACAAAGTAGGTGGAAAGTAGCTACTGGCGATGGATAAGAATATTGCGGTAGGCTCTTGAGGTGTTGGAAATATGTTGTCATGTGCGGTGTGTATGATGGTAGAGGGTGGTAGAGGAGGTGGAGGAGGCTGAGCTCGTAGTCTCTCATACCAACTTTGGTACGCTTTATCCAACACTATCCTAGATTCTTCTTAAACACCTTCTGTAGCTTGGGCCTAGATGATTGGTTGGAAAGGGCAACTGTTTGGCTTCCTCTTATGAGCTAGCTTCCTTGTTGATTAATTTCTAGAATGTTTTGATGGTAAAGCCCTTAAGCATGAAGGCGATCGTCCCATGGATATTCTTGAGAAGAATCTCAATCGCATGCTGTTTGGATAGCTATGGTTCGCATTTTATGCTCAGGTTGCGCCACCTGAGAATGTAATCAACAAGGGACTCATTGAGTTTCTATTTCTATACAATGAGGTCGCCTACAATCACCCTCTGTTGAGCTCCTACAAACCTCTTGATGAAGAGGTGCTACAACTCAGCAAAAGTCTTCACCAAACCGTTAGACAGTTTCAGCGTACTAATCAAATGCAACTGAAAAAATGGGAAGAGGTGTGCCACCTTGTGTTTGCAGTTGGCTCTAAAGTAATGTGTTATGTCGTGGGTTCCCAACCATCAAACATCTTGAAGGATGGTGACACAAAACCTAAATAAAATAAAACTAAATAAAAACCTAAACCTAAAAAAATAAACCTAAAAAAATAAAACATAAAACCTAAACCATAAACTAAAAAAAAAAACCTAAAATAAACAATAAAATAAACATAAACATAAACTAAAATAAACTAAACTAAAATAAATAAACCCAAACCTAAAAATAAACTAAACCTAAACCATAAACTAAATAAAATAAACTAAACTAAAATAAACCTAAACCTAAACTAAAAATCTAAAGATAAACCTAAAATAAAACCTAAACCTAAACATAAAAAATATAATAAAAAACCATAAACTATAAAAAAATAAACATAAACCTAAAAATAAAATAAAATAAAACTAAACTAAAAAATAAACATAAACTTAAAATTATAACTAAAAACAAAATAAACTAAAATAAATAAAATAAATAAAATAAACTAAATAATAAAAAATACTAAATAAAAATAAATAAAATAAATAAACCTAAATTTACTTTTTTTTTAAAAAAACCCTAAACCCTAAATCCTAACCTACCATAATCTAAACCTACTCTAATCATAAAGCTAAACCACTATCACCCTAACCTAAACCCTAAAAACCCTACTAAACTAAAATAACCCAAACCACATGACCCTGACCTTGTCCCTAAAACACTAGACTAACTAACCCAATACTGAGCCATACTCTAAAATCCTGAGCCCTACCCCAAACTAAACCTAAACTTAAAGCCAACCTAAACTAAACCCTATCCTAAACCCTGAGCTAAACTAAACTAAATAATAAAATAAACTAAAATAAACAAAACCTAAAACTAAAAAATAAAAAAATAATAAATAAATAAAATAAAAATAAATGAAACCTAAACTAAAATAAAATAAAAATAAAAATAAATAATAAAATAAATAAAAAATAAACTAAAAATAAACCTAAACCTAAAAAAAAAACTAAAATAAAAAACCTAAATAAAAATAAACTAAATAAACATAAAATAAACTTAAATCAATAAAAAATAAAATGAACTAAATAAAAATAAACTAAATAAACTTAAACATGGTTGACTAATTTAAAATAAAATAAAAAATAAAATCAATAAAAAAACCCTACCTAAACCTTACTAATAAAACTCTAAATACCCTCATAAACCCTAAACCCTACTAAATAAACCCTACCCTAAAACCCTAACTAATCCTAAACCCTAAAATAAAATAATATAAAATAAAACCTAAAAAAATAAAATAAAAAACCTAAATAAAATCTACACCAAAATAATAATAAAAATATAACTAAACCTAAAAGCTAAAACCTAAAAAAAATAAAATAAAACTAAAAACTAAATAATAAAATAAAAAAACTAAAATAAACCTATTTATTAAAACTAAATGAAATAAAATAAATAAACCCAAATAAAATAAAATAAAACTAAATAAAAAAACCTTAAAATAAACCTAAAAAAATAATAAAATAAAACCTTTATAAATAACTAAATAAAAAAATAAACTAAATAAAAATAAACTAAACTAAAATAAATAAAAACCTAAACTAAAATAAAATAAATCTAAACCTAAACCTAAACTAAATAAAATAAAATAAACTAAAAATAAACCTAAACTCAAAAATAAAATAGAATAAACCTAAAATAAAAACCAAAACCTAATCCTAAAAAAATAAATAAAACCTAAATCTAGAAATAAAAAATAAAACAAAAACCTAAAAAAATAAAATAAAAATAAAACTAAACTAAAAAATAAATTTAAAACTAAACCTAAATTTGGTGATTATAAGTCTATATCATTGTATTTTGTTAAATTTAAAATAAATGTTTATATGAAAATTTTGAACCTATCATTTTGGAAAGTGAAATTCTAGAGCAAACTATCCTATTGAGAAACATTGCTAGATTTTGATCTTTGCATCGGAAACTGGGCTTTCTCATGGTGAACTTGATCTCTAGAATCTGTTGTAGTACCTCATGACATAATAATATGTTTGTTCAGTCATGATACTCATGATTCGATATCACATTTTCCTCCATGAGATAAAAGGAGCTCTTGAATTTCTCAATATTGGATGGTTAAATAAAATAAACTAAATAAACCTGAACTCAATTTAATTTTTAAAAAAAATAAAATAATCTTACTCTAAAAATAACCTAAACCATAAAATCAAAACCCTAAACCTAAACAAACCCTAAACCCTAAGCTCTCAAACCTTAAATCCTAAACATAAACCCAATATCTAAACCCAACTTACCTTAAACCCTAAATAAAATAATCCCATCTGTTACTAAACCTTAAACCTTAAATAAAAATAAAACCTAAAATATTAATTTTAAACTAAATAAAACCTAAAAATTAAAAAAAATAAATAAAATCTAAACTTAAACAAAACAAAACAAAATAAAATAAAATAAAATAAAATAAAACCTAAACTAAAAACACCTA
Organism: Cymbidium sinense; assembly: GCA_021442155.1. Lineage (NCBI taxonomy): Eukaryota > Viridiplantae > Streptophyta > Magnoliopsida > Asparagales > Orchidaceae > Cymbidium > Cymbidium sinense. The sequence continues at coordinate 47,936 of JAKCPB010000300.1, read as the reverse complement.
AACCTAAATAAAATAAAATAAAATTTAAAATAAAAACTAAACTAAACTAAAATAAATAAAAAAATAAAGAAATTAAAAATTAAAATAATGTTAAAACCAAATAAAATAAAACTAAATATAAAATAAAATAAAATAAACTAAGTAAAATAAAATAAAACTAAATAAAACTACTAAAATAAACCAAAATAATAAATAATAAACCTAAACTAAACCTAAAAAAAAACTTAAACCTTAAATAAATAATAAAATAAACTAAACCTAAATTAAAATAAATAAACTAAAAATAAATAAAATAAAACCTAAACCAAAAAAAATTAAATCTAAAAATCTAAATAAAATAAATAAACTTAAAATAAATCTAAACCAATACAAAAAAATAAAACCTAATCCTAAAAAAAAAATAAAAAATAAACTAAAAAAAGAAACATAAACCTAAACCTAAACCTAAAAATTAAATTAAAATAGAAACTACTAAAATAACATACTAAACTAAATAAAAATAAAAATTAAACCTAAATAAAATAAAATAAAAAATAAAATAAATAAATAAAAATAAATAAATAAACCTATGTCTTATGGTTTCTCAAACCCAAACTAAATAAATCCTAAATCTTAACTAAATAAAAACAAACCCTAAATCCTAAAAAAACTAAACCCTAAAGCTAAACTAAACCAAATCCCTAAAAAACAACCTAAACCATAAACCCCAAAACCCCCAAAAAACTCAACCTAACCACAACCAAAACCCAAACCCCAAAACTAACCACAACAAAACCAAAACTTAAATAAAATCTAAAAGTAAAATAAATAAATAAACCTAAAATTAAATAAATTAAAATAAAATGAAAACCTAAATAAGACCTAAATATAATAAAATAAACTAAAATAACATAAATAATAACTTGAGGAAAAGTAAAAAATAAAATAAACCTAAGTATAAAAATCTATAAAATCAAAACTAAATGTAAAATAAACCTAAAATAAAATAAATACTAAATAAAATATAAACAAATAAAATTAAAATAAATAAAAATAAACCTAATCTTGGTTCCTTTATTTATGCTTCTTGTAATGGTAGGAGCATCCTTTGGGATAACTTGAACCTTTGCCTCCTCGTCAACAAACCATGGTTGGTTGGTGGTGATTTCAACACTATTCTGCTTCTCAAAGAAGGGAGGTTACTCTCTAACATTCATTCCATGGAAGAATTTTCTAATATGATTCTTGATTGTAATCGATTGATATTGGTTTTTTTTTACTACCTGGCATAATTCTAGACTTTGGCGGTGGCTTGATAGGACCCTCTTTAATTCCCTTTGGATCAATCAATGGCCTCTTATTGAACTTTTAAGCAAAAAATTTATCGACCATGCTCCATTTTGATTTATCAAAATCCCTCCTAGACTATCCTCCCCTCTATTTCAAAATATGTGGATCCAACATAGTGATTTCATTAATGTTGGTGGAACAAAATCTAAATTGGTGGAACAAGCATTTTAAAATCTTTTGCAAATCTCAAAAATATGGAACAACTTATTTGCTCTCTTGAAGATGCTGGATTCTAATAAGCTTGATGAATCTGTTAAAGATAACTTAATTAATTATCATAATATGGAGGAAACCTATTGGCGTAAAAGGCCTAGAAAACATATTCTTGATGGTGAAAAAAAGGTATGCTCTTTTTTTAAAAAGAAAGCCTTAAACTCTATTAAAAAATCAAAAATGATAACTGGATTCATAATAATGATATTAAAGATTCTATCATACATCATTTTCAAAATTTATTAAACAACAACCCTTTAGAAGCCATCTCCAACACATATTTGATCTCTCTGATCTCTAATGATGAAAACCACTTACCTTTTACATAGCTAAGATTGGTAGTATTCAATAGCATGAACATTGATTCTTTTCTTTGGCTAAAACTCAATTCTTTCAACATTGTTGGATTATTAAGACCTTGTTGATTTTTTGAGGGTAACCCTTTAGATATTTTTCTAGCACTTTCTTCTCATTCCAAAATTAATAATCCCCGAATCTTGGTTATTTGGATTTCTTTCAAACTCATTGCTAAACTAATTTATATTAATTGCTAATAAATTAGTCCACTTTCTTCGAAGAGTGATTCATGACATTGACGTTCTATCGAGGTGGTAACATCCTTTTTTAAGCGACATCACTAAAGCTTTTGACAACCTCTTGGGATTTCTCTTTCAAATTCTTCATTTGCTTGGGTTTTTAGTTATTTCTCCTCATCAAAATTGCATTACAAATGTTTGGTTCTATGTTATCATGAATGGTGAATCCCTAGGTTTTCCCTTCAAAGCATGGTTTAAGACAAGGGGATCCCCTATCCCCCTCTCTTTTTATTATTGTTGTTGAATATCTATCAAGGAGTCTGAATGATCTTTTTTACAATAATCCTAGGATGTTTTATAGAACTTAAGGTGGTCTTCCTGTCACTCATCTTAGTTTGTTGATGACTTTATAATCTTTTATGCAATTCCTCACATTAAAACTAAAGAATTCTTTAAATAAATTTGGCAAAGCAATAGGACCAACCAAATCTTGAATTACTAATTTTCAACATCAACAACTTCCTATTAAATATCTTGGTGCTCCTCTTTTTAAAGGTCAAAAAATATCTCATCTTTTTGATGAGCTAATCCAAAAAATATCTAATAAAATTTCTATTTGGGAATTTCACTTACTTTCTTTTGGTGTTAGGCTCACTTTGATTAAGAGCACCCTTAACTCCATGCCTTTGTATCTCATCAAACAATTGTGCCGACCAACTCTATCATTAATAGAATTGAGTGGCTCATTAACAAATTTTTCTCTAGGATCTAACAATTCCTCTAAAAAATGCTTTGGACTTGGTATAAAACGTGGTACTTTTTTTTGAAGGTGGTCTTGGATGTAAACCAATCAAGGAAACTATCCTTGATTTTTCTTATAAACTTGGAATTTTAGGAAAAACAATAGTCTATGGGCTAATTTCATTCTTCTAAATACTTCAGGGTAAGCACCCTCTCATTTGCCCTAAAGCGGGAGACTCTCTATTTGGAAAAGACTTTGTTCCATCAAATGGGATGAAATCTTTAATTTCTTGGGGATTAACTCGGCTCCTCTTTCTTGGCAAGACAAGCTGGATTGGTGGGTCCATTGACTTACTTTCATTCCATTCTGCTATTAAAGTGAACTCTTTTGGTAGAATAATATGTGGAACAATAGTAAACTTATCATTATTCCTCTCTTTTAAATAAAACTACTATTCCTATCATTCCTACCAATCAAAGATCCTTTTAAGCTTTCACATAATGGTGATTTCAACTTTAAAATGTTTGGATTCACATTAAAGAAACTCATGATTTTTCCTATGTGTTTCTAAACTTTGGAACAACAATATCCCTACTTCTATTCTTACTTGGCATATTTTGAAAAACTTCATCCTTGACTCCTTGTTGTGGGGTAAAGGTTTTCAATTACCTTCAAAATGCCAATGTTGTTTTAACATTGAGAATGTTAATCATGTTTTTTTGTTAGCAGCCATTGCTTCTAAACTTTGGATTTGGTATGATGACCTCTTTAACATTGTCATTTTCAATGGCTCCTTAAATTTATACCAACTTCTTGAAGTTTATTTTGACATTACTATTAAAGGACACATTAAAGTCATAGCACTATCACTCTTATTTGGTTCATATGGATGGACAAAATGATGCAAACATCATGAGATCCCTATGAATCACATGAGGATAATTTAGAACTAAAACAAAATGACTTGTTTAATGCAATTTAATTAAATACAAATAATTCAAAGGTTGCAAATTTGTATAATAAGCGGGTTTTAACTTGATCACCACATGTAAAGATGACAAGATTGTTTATTGGGTAAAACCTCATGCTAACACTATTAAAGTTAACACGATGGCTCTCATATAAAGGTTTGGTGGTATTTTTAGAAATCTTAATGGAAAAGTCTTATGTGCCTTTGCTTACCCCCTTAATCCCTGCTCTGTTCCCTTTGCTAAGCTCATGGCAGTGTACAAAGCTCTTGAGATTTGCCTTCAAAAAGGTTGGCTCAATATTTGGATTGAGGTGGATGCCCCTTCTGATTGATCTCTTGACTTCCACCAAAATGGGCAAATCTTGAATTGTACTACCTTCTTAAGCAAACTAGAACTCTCCTTGCCCAACTCTACTTTAAAATCACTCATGTATGGCGTGAGGGTAATGCATGTCTTGATTATCAGCCAATCGTGCTAGATTGGATGGAATAAAATTCTTTGATCAACTAACCCTTCCGAAACATTTGCATGGCTTGGTTAATCTAGACAATATTGGGTTTCCTTATCTCAGAAATTAATCTAACCTATTGGATTCACCTACTTCAATACCTCTTTTATTGCATGATCATTTTCTATTTAATGTTGTTATTTCTTTGGTCTTTGCTGATGCATTAACCTGATATCCCTTGTTGTTTACTTGTTGATCTCTGTGGCATGTGTTGTTGGTTTAATTGTCTTAGCTTTAATTGGGAGCTTACTACCTCTACTATTTTTACTGTTAATGTGCTGCTACTTCTTTGGAATTTGCTGATGCATCATCATATTACTCCTTGCTAGTCCTTTGATGAGCTAAGTGGCATCTGTTGTTGGTTTAATTATCCCAACCTTGTTTGGGGTCTTGCTATTTCTGGATGCAACATCTATGTTAAAGGTTTAATTATTAAATTGGGCCCTTTGTCAAAAATCTTGAGTTGGTTTAATGTATTTCTTGAATGTATATGCTAACCCGACTTACATACACAGAAAGAAAATGCAATACCTTTGTTATTATTAATGGTTCTTTGTAGGTTTGGTATTGTTTAATGAATTCCTTTTAGTCTGATTTCTCTGAGGAGGGTAGTTCTACTGCTAGCTGCCTGATTTCTCTAAAGGATTTCATTGATAATACCCTTTTGAACCCTTATGGTAGCTCTATTTCCCATTGCTTTTATTGGCTTATCTATGGTTGCAATAATTGTAGTGTTATTTTAACTATGGTTGGATTTGGATTCTTGTCCTGGCTAACCTTGTGTTTTTGTTATTTATTTGTTGCTTGTTCTTCGTCTTCTTTGTTCTCATCCGGGTTGTTGTTGATCAATTAATCTATTATTTTTACCTTTTGGCTCTGTTAAAATTGTCAGATCCGGTTGGTATTATCTTGTCATGTTGGGTGATCTGGATTATTGCTCCTCATCGCTTACGGGTTTTGTTTTGTTTTTCATTGGCCTCTATGAGGTTGTAGGCGCAAGATGGCTTTTATTTTTCTTGACTATTTCTTATCTCTCATTTTTTAAATGTTTGTCTTTGTTAAACACGGGATCTACTATTTTCACTTGCTACTTTTACATCAAGTTTTTCTTGGCGGACCTCTTCCTTAACTATCAGGATTTAACTTATGCATTGTATAATTTGAATGGTTGGTTTTTATGGCCAACTTACTATTATTTTCTTTCTTGGTTGTTGGATGGTGGATCATTGAGTCTTTTATCCAGCAAGCTGTTACTGGGGTTGTTTATCTAGTTCAGTGCAGGGTGTTGTTGGTGTTGTCTTCTTGTTTTCAACCTCATATTCTCAATCGCCAAGAGAGATTTTGCAATTTTCTATTCAATTTTATTAATTCCTTACAGGTTTGGACTTCCTTTATGGCTTCTCAGTTTGCCTTTAATGTGGTTGTGGGTTTAGCTGCTAGCTTAATCATCTTTATCTAGAAGGTTTTTTCTGTTGATTATCTTTTGAACCCTTTCTGTTGCTACTTTACATCTCTATTTTTTATTGGAATTTTATATGGTGGGTGTAATTTTTGTTTTATTGCTACCACTGTTGGCTTTTGGATTTTAGGGTCCTTTGTCCAGCAGGTTGTCTTTGAGGTTTTTATTTATTTCTTGCCTTTTATTTCTCTGATTATTTTTCTTGTATTAAGCTTTCTCTATTTGTTGTTTTATCCCCTTGGTTTATTCAAATTGTGCAAAACCAATTTTTCCATCGATTATTTGGATCTTTACATATGCTCTATTTACTCGAATGGGTGGACTTTTGGCCTCTTGGTAATTATTGTATGGTTGTTGTTGAGCTGGATTAATACTCTACATGTATTTTAGGGTTTTGGTTATTTTGTTTGCAAGCCTCTAATGAAGTTGTTGGCTTGGTGGCTTTTGATTTGAATCTCCTTATTGGTTTATTATATGCTTATCATCGAATTCTATGGACTACTTTATCTTTGCTCTTTTCTCCATCTTCTTTTAGTTAAACTTGTATCTATTACCTTTATTTATTACGAATGGGTGGTTCTCACGCGCTGGTTTTTGTCTTGGCTTTTTTTGTTGTCTTGGATATTTGCTATCCTTGTTTAGATTCAATGTTGGCTCTATCTTTGTTGGTTGTAGGACTTTAGGGTCCTATGTTGAACTATTTTGACTTTGTTGTTGATTATTTTTTGGTCATTGGTGCTTTTTTTCTTTTGATCCATGTTTTTATGCTCTATCTACTTGGTTTTAACTATTGCAATGTCTACTCGATTGAGAGGTTTTATGGCCATCTTCTTTGTCCTTGCTATCTTGGATGCTCTTCTTATCTTGGCTATTTTTATCTTGGTTATCTATCTTGTCTTGTTTTTTGGATTCTAATGAGGACCCTAATTTGAATCCCATTTTGATTTATCTTGGTGGGTTCCAATGTTGCACTAACTATTTTGTTGTTGGGGTTGGCTTTCTAATTGCCCTTCTTTGTTTTATGTATGCAGGTATTTTCATTTCGATAGTTGATCTACATTGCATCTTTGTTTTTTTTATTCCCATCTAGGTTTAGTTAGGCTTGTGCTACTCTCTCCTTGGAATACAATGTCTATTCTGAATGGGTGGTACTATGGATAGCTGCTGCCTTATGCTTTCTTATTGTCTTGGTTGTTTGTTGAACTGGATTATCCGATTTTTTGTCCAGCATGTTGCTACTGGAGTTGTAGTTCTGACTATCTTTATTTGGTGCTTTTTTTGGTATTGGGTTATGCTGCCTTCCTTTACAATTGCTTTTTGCCAACTACTGATATGGATATTAATAGGGGTTTTGTGCTATCTTCACAAGTGTTTGTTGGCTATGATGGATGTGATGATTTCACCCTTGGTTTGGTAGTAGCTCTTGTGATGTAACCCTTTTGTCAAGTTTGATGCATATTTGCATCCGCCCAATTGTGACTGAGCAGCCTCCTCTATCACCTTTACTATCATTCTCGATTATGCTATTTTAGTTATCATTATGTCTCAGATACCTTAATTGCTCTAATTTCTTTCCATTTACATTTCTGGTGCTTGTCCTCTTGCGGTTTGCTCCATAGTGTCATGCATTCTCATCCCAGAAACATTGGCCTAATCTTCCTTTGGCTTTTTTTATATTAATCTATTTGTATCTTTTGATTGCTTTTAATGTCTTCTTTTGCTTTTGGTCATTTAGATGGGATCTACCTTAGTCGATTGTAGCTCTTTGAGCAGTAGTTCTGGAGTATATCCCCTTTAAGGAGCTTGTAACCCTCTTTTTGTGGTAATAAAATACCCCTTACATGGGGTTTCTCAAAAAAAACCCTAATAACCTAAAAACCTATCCTAAAAGTAAAATAATAATAAAACTCAACTAAAAAATAAACTTAAACCAAATCCAAAACATAAAAAATAAACTAAAATAAAAAACCTAAACTAAAATAAATAGACTAAACTAAATAAAAATAAAAATAAACCTAAAAAATAAAAAAAATAAAATAAACTAAATTAAATAAAAAATAAAAACCAGAAACCCTAAATCCTAAACCCTAAACTCAAAACCTGCAACACTAAACCTACAACCCTAAACCCTAAACCATAAAAAACCCAAAAATAAAAACTATACAAAACAAAAAAATAAAATAAAATAAAATAAGAGCTAAATAAAAACCTAAACCTAAAATATAAACTTAAAAATAATACATAAAATAAATAAAACATAAAACCTAAACCTTAAACTAAATAAAAAAACATAAACCTAAAATAAACAAAATAAAATAAACCAAACCTACACTAAAATAAATTAAACTAAAATAAATTAAACCTAAACTAAAAAATAAAATCTAAAATAAAAACCAAAACCCTAAACCTAAAATTATATAATAAGAACCTAAACCTTCACTTAAAAATAAAAATTCAAACCTAAACCTATAAAATAAAATAAAAATAAAACTAAACTAAAAAATAAACCTAAACCTAAACCCAAACCTAACAAATAAACTAAAATAAAAAAACCCTAAACTTGAATAAATAAACATAAAATAATTAAACTTAATTAAATAAAACTAAACGAAAATAAATATAAAAATATAATAAATTAAAATAAATAAAAAATAAACTAAATAAACATAAACCTACCTCTTTACTTAAATTAAAACATTTAAATAAAATAAAAAAACCTAACCATAAACCCTAATCCCTAAACCTAACCCTAAGCTATAACCCTAAACCCTAAACCCTAAACCCTAAAACCCCAAACCCTAACCTCTAAACCTTAAACCCTAAACATCAAACCCTAAGACCCTAAATGTTAAACTCTAAATCCTAAACCCAAAAACATACAAACCTAAACCCTAAACCATAAACCCCAAACCCTAAAGCCAAAGAACCCAAAAACCTAAACCTAAACTAAATAAAATAAAATAAAAACCTTAAAAAAAACTTAAACCTAAATAAATTAAAATAAAATAATAACCTAAACTAAAACCTAAACCAAAACCTAAACCTAAAATAAAATAAAATAACAAATAAACTAAAATAAAATAAATAAAAACCAAAACTAAAACAAAAAATAAAATAATACAAAAAATAAAAAAATTAAATAAAATCAAATCTAAACGTAATATAAAATTAAAATAAATCAAAAACAAAATAAAATTAAAATTAAATAGAAAACTAAACCTAAAAAATAAAATTAAAAATAATACCAAAAAATAAATAAAAAATAAAACCTAAACCTTATACTAAAATAAAAACCTAAACATAAAATAAATAAACTAAAATAAACCTAAACCTATGATAAATAAACTAAAATAAAATAAATAAAACCTAAACCTAAACCCTAAATTAAATAAATTAAAATAAACTAAAAATAAACCTAAACCTAAACTAAAAATAAAACCTAAAAATATACCTAAAATGAAAACCTAAAACCTAAACATAAAAATAAAAAATAAAAACCTAAACCTACATAGCACCTAAACCCTAAACCTAATAATAAAAAATAAAACCTAAACCTAAAAAATAGAGTAAAAATAAAAATTAACTAAAAAATAAACATAAACTTAAACCTAAACCTAAAAAATTAACTAAATTTAAATTCCTAAACTAAAATAAAAAAACCTAAAATAAATAAACTAAACTAAATAAAAATAAAAATAAACCTAAATAAAAATACAAAACAAACTAAATAAACTAAATAAACCGAAACCTATCAGTTTACTTAATTAAAAAAAATACTAAGCCCTAAACCCTAAACCCTAAGCACTAAATCCTAAACCCTAAAGCCTAAACTAACCTTAAAGCCTAAAACCCTAAAACTTAATCCTACAACCCTAAAACCTAAACCCTAAAACTTAAACCCTAAACCCTTACCCTAACCCTAAACCCTAAACCCTAAACCCTAAACTCTAAAACCATAAACCTTAAACCCTAAACCCTAAAACCCTAAATCCTAAACTAACCCTAAACCCAAACATAATAGAACAAAACTAAGCTAATAATAATAATAAAACTAATAATAAACTAATAACAAAAAATAAAACCTAACCAAAACTAATAAAATTGACTAAATAAATAATAATAAAACTAAGAATAAACCTAAAAACTAAAACTAATAAAAATAACTAAACTAATGATAATAACTAAAAACTAATAAGCTAGCTAAAACCATAAAACCCTAAAATAAACTAAACTAACTAATAAAATAATAATAATAATAATATTATAATAATAATAATAATAATAATATTATTATTATTATAATAATAATAATAATTATTATTATTATAATAATAATAATAATAATAATAATAAACTAATAAATAATAAAAAACTAAACCCTAAACTAATATACCAAACCAATAAAACCAAATAATAACTAAACTAAAAAAAAAAACTAAAAAACCCAAAAATCCCTAAACTAATAAACTAAACTAAAATTGAACCCCAAAAAGCTAAAAAAACTAACTTAACTAATAATAACTTATAAACTAAAAACTAATAAAATAATATTACTAACTAAACAATAACAAAATAAAAAAAATTAACTTAAATTAATAAAACCACCAAAAATAAAAACTAAACTAAAGAAATACTAAACCATAATAACCCCAAACAAACCCAAATAAACAATAAACCAAAAACCAAATAAACCCTAAAATAAAAATTAATAACTAAAATAATAATAATAATAAAAAACTAAACCAATAAACCTAAACCCTAAATAAACTAATAATTAACAAATAAACATAATAAAAATAAAACCTAATTACAATAACTATACTAACTATACTAACTAAACCCTAAATCTTTTTAGTTAAAAAAAACCCTAAATCATAAACCCTAAACCCTAAACCGTAAACCCTAAATTCTAAAAACCTAAAAACCTAAACTTAAACTAAATAGAACCTAAAAATAAAATAAATAAATAAATCTAAACCTAAATAAAATAAAAATAAAATAAAATAAAACCTAAACTAAAACCTAAACCTAAACCTAAAATAAAAATAAATAAAAAAAACTAAAATAAAATTAAAAAAATTTAAAAAAAACTAAAATAAAATAAAAAACTCAAACTAAACCAAAAAATAAAATAAACCAAAAAACATAAATAAAATAAATACTAAACATAAATAAAAAAAAAAATAAACCTAAAATAAAATAAAAGAAAAATGAAATAAAATATAAACCTAAAAAATAAACCTAAAATAAAAAAAAAAATAAAACCTAAACCCTAAACTAAACAAAAACGTTAACCTAAAATAAAAAAAAAAATAAACCTAAACCTAAACTAAAATAAATGAAACTTAAACATAAACCTAAATTATATGAGACCTAAACCTAGACATAAACTAATTAAAATAAAATAAGCTAAAATAAACCTAAACCTAAACTAAAAAAATAAAACTCTAAACCTAAACCTAAAAAATTTAAAATAAAACCTAAACCTAAAAAAATAAATTAAAATAAAACTCAACTAAAAAATAAACCTAAACCTTAAAAATAAGATAAAATAAAACCTAAACTAAAATAAAAAAACCAATAAAATAAATAAACTAAAGTACATAAAAAATAAAAAAATAAACCTAAATCAAATAAATAAAATAAATAAAATAATGGTTTGTAATTAAAAAAATACCTTAAACTAAATCTAAAACCCTAAACCTACCCTCCTCCACTAACCACCTAACCCTAAACCCTAACCCTAAACCCTACATAAATAAATTTTACATTTTTAAATAACCTAAATCTAAATCTAAACTCCACCTTATACCTCTCTATAAATCCTAAACTCTAAATATAACCTACAAATCTAAACCCACCTAAACTTACTACCAATCTTAAACTTTTCTACCCACTCACTAACCTTCCCTTTAAAAATAAAATAAAACCTCCTAAATCTCTACCTACTCTAAAACTACCATAAACCCTAAACCTAAACTTCCATCCCTAAACCTCTAAACTACCTACTAAACTCTTGTAAATACCACAAACCTAAACCCTTCCTAAACTAAACTAACTAAATCATAAACCTTACACTACCCTAAACCTAAACTAAATCCTAAACCCTCCATAAAAAAACCTAACTAAATATTAAACTAAATCTAATAATAAAATTAAAATTAAATACTTAATCCTAAAATAAACTAAAATAAAATTAAAAGAAACTATAATCATTAACTAAAATAAAATAAAAACCTAAATAAACCTAAAATATATAAATAAATAAACTAAATAATAATAATAAATAAATAAACCTAAATAAAAAAATAAATAAACTACTAAATAAAATAAATCTTAAACTAAATAAAATAAATACCTATACTCTAAAATAAAAACTAAAATAAAAACTTAAACCTAAATAACTAAACCTAAACTAAATAAATAAAATAAAATAAACCTCTATAAATAAAATAAAACCTAAACTAAAAACTTAAAAACCCTAAACCTATCCTAAAAAATCCTAAACCTAAACAATAAAATAAATTAAAAAAACCAAGAATGGGCAAAACCTTGATGGCAAACATCAAAATACTCTGCTAAAACTAATAGAGGCGATATAAGGTGTAAATCTTGACTATGGATATGGAGGTGGTGGTTGGAGTAGTGTGGTTATGGATAATGATGGAGGTTACAAGCATGGTGGTGGGAAATTAATATGATGATGGATCCCTACTCAAAATGAGTTAATGGGAACTAGAAAAACAAAACGAAAAGTCCGATCTATTGTTTATAAATTGTCTTCTAAATGGACACAACTCTAGTTATCTATGCTGCTCATTTCTTATCTATGTCTCTGTGTCTTAGAAAACTTGGTATGTTTGTTTGATGACATCAAAAAAAATGTTGAATTTGAATATATCTATTAAAAAAAACCAAAACCCCAAACTCTAAACTAAAACCTAAACCTAAACTAAAAAAAAAATCATGCTAAAAAAAATAAAAATAAAATAAAAAAACTTACACTAAAATAAATAAAACCAAAACCAAAACTTAAACCTAAACTAAAAATAATTATAAATTTAAACTAATCTAAAAAATAAACTAAAATAAAACACATAAACTAAACTAAATAAACTAAATAAACTAAACTATATAAAAATGAAACATAAACCTAATAAAAAACTCAACTAAAATAAATAAATAAACTAAGTAAATAATAAACCTAAATCTATCTTTACTTAGCTAAAACTCTAAACCTATCCACCCTAAACCCTATAACCCTAAAACTAATCCCAAATTAAACCCAAACCTAACTACTTCATCCCCTCCTAAACCTTCCTAAACCCATACCCTACTCTAAACCTAAAATCATACCTCCCTGCCTTAACCATCCCTAAGACACTAACCTAAATTCCCAAACCCCACCTAAACTTTAGTAAAACCTAAAATAAACTTAAAATAAAAAATAGACTAAAATAAAAACTAAAAATAATTAAACCTAAAAAAAAATAAACTAAACTAAAATAAAATAAAATAAACTAAATTTAAAATAAAATAAATAAAATAAATAAAAAAATATCTAATATATTAAATAATCCTAATTCTTTACTAAAATTAAAAATAAATTAACCCAAAATCCAAACTAATAAACCTAAACTGCGTCTCTAAACTAAACCCTAAACCTAAATAAAATAAACCCTAATCCAAATAACTAACCCTACCCTAAATCCTAAAATAAACTTCCATTTAATTTAAAATAATACATAAACCTAAACAACCAAAGCCCAAACTAATACAAATCTATAGTAAACCATAAAATAAAACCTAAACTGTAAATAAACCCTAAACCCTAAAATCCTAAACCCAAACAATACTAAACCCTAAACCCTAAATCAAAACCAACCTAAACTAAAAACCTAAACCCTAAACCCCAAGCTGAGCACTAAACCATTGACCTAAACTCACTAGGCTATAAACCCTAAACCTAAAAAACCCTAAAAAATAATATAAAAGATAAAATAAAAAAAAATAAAATAAAATAAAAAATAAAAAAAAAAATTAAAAATAAATAAATAAATAAAACAAAACCATAAACCACAACCCTAAACATAATACCCAAAAACCTAAACTCAAACTAAAATAAAATAAAAATAAAGAAAAGAACATACTTGAATAAAATTTAAAACACTAAAATAAAATAAAACTTAAATTAAACTAAAATAAAATAAACCTAAGAATAAAACCTAAATAAAATAAGAACTAAATGTAAAATAAAAAATAAAAAAAAAATATAATAAAATAAAAAACTAAATAAAAACTAAATCTAAAAAAATAAACATAAATATAACTAACTAAAAATAAATAAAAAAATAAAACCTAAATCCTTAAAAAAAAAAAACCTAAACCCAAAATAAACAAAATTAAAACAAACTAAAGTAAAATAAATAAAAAATAAATAATTAAAACCTAAACCCTAAAATATAAATAAACCTAAACCCTAAATAAAATAAAATAAAATAAACTAAAATAAACCTAAATAAAAAATAAAACCTAAAATAAACATAAAATAAAACAAACTTAAATCTAAAAAAAAAATAAAAGAAAAACCTAAACTTAAACATAAAATAAAAATAAAACCTAAACCTAAAAATTAAAATAAAATTAGAACTCAACTAAAAAAATAAACCTAAACCTAAACCTAAATTTAAAAAATAAACTAAAATAAAAACCCTAAACTAAAATAAATAAACTAAACTAAATAAAAATAGAAAATAAACCTAAATAAAAATAAAAAATAAAGTAAATTAAAATCAATAAAATAAATAAACTAAATATACTAAATAAACTTAAACCTTCCTTAAACACAAAATCTTAAAATCCGTCTAAATCCTAAAACAACCCTAAACACTAAAAAAAAAAATCATAACCCTAAAACCAAAAAGCATAAAATATAAACCTAAACCCTAAACCCTAAATTCTAAACCTAAACCTTAAACACTAAACCCTAAATCCTAACCCTAAACCCTAAACCCTAAATCTAAACATAAAGTAACTAAATAAATTAAAAAATAAACCTAAACCCTAAAACCTAATAAACCAAAAGTTAAACCTAAACCAAGAATGGGCAACCTGATGGCAAGAACATTCGTAACCCTCTCTAAAAGATTTGGAAGTGAAGAAGGAGGTGGCAGTTATCGCAGTGGTGGTTATGGAGACGGGAGGAGTGATGGAGGTTATAGTCATGGTGGTGGTAGAGGGAGAGATCAGGGAAATGATGGTGGATCCCGCTACTCAAGGGGTCCAAGTGATTATGATAGGAACAAGAGAAACTAAAGAACACCTGGTCTGATCTACTGCTTATGGAACTGTGTCTTTAGAGAAGAGAAGGCTCTAGTTATTTAAGTTTTTGGGTTTGCTCAATGCTTGCTCATTTCTTATCTATCTCTCTTTTGTCTTAGAAACTTGGTGTTACTTGGTTGATGAAATCAAAATGAAGATATGTTGAATCTGAATTTTTAATCTATTAAAAAATTAATCAAAATTGTAAACCATAAACTAACACCTGAACCCTATACCTAAAACCTAAATCCTAAACCCTAAAAATCCTAAACCTTAAACCCTAAACCCTAAAACCATAAACCCTAAACCCTAAACCCTAAACCCCCCAAACCCTAAACTAACTAAACCCTATAACCAAACCTAAAACCCTAAAACCTAATCCTAAACTAAATAAAACCTAAAAATAAAATAAATAAATAATATAACTAAACCTAAGAAAATTAAAAAAAATCAAATCAAATAAAAAAACCTAAACTAAACCTAAACTTAAACCTAAACCTAAACCTAAAATTAAAATAAAATCAATAATAAAATCTAAACTAACATAAAATAAATAAACCTAAACTAAATTAAAAATAAAATAAAAAACATAAATAAAATAAAACTAAAAATAAAATAAAATATAATAAACCTAAAATAAAATGAAACAAAACTAAATAGAAAACTAAACCTAAAAAAAAAATAAAAATAAAACACTAAACCTAAAATATACTAAACCTAAACAGTAAACTAAATAAAATAAAGTAAACTAAAAATAAACATAAACCTAAACTAAAAAATAAAACCTAAAATAGACTTAAAATAGAAACCTATTACCTAAACCTAAAAATAAAAAAAATAAAACCTAAACCAAAACTAAAATAAAAAATTAAACATAAACCTTAAAATAAGATAAAATAAAACTAAACTAAAATTAAACATAACCTAAATCCTAAAATAAACTAAAATAAATAAACCTAAAATAAATAAGCATAACTAAATAAAATAAAAAATAAACCTAAATAAAATAAATAAATGAAATTAAAAAATAAAAACCTAAACTAAAACTTAAACCTAAACCAAAATAATAAATAAATAAATAATATATAGTAAACTAAAATAAAATAAAGAAAAACCTAAACTAAATGAAAAAATAAAATAAACTTAAGAATAAAAAATCTTAATAAAATAAATACTAACTGTAAAATAAAAATGAAATAAACCTAAAATAGAATAAAGTAAAACCTAAACCTAAAAAATAAAAAAATAAATTCCAAACTTAAATCTAAAATACACTAAACCTAAACCTAAACCTAAACTAAATAGAAAATAAACTTAAAATAAACCTAAACATAAACTAAAATATTAAACCTAAAATAAACCTAAAATAAAACCTAAAACCTAAAAAAAAAATATAAAGAATGAAACCTAAAATAAAAAATAAAACCTTACAAAATAAAATAAAAATAAAACTCAACTATAAAATAAATCTAAACTAAACCTAAAAATAAACTAAAATAAAAACCTAAACTCAAATAAAAACCTAAAATAAATGAACTAAACTAAATAAAAAATTAAACCTAAATAAACTTAAAATAAATAAATTAAAATAAAGAAGAAATAAACAAAGTAAACTAAATACAACCTCCTTACCTAATTTAAAGAAAACACCATAAACCCTAAATCCCCTAAACCCTAAACCTACAACCTACAACCATAAACCCTAAAACCTCTAAATAAATCCTAAACCCTCAACCCTAACCCAAAATCTAACCTTATACCCAAAACCCTGGCATAAACCCTAAAACCTAAACCCTAAACTTAAAATCTAAACCCTAAACCCTAAACCCTCCTTAAACCCTAATCCTAAACATTAAACCTAAAAGAAATCCTAAATCTAACCCTAAACCATACACCCTAAACCCAACCCTAAACCCTAGACCCAAAGACCTTAAAGCAATCCTAAACCTAAAGTAACTAAATAAATTATAAAATAAACCTAAACCTTAAAACCTAAACCTGAACATAAACATTAAGAATGGGCAGGACCTTGATGCAGGAACATCACTATCAACTAAGCTAAGTCTAGATCTTGCAGTGGAGACGATGGCGAAAGCAGCGGTTGTCGCAGTGGTGGTGGGGGATATAGAGGCATTGGTGGATATGGAGGTAGTGGTTAGAGCAATGGTGGTTATGGATGAGGGAGGAGCAAGGGAGGTTATAGTCGTGTGGTGGAGTAGGAAGAGATCGGGGATATGAGTATTGATCCTGGAAGCTGAGAGGCCAAGGTGGTTCTGATGAGAACTGGAGAAACTGAAGAACGATCGATCCGATTTGCAACTTGTGGAATTCTATATTTACAGTAGAGACAGTACTTGTTATCTATGGTTTTTGATTTGCTCTCTGCATGCTCATTTATATCTATGTCGTCTATCATGTCTTAGAAAACTTGGTGTGTTACTTGATCGATGAAATCCAAAAGAAGAAATGTTGAATATAAATTTGTTATCTATTAACAAAAAACCTATAAACCATAAACTAAAACTAGAACCCTAGACTTAAAACTAAACCCAAAATACTAAATACCTAAACCCTAAAACCTAAACCCTAAAACCCTAAACCCTAAACCCTAAAAACTAAACCATAAACCCTAAACCACAAAAAATCTAAAACCCAAAACCTAAACTAAAACTAAACCCTAAACCCTAAAATGCTAAAAACCTAAACACAAACTAAATAAAACATAAAAATAAAATAAAATTAAACCTAAACTAAATTTAAACCTAAACTTAAACCTAAACCTATGAAAAATAAAAAAATAAAAACTAAACTAAAATAAATAAATAAAAACCTAAACTAAACTAAAAAAATAAAAAACCTAAATATAAAAAACTAAACCTAAAATAAATGAAAATAAAAACTAAATAAAAACCTAAACAAAAAAAAAAACCTAAAAATATGTAAAAAAATAAAACTTAAACCCTAAAAAAATACCTAAACCTAAAATAAAAACAAAATAAACCTAAACCTAAACTAAAATAAATAAAACCTAAACTTAAACCTAAAATAAACTAACCTTAATCTAAACCAAAACCCTAAATATAATAAAATGAATTAAAAATAAACCTAAACTAAAAATAAAACCTAAAATAATCTTAAAATAAAACCTAAAACCCAAACCTAAAAATAAAATAAAAAACCTAAACCTAACCTAAAAAAAATAAAAATAAACCTTAAAATAAAATAAACTTAAACTAAACTAAAAATAAACCTAATCCTAAACTTAAACCTAAAAATTAATCTAAAAAAACATAAATTAAAATAAATAAACTAAACTAAATAAAAGAAACATAAACCAAAATAAAATAAATAAAATAAAATAAACTAAAAAATAAACTAAATAAACTAAATAAACCTACAAGTTTACTAAATTTAGAAAGCATAAAAATAATAAAATAATAATAATGAAAGCCCTAAAAACCCTAAACCCTAAACCCTAAAACCAACCCTAAACCCTAAAAAACCTTAAACCACCCTAAACCTAAAAACCCTACCATAAATAAACCCAAAACAATAAACCCTACCATACCACCCAACACCACTCACCTACCTAACCTATAATAAAATAAATCTAAACTAAATAAAATGTAAAACCTAAATAAAATAAGAAAATGAAATAAAATAAAACCTAAACTAAATAAAAAACCCTAAAATAAAATAAAACTAAAATAAATAATACCTAAAACTAAAATAAAAAATACCTAAAAAAAAAAAAAAAAAAAAAAAAAAAAAAAAAAAAAAAAAAAAAAAAAAAAAAAAAAAAAAATAACCTAAAATAAACAAAATAAATAAATAAATAAACTAATAAACTAAACTAAAATAAAAATAAAACTTAAACTAAAATAAAAATAAACTAAATAAAATAAAAAAACTAAAAATAAATAAACCTATACAAAAAATAAACCTAAAATAAATCTAAATTAAAATCCTCCAACCTAAAAAAATAAAATAAAACCTAAACCTAAACCTAAAAAAAAGCATAAACCTAAAAAATAAAATAAAAAATAAACTAAACTAAAAATAAGCATAAACCTAAACCAAAATTAAAAAAATAAACTAAAATAAAAAACTTAAACCTAAATAAATAAACCTAAAATAAATAAACTAAACTAAATAAAATAAAAATTAAATTAAAAATTAAAATAAACTAAAATAAATACATAAAAAACTAAATAAACTAAATAAACCTCAAATTACTCGTTTACTAAATTTATAAAAAAAAATCCTAAACCCTAATCCATAAATCCTAAACCTTAAACCCTAAACCCTAAAACTAACCATAAACCCTAAACCCTAAAACTAAGCCTAAAACCTAAAGCTATAACCCTAAACAGATAACCCTAAATCCAACTCTAAACCTAAAAACCCTAAAAAAAACCTAAACCCTAAAACCTTAAACCATAAACAATCAGAACATTAAATTAACTCTAAACCTAAATCCTAAACCCTAAACCTTAAACCTAAACTCTAAACTCTAAACCCTAAATACTAAAATGGTGAGCCTAAAGCTAAAACTAACATCACCCCAGGAAAGCCCTAAAAGTAACCACAAACCCTAAACCCTAAACCTAACCCTACTCCTAAACCTCAAACTCAAACCCTAAACCCACTAAACCACAAAATCTAAAACCTAAACCTAAACAAAGTAATCCTAATAAAACTAAATAAATCACATAAATATAAAATAAAATAAACATCTAAACATAAACTAAATATAAAACAAAATAAAAAAAAAATAAAATAAAATAAAATAAACTAAACTAAAAATAATCTAAATAAAAAAAAAATAAAATAAAACTAAATGTAATAAAATAAGAATAAAATAAACCTAAGATAAAATAAAATAAAACTAAATAAAAACTTAAACATAAAAAAATAAACCTAAAAATAAATAAAAAATAAATCCTAAACCCTAAAGCTAAAATAAAAATATAATAAACAAAATAAAATAAACCTAAACCTAAACTAAAATAAATAAAACCTAAACCTAATCCAAAAATAAACTAAACCTAAACCTAAAACCTAAACTAATTAAAATAAAATAAGCTAAAATAAATCTAAACCTAAACCTAAAAAATAAAATATAAATAAATCTAAACTAAAAAAAGAGTAAATTTAAACCTAAACCTAAAAAATATACTAAATGAAAACCTAAACCAAAATAAATAAATTTAAAATAAATGACCTAAACTAAATAAAAAAAACAAAACCTTAATAAAAATAAAAAATAAAATAAGCTAAAATAAATACATAAAAAACTAAATATACTAAATAAACCTCAACCTGCTAGTTTACTTAATTTATAAAAAAAACCCTAAACCTTAAATCCAAAACCCAAAACCCAAAACCCTAAAACTAACCCTAAACACTAAACCCTAAACCTACAACCTTAAATCCTAAACCCTGATCCCAAAAAAAACCCTAAACCATAAATAGCAAACCCTAAACCCTAAACAAACCCTAAACCCTAAACCCTCAACCCAAAACTCCAACCCTAACCCTAAACCCTAAACCTTAAACTAACCCAAAACCCTAAACCTTTTACTCTAACTATGAAAACCCTAAACTCTAAAGCTTAAAGTTTAAACTTAAACTAACATTAAACCTGTTAACTTAAACCCTAAACTTAAACTAAACTAACTTAAAACCTAAAACCCTAAAGCTTACACTAAACTAAACCTAAACCTAAACTCCTAACCCCAAACCCTAAACACCAAACCCTAAAGCCTAAGCCCTAAACCCTAACCCTAAACCCTAAACCCTAACCCTAAACCTAAACACTAAACCCCAAACCATCAAACCCTAAACCCTAAACCTTAAACTCTAAACCCTAAAAACCTAAAAACATATACCTAAACTAAATAAAACCTAATATTAAAATAAATAAAGAAGCTTAAACATAAATAAAATAAAAATAAAATAAAATAAAAACCTAAACATAAAACTAAATATAAAATAAAATAAAATTAAATTAAATTAAATTAAATAATAAAAACCTAAACTAAACTAAAAAAATAAAATAAACTTAAGAATAAAAAATCTCAATAAAATAAAAACTAAATGTAAAATAAGAATAAGATAAACCTAAATTAAAATAAAATGAAAACGAAATAAAACTTAAACCTAAAAAATAAAACTAAAAATAAAAATAAATAAAAAATAAAACCTAAACCTTAAACTAAAAAAAAATCCTAAACCTAAAATAAAAAAATAAACAAAATAAAATAAACCTAAACATAAACTAAAATAAATAAAACTGAAACCTAATCATAAAATAAACTAAACCTAAACCTAAACCTTAACTAATTAAAATAAAATAAATAAAAAATAAATCTAAACCTACACTAAAACATAAAATTTAAAAATAAACCTAAAATAAATACTTATAACCCAAACCTAAAAAATAAAATAAAAACCTAAACCTAAACCTATAAGTAACCCTAAACCCTAAACACTGAACCCAAAACCCTAACCCTAACCCTAAACCCTAAACCTAAACCCTAATCCCTAAACTAACCCTAAACCCTAAACCTTTTACCCTAAACTACGAAAACCCTAAACTCTAAAGCTTAAAGCCTAAACCTTAAACTAAGACTAAACCCTAAGCTAATCATAAACCCTAAACCTTAAACCCTCAAAACCCAAAACCTTAAATCCTACACACCCCTAAACCCTAAACCCTAAACCCTAAACCATAAACCCTAAACCCTAAACCCTACACCCTAAACCCTAAACCCTAACCCTAAACCCTAAACCCTAAATCCTAAACCTTCAAACCTTAAACCCTAAACCTTAAACTCTAAACCCTAAAAACCTAAAAACATAAACCTAAACTAAAAAAAACCTAATAAATAAATAAACCTAAACAAAAATAAAATAAAAATAAAATAAAATAAAAACCTAAACATAAAACTAAATATAAAATAAAATAAAAATTAAATTAAATTAAATAAAATAATAAAAACCTAAACTAAACTAAAAAAATAAAATAAAGTTAAGAATAAAAAATCTCAATAAAATAAAAACTAAATGTAAAATAAGAATAAGATAAACCTAAATTAAAATAAAATGAAAACTAAATAAAAACTTAAACCTAAAAAACAAAACTAAAAATAAAACATAAAAATAAATATAAAATAAAACCTAAACCTTAAACTAAAAAAAAAAAATCCTAAACCTAAAATAAAAAAATAAACAAAATAAAATAAACCTAAACATAAACTAAAATAAATAAAATTGAAACCTAATCATAAAATAAACTAAACCTAAACCTATACCTAAACTAATTAAAATAAAATAAACAAAAAATAAATCTAAACCTAAACTAAAACATAAAATTTAAAAAGAAACCTAAAATAAACACTTATAACCCAAACCTAAAAAATAAAATAAAAACCTGAACCTAAACCTATAAATAAAAAATAAAACCTAAATAATAAAATAAAAATAAAACTCAACTAAAATATAAACCTAAACCAAAAAAATAAGCTAAAATAAAAAGCCTAAACTAAAATAAGTAAACTTAAAATGAATAAATTGAACTAAATAACAATAAAAAAGAAATCTAAATAAAAATAATAAATAAAATAAACCTAGACAAAAAAAAATAAATTAAATAAACTCAATAAACCAAACCTTACTGGTTTACTTAATTTTAAAAACCCAAAAACTTAAACTCTAAACCCTAAACCCTAAAACTAACCCTAAACCCTAAACCTACAACCCTAAGCAAATAACCCTAAATTCTAAACTGTAAACCCTAAAAACCTTAAACCATAAACATTAAACCCTAAACATTAGATTAACCCTAAACCCTAAAGCCTATACCTCAAAACCCTAAACTATAAACCCTAAACTAACCTTAAACCTTAAACCCTAAACAGTGAAACCCTAAATTGTGAAAACCATAAACTCTAAAGCCTAAAGCCTAAACCATTAAACTAACCCTAAACCCTAAACCCTAAGCCATCAAAACCCTAAACCCTAAAGCCTAAACACTAAACCATAAACCCTAAACCCTAAACCCTAACCCTCAAACCTTAAACACTCAAACCAAAAACCCTAAACCCTAAACCCTAAAGCCTAAAAATCTAAAAACCTAAACCTAAATAAAGTAAAACCTAATAATAAAATAAATAAATAACTTGAACATAAATAAGAAAAATAAAATAAAATAAAAGTCTAAACATAAAACTAAATATAAAAAAAACTAAAATAAAATAAATAAAAACCTAAACTAAACTAAAAAAATAAAATAATCCTAACAATAAAAAATCTAAATAAAATAAAAACTAAATGTAAAATAAGAATAAAATAAACCTAAGATAAAATAAAATAAAAACTAAATAAAACTTAAACATAAAAAAATAAACCAAAAAATAAATAAAAAATAAAACCTAAACTCTAAAGCAAAAATAAAAATATAATTAACAAAATAAAATAAACCTAAACCAAAACTAAAATAAATAAAACCTAAACCTAATCCTAAAAAAACTAAACCTAAACTTAAAACCTAAACTAATTAAAATAAAATAAACTAAAAATAAATCTAAACCTAAACCTAAAAATAAAATATAAATAAAACTAAAATAAAAATAAAAATAAACTTAAACCTAAACCTAAAAAATTTACTAAAATGAAAAACCTAAACCAAAATAAATAACCCAACCTAAATAAAAATAAAAAAGAAAACCTAAATAAAAATAAAAAATAAAAAAGATAAAATAAATACATAAAAAACTAAATATACTAAATAAACCTCAACCTACTAGTTTACTTAATTTATAAAAAAAACCCTAAACCCTAAACCCTAAACCTTAAATCCAAAACACAAAACCCTAAACCCTAAAACTAACCCTAAACCCTAAACAAACCCTAAACCCTAAACACTGAACCCAAAACCCTAACCCTAACCCTAAACCCTAATCCCTAAACTAACCCTAAACCCTAAACCTTTTACCCTAAACTACGAAAACCCTAAACTCTAAAACTTAAAGCCTAAACCTTAAACTTAGACTAAACCCTAAGCTTATCCTAAACCCTAAACCTTAAACCCTCAAAACCCAAAACCCTAAATCCTACAAACCCCTAAATGCTAAACCCTAACACTTAACCCAAAACCCTAAACCCTAAATCCTAAACCTTAAACCCTAAACCCTAAACCCTACACCCTAAACCCTAAACCCTAACCCTAAACCCTAAACCCTAAACCCTAAACCCTCAAACCTTAAACCCTAAACCTTAAACTCTAAAGCCTAAAAACCTAAAAACAAAAACCTAAACTAAATAAAACCTAATAAATAAATAAATAAAGAAACCTAAACAAAAATAAAATAAAAATAAAACAAAATAAAAACCTAAACATAAAACTAAATATAAAATAAAATAAAATAAAATAAATTAAAATAAAATAAATAAAACCTAAACTACACTAAAAAAATAAAATAAACTTAATAAAATAAAATATAAACAAAATAAAACTAAATGTAAAATAAGAATAAAATAAACCTAAAATAAAATAAAATGAAAACTAAATAAAAATTTAAACATAAAAACAATCCTAAAATAAAACATAAAATAAATAAAAAATAAAACTTAAACCCTAAACTAAAAAAAACCCTAAACATAAAATAAAAAAATAAACAAAATAAAATAAACCTAAACATAAACTAAAATAAATAAAACTAAAACCAAATCCTAAAAGAAACTAAACCTAAACCTAAACCTAAACTAACTAAAATAAAATAAACAAAAAATAAATCTAAACCCAATCTAAAACATTAAACTTAAAAATAAACCTAAAATAAAATTTATATCCTAAACGAAAAAAAATAAAATAAAAATCTAAACCTAAACCTATAAATAAAAAATGAAACCTAAATAATAAAATAAAAATAAAACTCAACTAAAATATAAATCAAAACCTAAAAATTAAACTAAAATAAAAAACCTAAATTAAAATAAGTAAACCAAAAATGATTAAACTGAACTAAATAACAATAAAAAAGAAATCTAAATAAAAATAATAAATAAAATAGACCCTAAAAGCATAAACCCTAAAACCCTAAATCCTTAATCCTAAACCTTACACCCTAAGCCGTAAACCTTAAACCCTAAACCCGAACCCTAGACCCTAGACCTTAAAGCTTAATCCTAAACCTAAAGTAACTAAATAAATTATAAAATAAACCTAAACCTTAAAACCTAATAAACCTAAACCTGAACATAAACCTTAAGAATGGGCAGGACCTTGATGGCAGGAACATCACTGTCAACTAAGCTAAGTCTAGATCTTACAGTGGAGGCGATAAGGCGGCTTGTCGGTGGTGGGGATATGGAGGTCTGGTGGATATGGAGGTAGTGGTTGAGCAATGGTGGTTATGGATGAGGGAGGAGCAAGGAGGTTATAGTCATGTGGTGTAGGAAGAGATCGGGGATATGATTATTGATCAGAAAGAGAGGTAGTTCTGATGGGAACCGGAGAAACTGAAGAACGGTCGTTCCGATTTGAAGCTTATGGAATTCTATATTTACAGTAGAGACAATACTTGTTATCTATGGTTTTTGATTTGCTCTCTGCATGCTCATTTATATCTATGTCGTCGATCATGTCTTAGAAAACTTGGTGTGTTACTTGGTCGATGAAATCCAAAAGAAGAAATGTTGAATATAAATTTATTATCTATTAACAAAAAACTATACACCCAAAAATAAAACTTGAACCTAGACTTAAAACCTAAACCCAAAATCCTAAAATACCTAAACCCTAAAACCTAAACCCAAACCCTAAACCCTAAACCCTAAACCTTAAACCCTAAAACCAAAAAAACCCAAAACCAACTAAAACTAAACCCTAAACCCTAAAATGCTAAAAGCTAAACCCAAACTAAATAAAACATAAAAATAAAATAAAATTAAAATAAACTAAATTTAAACCTAAACTAAACCTAAACCTATGAAAAATAAAAAAATAAAACTAAACTAAAATAAATAAATAAAACCTAAACTAAACTAAAAAATAAAAACCTAAATAAAAAACTAAACCTAAATAAAAAAAAATAAAACTAAATAAAAAAAAACCAATCCAAAAATAAACCTAAAAATATGTAAAAAATAAAACTTAAACCCTAAAAAAAAAATACCTAAACCTAAAATAAAATAAAATAAACCTAAACCTAAACTAAAATAAACAAACTAAAACAAATAAAACCTAAACCTAAACCTAAAATAAACTAACTAAACCTAAACCAAACCCTAAATAAAATAAAATGAATTAAAAAATAAACCTAAACTAAAACTAAAACCTAAAAAAATAATCTTAAAATAAAACCTAAAACCTAAACCTAAAAAAATAAAATAAAACCTAAACTTAAACCTAAAATAAAAAAAATAAAACCTAAACCTTAAAATAAAATAAAACTTAAACTAAACTAAAAAATAAACCTAATCCTAAACCTAAACCTAAAATTAATCTAAAATAAAAAACATAAATTAAAATAAATAAACTAAACTAAATAAAAAGAAACATAAACCAAAATAAAAATAAATAAAATAAAATAAACTAAAAAAGTAAACTAAATAAACTAAATAAACCTAAACCTACAAGTTTACTTAATTTAGAAAGCATAAAAAATAATAAAATAATAATAATGAAAGCCCTAACCCTAAACCCTAAACCCTAAACCCTAAACCTACAACCCTAAACCCTAAACCCTAAACCTAAAACCCTAAACCCTAAAACCCTAAACCCTAAACCATAAACCCTAAAACCCTAAAAAATAAACCCTAAACCATAAACCCAAAACCCAAAACCCTTAACCCTAACACTTACTACCCTAAACCCTAAACCTTAAACCCTAAAAACCTAGAAACCTAAACCTAAACTAAATAAAATGTAAACAAAAAATAAAAAAAACCAACACCTAAATAAAATAAGAAAAATGAAATAAAATAAACCTAAACTAAAACCTAAACCTAAAACCTAAATTTAAAAATAAAATAAAATAAAATATAAAACTAAAATAAAATAAATAAATACCTAAACTAAACTAAAAAATAAAATAAACTTAAAAGTAAAAAAAAACTAAACCCTAAACCCTACACCCTAAACCCTAAACCCTAACCCTAAACCCTAAACCCTAAATCCTAAACCTTCAAACCTTAAACCCTAAACCATAAACTCTAAACCCTAAAAACCTAAAAACATAAACCTAAATTAAAAAAAACCTAATAAATATATAAACCTAAACAAAAATAAAATAAAAATAAAATAAAATAAAAACCTAAACATAAAACTAAATATAAAATAAAATAAAAATTAAATTAAATAAAATAAAATAATAAAACCTAAACTAAACTAAAAAATAAAATAAAGTTAAGAATAAAAATCTCAATAAAATAAAAATAAATGTAAAATAAGAATAAGATAAACCTAAATTAAAATAAAATGAAAACTAAATAAAAACTTAAACCTAAAAAACAAAACTAAAAATAAAATATAAAATAAATATAAAATAAAACCTAAACCTTAAACTAAAAAAAAAATCCTAAACCTAAAATAAAAAATAAACAAAATAAAATAAACCTAAACATAAACTAAAATAAATAAAACTGAAACCTAATCATAAAATAAACTAAACCTAAACCTATACCTAAACTAATTAAAATAAAAAAAAACAAAAAATAAATCTAAACCTAAACTAAAACAGAAAATTTAAAAAGAAACCTAAAATAAACACTTATAACCCAAACCTAAAAAATAAAATAAAACTGAACCTAAACCTATAAATAAAAAAATAAAACCTAAATAATAAAATAAAAATAAAACTCAACTAAAATATAAACCTAAACCAAAATAAGCTAAAATAAAAGCCTAAACTAAAATAAGTAAACTTAAAATGAATAAATTGAACTAAATAACAAAAAAAGAAATCTAAATAAAAATAATAAATAAAATAAACCTAGACAAAAAAAAATAAATTAAATAAACTCAATAAACCAAACCTTACTGGTTTACTTAATTTTAAAAAAAAACCCAAAAACTTAAACTCTAAACCCTAAACCCTAAAACAAATCATAAACCCTAAACCCTAAACTTACAACCCTAAACAGATAACCCTAAATCCTATCAAACCCTAAAAAACCTTAAACCATAAACATTAAACCCTAAACATTAAATTAACCATAAACCCTAAACCCTAAACCC
Source organism: Cymbidium sinense (assembly GCA_021442155.1). Taxonomy (NCBI): domain Eukaryota; kingdom Viridiplantae; phylum Streptophyta; class Magnoliopsida; order Asparagales; family Orchidaceae; genus Cymbidium; species Cymbidium sinense. The sequence continues at coordinate 19,614 of JAKCPB010000300.1, read as the reverse complement.
TAAACCCTAAACCTAAAACCCTAAACTTTAAACCATAAACTAACCCTAAACCCTAAACCCTAAATGAAAACCCTAAATGTGAAAACCATAAACTCTAAAGCATAAAGCCTAAGCATTAAACTAACCCTAAACCCAAAAACACTAAGCCATCAAAACCCTAAACCCTAAAGCCTAAACACTAAACCATAAACCCTAAACCCTAAACCCTAACCCTCAAACCTTAAACACTCAAACCAAAACCCTAAACCCTAAACCCTAAAGCCTAAAATCTAAAACCTAAACCTAAATAAAGTAAAACCTAATAATAAAATAAATAAATAACTTGAACATAAATAAGAAAAATAAAATAAAATAAAAGTCTAAACATAAAACTAAATAAAAAAAACTAAAATAAAATAAATAAAACCTAAACTAAACTAAAAAATAAAATAATCCTAACAATAAAAATCTAAATAAAATAAAAACTAAATGTAAAATAAGAATAAAATAAACCTAAGATAAAATAAAATAAAAACTAAATAAAACTTAAACATAAAAAATAAACCTAAAAAATAAATAAAAAATAAAACCTAAACTCTAAAGCAAAATAAAAATATAATTAACATAAAATAAACCTAAACCAAAACTAAAATAAATAAAACCTAAACCTAATCCTAAAAAAACTAAACCTAAACTTAAAACCTAAACTAATTAAAATAAAATAAACTAAAAATAAATCTAAACCTAAACCTAAAATAAAATATAAATAAAACTAAAATAAAATAAAATAAACTTAAACCTAAACCTAAAAATTTACTAAAATGAAAACCTAAAACCAAAATAAATAACCCAACCTAAATAAAAATAAAAAAGAAAACCTAAATAAAAATAAAAAATAAAAAAGATAAAATAAATACATAAAAAACTAACCTCAACCTACTAGTTTACTTAATTTATAAAACCCTAAACCCTAAACCCTAAACCTTAAATCCAAAACAAAACAAACCCTAAATACTAAACCCTAAACCAACCTAACCCAACTAACCCTAAACCTAACTAACCTAAACCTTACCTAAATCATTTAAACCTAAACTTTAAACCTAGACTAAACCTGTTATCCTAAACCTAAACTTAAACTCAAAACCTAAACCTAAATCTACAAACCCTAAATGCTAAACCCTAACACTTAACCCAAAACTAAACCTAAACTAACCTAAACCTAAACTAAACCCTAAACCCTAAACCTAAACCCTAACCCTAAACCCTAAACCCTAAACCCTAAACCTTAAACCTTAAACCCTAAAAGCCTTAAACCCTAAAGCCTAAAACCTAAAACAAAACCTAAACTAAATAAAACCTAATAATAAAATAAATAAAGAAACCTAAACATGAATAAAATAAAAATAAGACAAAATAAAAACCTAAACATAAAACTAAATATAAAATAAAATAAAATTAAAAATAAATTAAAATAAAATAAATAAAACCTAAACTACACTAAAAAAAAAATAAAATAAACTTAAGAATAAAAAATATAAACAAAATAAAACTAAATGTAAAATAAGAATAAAATAAACCTAAAATAAAATAAAATGAAAACTAAATAAAATTTAAACATAAAAAACAATCCTAAAAAATAAAACATAAAATAAATAAAAATAAAACTTAAACCCTAAACTAAAAAAAAAAACCCTAAACATAAAATAAAAAATAAACAAAATAAAATAAACCTAAACATAAACTAAAATAAATAAAACTAAAACCAAATCCTAAAAGAAACTAAACCTAAACCTAAACCTAAACTAACTAAAATAAAATAAACAAAAAATAAATCTAAACCCAATCTAAAACATTAAACTTAAAAAAATAAACCTAAAAAAAATTTATATCCTAAACGTAAAAAATAAAATAAAAATCTAAACCTAAACCTATAAATAAAAAATGAAACCTAAATAATAAAATAAAAATAAAACTCAACTAAAATATAAATCAAAACCTAAAAATTAAACTAAAATAAAAAACCTAAATTAAAATAAGTAAACCAAAAATGATTAAACTGAACTAAATAACAATAAAAAAGAAATCTAAATAAAAATAATAAATAAAATAGACCCTAAAAGCATAAACCCTAAAACCCTAAATCCTTAATCCTAAACCTTACACCCTAAGCCGTAAAACCTTAAACCCTAAACCCAACCCTAGACCCTAGACCTTAAAGCTTAATCCTAAACCTAAAGTAACTAAATAAATTATAAAATAAACTAAACCTTAAAACCTAATAAACCTAAACTGAACATAAACCTTAAGAATGGGACCTTGATGGCGTGAACATCACCACAACCAAGCTAAGTCTAGATCGTGGAGGCGATGGCTAGCATGGTGGTGGGGGATATGGAGGTGCTGGTGGATATGGAGGTAGTGGTTAGAGCAATGGTGGTTATGGATGAGGGAGGAGCAAGGGAGGTTATAGTCGTGTGGTGGCGTAGGAAGAGATCGGGGATATGATTATTGATCCTGGTAGCCGAGAGGCCAAGGTAGTTCTGATGGGAACCGGAGAAACTGAAGAACGGTCGTTCCGATTTGAAGCTTATGGAATTCTATATTTACAATAGAGACAATACTTGTTATCTATGGTTTTGATTTGCTCTGTGCATGCTCATTTATATCTATGTCATCGATCATGTCTTAGAAAACTTGGTGTGTTACTTGGTCGATGAAATCCAAAAGAAGAAATGTTGAATATAAATTTATTATCTATTAACAAAAAAACTATACACCCTAAAATAAAACTTGAACCCTAGACTTAAAACCTAAACCCAAAATCCTAAAATACCTAAACCCTAAAACCTAAACCCTAAACCCTAAACCCTAAACCCTAAACCTTAAACCCTAAACCACAAACCTTAAATTCAAAACCCAAAACCCCAACTAAAACTAAACCCTAAACCCTAAAATGCTAAAAACCTAAACCCAAACTAAATAAAACATAAAAAATAAAATAAAATTAAAAATAAACTAAATTTAAACCTAAACTTAAACCTAAACCTATGAAAAATAAAAAAATAAAAACTAAACTAAAATAAATAAATAAAAACCTAAACTAAACTAAAAAAATAAAACCTAAACTAAATAAAAACTAAATAAAAAACCAATCCAAAAAAATAAACCTAAAAATATGTAAAAAATAAAACTTAAACCCTAAAAAAAATACCTAAACCTAAAATAAAAATAAAATAAACCTAAACCTAAACTAAAATAAACTAAACTAAAATAAATAAAACCTAAACCTAAACCTAAAATAAACTAACCTAAACCTAAACCAAAACCCTAAATAAAATAAAATGAATTAAAAATAAACCTAAACTAAAAACTAAAACCTAAAAATAATCTTAAAATAAAAACCTAAAACCTAAACCTAAAAAAATAAAATAAAAACCTAAACTTAAACCTAAAAATAAAAAATAAAACCTAAACCTTAAAATAAAATAAAACTTAAACTAAACTAAAAAATAAACCTAATCCTAAACCTAAACCTAAAAATTAATCTAAAATAAAAACATAAATTAAAATAAATAAACTAAACTAAATAAAAGAAACATAAACCAAAATAAAAAAATAAATAATATAAAATAAACTAAAAAATAAACTAAATAAACTAAATGAACCTAAAACTACAAGTTTACTTAATTTAGAAAATAGAAAAAATAATAAAATAATAATAATAAAAGGCCCTAACCCTAAACCCTAAACCCTAAACCCTAAACCCTAAACCCTAAACCCTAAACCTTAAAACCCTAAACCCTAAAACCCTAAACCCTAAACCATAAACCCTAAAACCCTAAAAAATAAAAACTAAACCATAAACCCAAAACCCAAAACCCTTAACCCTAACACTTACTACCCTAAACCCTAAACCTTAAACCCTAAAAAAAACCTAAACCTAAACTAAATAAAATGTAAACAAAAAATAAAAAAAACCAACACCTAAATAAAATAAGAAAAATGAAATAAAATAAACCTAAACTAAAACCTAAACCTAAAACCTAAATTTAAAAATAAAATAAAATAAAATATAAAACTAAAATAAAATAAATAAATACCTAAACTAAACTAAAAAATAAAATAAACTTAAAAGTAAAAAAAACTTAAATAAAAAAAAACAAAATGTAAAACATAAAATAAAATAAAACTAACTAATAACCTAAACCTAAAATAAACAAAATAAAATAAATCTAAACCTAAACTAAAATAAACTAAACTATAAATAAAATGTAAAACTTAAACTAAACTAAACAAAACCTAGACTAAACTAAATAAAATAAAACAAACTAAAAATAAACTTAAACCTAAACTAAAATAAAACCTAAAAAATAAATCTAAATTAAAATCAAAACCAACCTAAAAAAATAAAATAAAACCTAAACCTAAACCTAAAAAAAAATTGAAACCTAAAAAAAAAAATAAAAATAAAACTAAAATAAAAAATAAGCATAAACCTAAACCTAAACTAAAAAATAAACTAAAATAAAAAACCTAAACTAAAAAAATAAACCTAAAATAAATAAACAAAACTAAATAAAATAAAATTAAATTAAAATTAAAATAAACTAAAATAAATGCATAAAAACTAAATAAACTAAATAAACCTCAAGTGCATCAATTTATAAAACCCTAAATTCTAAAACCATAAATCCTAAACCTTAAACCCTAAACCCTAAAACTAACCCTAAACCCTAAACCTTAAAACTAAGCCTAAAACCTAAAGCTACAACCCTAAACAGATAACCCTAAATCCTAAACTGTAAACCCTAAAATACCTTAAACCATAAACACTAAACCCTAAACATTAAATTAACTCTAAACCCTAAACCCTAAACCCTAAGCCCTAAACCTAAAAACCCTAAACTCTAAACCCTAAACTAACCCTAAAACCTAAACCGTGAAAACTGTAAACTCTAAAGCATAAAGCCTAAACATTAAACTAACCCTAAACCCAAAATCATAAGCCATCAAAATCCTAAATCCTAAAGCCTAAATACTAAAACATAAACCCTAAACCCTAAACCCTAACCCACAAACCTTAAACGCTCAAACCCTAAACCCTAAACCCTAAACCCTAAACCCTAAAAATCTAAAAACCTAAACCTAAACAAAGTAAATCCTTATAAAAAACTAAATAAATAACTTGAACAATATAAAATAAAATAAACATCTAAACATAAAACTAAATATAAAATAAAATAAAAAAACAAACTAAAATAAAATAAATAAAAACATAAACTAAACTAATAAAAAATAATCCTAACAATAAAAAACCTAAATAAAATAAAAACTAAATGTAAAATAAGAATAAAATAAACCTAAGATAAAATAAAATAAAAACTTAAACATAAAAAATAAACCTAAAAATAAATAAAAAATAAAACCTAAACCCTAAAGCTAAAATAAAAATATAATAAACAAAATAAAATAAACCTAAACCTAAACTAAAATAAGTAAAACCTAAACCGAATCCTAAAATAAACTAAACCTAAACTAATTAAAATAAAATAAATTAAAAATAAATCTAAACCAAAACCTAAAAATAAAATATAAATAAAACTAAAATAAAAAATAAGAATAAACTTAAACCTAAACCTAAAAAAATATACTAAAAAAAACCTAAACCAAAATAAATAAAGTTAAAATAAATGACCTAAACTAAATAAAAAAAAGAAAACCTTAATAAAAATAAAAAATAAAATAAGCTAAAATAAATACATTAAATAACTAAATATACTAAATAAACATCAACCTGCTAGTTTACTTAATTTATAAAAAAAACCCTAAACCCTAAACCCTAAACCTTAAATCAAAAACCCAAAACCCAAAACCCTAAAACTAACCCTAAACACTAAACCCTAAACCTACAACCTTAAATCCTAAACCCTAATCGCTAAAAAACCCTAAACCATAAATAGTAAACCCTAAACCCTAAACAAACCCTAAACCCTAAACCTCAACCCTAAAACCCTAATCCTTAAACTTTACTCCTAAACTATGAAATCTAAACTTGTTTAAAGTTTAAACTTAAACATTAAACCTTGTAACTCTAAACCCTAAATCTAAACCTAAACTTAAACTCAAAACTAAAACCCTAAAGCACTAAACCCTAAACCCTAAACCCTAAACCCTAACCCTAAACCCTAAACACTAAACCCTAAAGCCTAAGCCCTAAACCCTAACCCTAAACCCTAAACCCTAACCCTAAACCCTAAACCCTAAACCCTAAACCCTAAACCATCAAACCATAAACCTTAAACCTTAAACTCTAAACCCTAAAAACCTAAAAACATAAACCTAAACTAAATAAAACCTAATATTAAAATAAATAAACAAACTTAAACATAAATAAAATAAAAATAAAACAAAATAAAAACCTAAACATAAAACTAAATATAAAATAAAATAAAAATAAAAATAAATTAAATAAAATAATAAAAACCTAAACTAAACTAAAAAAATAAAATAAACTTAAGAATAAAAAATCTCAATAAAATAAAAATTAAATGTAAAATAAGAATAAGATAAAACTAAATTAAAATAAAAAGAAAACTATATAAAAACTTAAATCTAAAAAAAACAAACTAAAAAATAAAACATAAAAATAAATAAAAATAAAACCCAATCTGAACTAAAAAAAAAAAAAATCCTAAACCTAAAATAAAAAAATAAACAAAATAAAATAAACCTAAACATAAACTAAAAATAAATAAACTAAACCTAATCCTAAACCTAAACCTAAACCTAAACTAATTAAAATAAAATAAACAAAAATAAATCTAAACCTAAACTAAAACATAAAATTTAAAAATAAACCTAAAATAAATACTTATAAGCCAAACCTAAAAAATAAAATAAAAACCTAAACCTAAACCTATAAATAAAAAATAAAACCTAAATAATAAAATAAAAATAAAACTCAACTAAAATATAAACCTAAATGAAAAAATAAGCTAAAATAAAACTCTAAACTAAAATAAGTAAACTTAAAATGAATAAATTGAACTAAATAACAATAAAAAAAATCTAAATAAAATAATAAATAAAATAAACCTAGAAAAAAAAATTAAATAAACTCAATAAACCAAACCTTACTCGTTTTTTTAATTTTAAAAAAAAAACCCAAAACCCTAAAACTTAAACTCTAAACCCTAAATCCTAAAACCCTAAACCATAAACCCTAAACCCAAACTTACAACCCTAAACATAACCCTACCCCTATAAAAAACCCTAAAACCTTAAACCATAAAACATTAAACCCTAAACATTAAATTAACCATAAACCTAAACCCTAAACCCTAAACCCTAAACCCTAAAAAACCTAAACTTAAACCCTAAACCCTAAACCCTAAACTAAAACCCTAAACAGAAAACCATACACTCTAAAGCATAAAGCTAAGCATTAAACTAACCCTAAACCTAAAACACTGCCATCAAACCCTAAACCCTAAAGCCTAAACACTAAACCATAAACCCTAAACTAAACCCTAACCTCAAATCTTAAACACTCAAACCTTAAACCCTAAACCCTAAACCCTAAAGCCTAAAAAAAAAATCTAAAACCTAAACCTAAACAAAGTAAAACCTAATAATAAAATAAATAAATAACTTGAACATAAAAAAAATAAAAATAAAATAAAAGTCTAAACATAAAACTAAATATAAAATAAAAAATAAACTAAAATAAAATAAATAAAACCTAAACTAAACTTAAAAATAAAATAATCCCAATAATAAAATCTAAATAAAATAAAGACTAAATGTAAAATAAGATGAAAATAAACCTAAGATAAAATAAAATAAAACTAAATAAAACTTAAACATAAAAAAATAAACCTAAAATAAATAAAAATAAACCTAAACCCTAAAGCAAATAAAAAATATAATAAATAAAATAAAATAAACCTAAACCAAAAAAACTAAAATAAATAAAACCTAAACTTAATCCTAAAAAACTAAACCTAAACCTAAACCTAAACTAATTAAAATAAAATAAACTAAAAATAAATATAAACCTAAACCAAAAAATAAAATATAAATAAAACTAAAATAAAAATAAAAATAAACTTAAACCTAAACCTAAAAATTTACTAAAATGAAAAACATAAACCAAAATAAATAACCTAAACTAAATAAAAATAAAAATGAAAACCTAAATAAAAATAAAAAATAAAAAAAGAAAATAAATAACATAAACTAAATATTAAATAAACCTCAACTGCTTAATTTATAAAAAAACCTAAACCCTAAACCCTAAACCTAAATCCAAAATACAAAACCTAAACCCTAAAACTAACTCCTAAACCCTAAACCTAAACCTAAAAAACCCTAAATCTAAATCCTAAACCCTAAAAAAATCCTAAATCATAAAAGAAACTAAACCCTAAACAAACCCTAAACCCTAAACCTAACCTAGTCAAATCCTAATCCTAAAACCCTAAACTATAAATTTGCTAAATCTAAAACCCTCCTAAAAAAGAACTAAACCCAACACTACTGAATCCTAACCTAAACCTTAAACCTCAAAACCCAAAACCCTAAATCCACACACCTAAACACTAACCCTAACTAACCCTAAACCTAAACCCTAAAACTATAAACCTTAAACCTAAACCTAAACCCCTACACCCTAAACCTAAACCTAACTAAACCTAAACCCTAAACCCTAAACCTCAAACCTAAACCCTAAACCTTAAACTTAAACCCTAAAACCTAAAAACATAAACCTAAACTAAATAAACCTAAATAAATAAATAAAGAAACCTAAACAAAATAAAATAAAAAATAAAACAAAATAAAACCTAAACATAAACTAAATATAAAATAAAGTAAAATAAAAATAAATTAAAAAATAAAAATAAAACCTAAACTAAACTAAAAAAAAAATAAAATAAACTTAAGAATAAAAAATCTAAACAAAATAAAAACTAAATGTAAAATAAGAATAAAATAAACCTAAAATAAATAAAATGAAAACTAAATAAAAATTTAAACCTAAAAAACATTCCTAAAAAAACATAAAAATAAATAAAAAATGAAACCTAAACCTAAAATTAAAAAATAAACAAAATAAAATAAACCTAAATATAAACTAAAATAAATAAAATTGAAACCAATCCTAAAGAAACTAAACCTAAACCTAAACCTAAACTAACTAAAATAAAATAAACAAAAAATAAATCTAAACCTAATCTAAAACATAAAACTTAAAAAATAAACCTAAAATAAAAACTTATATCCCAAACCTAAAAAATAAAATAAAATCAAAACCTAACCCTATAAATAAAAAATAAAAACTAAATAATAAAATAAAAATAAAACTCAACTAAAATATAAATCAAACCCAAAAATTAAACTAAAATAAAACCTAAATTAAAATAAGTAAACCAAAATGATTAAACTAACTAAATAACAATAAAAGAAATCTAAATAAAAAATAATAAATAAAATAAACTCTAAAACCCTAAATCCCTAAACCATACACCCTAAGCCCTAAACCTTAAACCCTAAACTCGAACCCTAGACTCTAGACCTAAAAGCTTAATCCTAACCCTAAAGTAACTAAATAAATTATAAAATAAACCTAAACCTTAAAACCTAATAAACCTGAACAAAAACCTTAAGAATGGGCAGGACCTTGATGGCACGAACATCACTGTCAACTAAGCTAAGTCTAAATCTTGCAGTGGAGGCAATGGCGAAGGTAGCGGTTGTCGCAGTGGTGGTGGGGGATATGGAGGTGCTGGTGGATATGGAGGTAGTGGTTAAAGCAATGGTGGTTATGGATGAGGGAGGAGCAAGGGAGGATATAGTCGTGTGGTGGCGTAGGAAGAGATCGAGGATATGATTGTTGATCCCAGTAGCCGAGAGGCCAAGGTGGTTCTGATGGGAACCGGAGAAACTGAAGAACGGTCGATCCGATTTGCAGCTTATGGAATTCTGTCTTTACAGTAGAGACATTACTTGTTATCTATGGTTTTTGATTTGCTCTCTGCATGCTCATTTATATCTATGTCGTCGATCATGTCTTAGAAAACTTAGCGTGTTACTTGGTCGATGAAATCCAAAAGAAGAAATGTTGAATATAAATTTGTTATCTATTAACAAAAAAAACTATAAACCCTAAAATAAAACTTGAACCCTAGACTTAAAACCTAAACCCAAAATCCTAAAATACCTAAACCCTAAAACCTAAACCCTAAACCCTAAACCTAAACACTAAACCTAAACCCTAAACCACAAACCTTAAATCAAAACCCAAAACCTAACTAAAACTAAACCCTAAACCCTAAAATGCTAAAACCTAAACACAAACTAAATAAAACATAAAAAATAAAATAAAATTAAAAATAAACTAAATTTAAACCTAAACTTAAACCTAAACCTATGAAAAATAAAAAAATAAAAACTAAACTAAAATAAATAAATAAAAACCTAAACTAAACTAAAAAAATAAAAAACCTAAATAAAAAAACTAAACCTAAAATAAATAAAAATAAAAACTAAATAAAAACCTAAACCAAAAAAATAAACCTAAAATTATGTAAAAAATAAAACTTAAACCCTAAAAAAATACATAAACGTAAAAATAAAAATAAAATAAACCTAAACCTAAACTAAAATAAACAAAACTAAAACAAATAAAACCTAAACCTAAAATAAACTAACCTAAACCTAAACCTAAACCCTAAAAAAAATAAAATGAATTAAAAATAAACCTAAACTAAAAAATAAAACCTAAACTTAAAATAAAAAACTAAATCCTAAACCTAAAAAAATAAAATAAAAACCTAAACCTAAACCTAAAAATAATAAATAAAACCTAAACCTTAAAATAAAATAAAACTTAAACTAAACTAAAAAATAAATCTAATCCTAAACCTAAACCTAAAAATTAATCTAAAATAAAAAACTTAAATTAAAATAAATAAACTAAACTAAATAAAAATAAACATAAACCAAAATAAAAATAAATAAAATAAAATAAAATAAAAAAATAAACTAAATAAACCTAAACCTACAAGTTTACTTAATTTAGAAAGCATAAAAAATAATAAAATAATAATAATGAAAGCCCTAACCCTAAACCCTAAACCCAAACTAAACCTAAACCCTAAACCTAAACCTACAACCTAAACCTTAAACCCTAAAACTTAAATCCTATGCCTAAAACCCTAAACCCTAAACCAAAAACCCTAAACCCTAAACCAAACTAAAACCATAAACCTAAACCTAAAACCAACCCTAACACTACCCTAAACCCTAAACCTAAAACCCTAAAACCTAAACCTAAACCTAAACTAAATAAAATGTAAACAAAAAACAAAAAAAACTAACACCTAAACAAAATAAGAAAAATGAAATAAAATAAAAACCTAAACTAAAACCTAAAGCTAAAACCTAAACTTAAAATAAAATAAATAAAATATAAAACTAAAATAAAATAAATAAATACCTAAACTAAACTAAAAAATAAAATAAACCTAAAAAATAAAACATAAATAAAATAAAACAAAATGTAAAAATAAAATAAAATAAAACTAACTAATAACCTAAACCTAAAATAAACAAAATAAAATAAATCTAAACCTAAACTAAAATAAACTAAACCAAAATAAATAAAATGTAAAACTTAAACTAAAATAAACAAAACCTAGACCCTAAACTAAATAAAATAAAATAAACTAAAAATAAACTTAAACCTAAACTAAAAAAATAAACCCAAAAAATAAATCTAAAGTAAAATCCTAAAACCAACCTAAAAAAAAATAAAATAAAAACCTAAACCTAAACCTAAAAAAAGCATAAACCTAAAATAAAATAAAATAAAACTAAACTAAAAAAATAAGCATAAACCTAAACCTAAACTAAAAAATAAACTAAAATAAAAACTTAAACCTAAATAAATAAACCTAAAATAAATAAACTAAACTAAATAAAATAAAATTAAATTAAAAAATTAAAATAAACTAAAATAAATACATAAAACTAAATAAACTAAATAAACCTCAACTTACCTTCTAATTTATAAAAAAACCTAAACCTAAACCATAAATCCTAAACCTAAACCTAAACCTAAAACTAACCCTAAACCCTAAACCTAAAACTAGCTAAAACCTAAAGTTAACCCTAAACAGATCCTAAATCCTAATAAACCAAAATACCTTAAACCATAAACACTAAACCCTAAACATTAAATTAACTCTAAACCCTAAACCCTAAAACCTAAACCCTAAACCTGAAAACCCTAAACTCTAAACCCTAAACTAACCCTAAAACCTAAACCCTAAATAGTGAAAACCCTAAACCGTGAAAACTATAAACCCTAAAGCATAAAGCCTAAACATTAAACTAACCTTAAACCAAACCCTAAGCCATCAAAACCCTAAACCTAAACAAAACCATAAACCCTAAACCCTAAACCCTAACCCTAAACCTTAAACCTCAAACCAAAACCCCAAAAAACCCTAAACCCTAAACCCTAAAAAATCTAAAACCTAAACCTAAACAAAGTAACCTAATAAAACTAAATAAATAACATAAATATAAAATAAAATAAACATCTAAACATAAAACTAAATATAAAATAAAATAAAAAAACAAACTAAAATAAAATAAATAAAAACATAAACTAAACTAAAAAAAATAATCCTAACAATAAAAAACCTAAATAAAATAAAAACTAAATGTAAAATAAGAATAAAATAAACCTAAGATAAAATAAAATAAAAACTAAATAAAAACTTAAACATAAAAAATAAACCTAAAAATGAATAAAAATAAATCCTAAACCCTAAAGCTAAAATAAAATATAATAAACATAATAAAATAAACCAAACCTAAACTAAAATAAATAAAACATAAATCTAATCCTAAAATAAATTAAACCTAAACTAAAACCTAAACTAATTAAAATAAAATAAACAAAAGAAATCTAAACCTAAGCCTAAAAATAAAATATAAATAAATCTAAACTAAAAAATAATAGTAAACTTAAACCTAAACCTAAAAAATATACTAATATGAAAAACCTAAACCAAAATAAATAAATTTAAAATAAATGATCTAAACTAAATAAAAAAAAGAAAACCTTAATAAAAATAAAAAATAAAATAAGCTAAAATAAATACATAAAAAACTAAATATACTAAATAAACCTCAACCTACCAGTTTACTTAATTTATAAAAAAAAACCCTAAACCCTAAACCTTAAATCTTAAATCCAAAACTCAAAACCCTAAACCCTAGAACTAACCCTAAACCCTAAACCCTAAATCCTAAACCTACAACCCTAAATCCTAAACCAATCCCTAAAACCCTAAACCATAAATAAATAAACCCTAAACAAACCCTAAACCTAAACTCAACCTAAAACTAACCCTAACCCTAAACTAAACCCTAAAAACCCTAAACTAAACCTTATAAAAACTATGAAACTCTAAACCTAAAGTTAAAGCAAACCTTAAAAATACTAAACTGCTAATCTAAACCCTCCTTAAACCCTCAAACCAAAACAAAGATTACACTAAACCCTAAACCCTAAACCTAAACTAATCAAACCCTAAACACTAAACTAAGAAGCCCTAAACCCTAACCCTAAACCCTAAACCAACCCTAAACCCTAAATCCTAAAACCATCAAAACCCTAAACCTAAACTAAACTTAAACCTAAAACTAAAACATACAAATAAACTAAATAAACCTATTTAAAATAAATAAAGAAACTTAAACATAAATAAAATAAAAAATAAAATAAATAAACCTAAATATAAACTAAAAAATAAAATAAAAATAAAATAAATTAAAATAATAAAATAAACTAAACTAAAAAAATAAAATAAACTTAAGAATAAAAATCTAATAAAATAAATGTAAAATAAGAATAATAAAACCTAAAATAAAATAAAATGAAAACTAAATAAAACATAAACCTAAAAATAAAACTAAAAAAATAAAACATAAAAATAAATAAAAAATAAAACCTAAACTAAACTAAAAAAAAAAATCCTAAACCTAAAATAAAAAAATAAACAAAATAAAATAAACTTAAACATAAACTAAAATAAATGAAATAAAACCTAATCCTAAAATAAACTAAACCTAAACCTAAACCTAAACTAATTAAAATAAAATAAACAAAAAATAAATCTAAACCTAAACTAAAACATAAAATTTAAAAATAAACCTAAAATAAATACTTATAACCCAAACCTAAAAAAATAAAATAAAACCTAAACCTAAACCTATAAATAAAAATAAACCTAAATAATAAAATAAAATAAACTCAACTAAAATATAAACTTAAACCAAAAAAAATAAGCTAAAATAAAATCCTAAACTAAATAAACTTAAAATGAATAAATTAACTAAAAAAAAAGAAAATAAAAAAATAATAAATAAAATAAACCTAAACAAAAAAATAAATTAAAACTCAATAAACCAAACCACTGGTTTACTTAATTTTAAAACCCAAACCCTAAAAAAATTAAACTCTAAACCCTAAACCCTAAAACAAAACCATAAACCTAAACCCTAAACTTACAACCCTAAAGATAACCCTAAATCCCATAAAACCCTAAAAAAGCCTTAAACCATAAACATTAAACCCTAAACATTAAATTAACCATAAAACCCTAAACCCTAAACCCTAAACCCTAAACTTAAAAACCCTAAACTTTAAACCCTAAACTAACCCTAAACCCTAAACCCTAAACAGTGAAAACCCTAAACTGTGAAAACCATAAACTTTAAAGCATAAAGCCTAACCATTAAACTAACTCTAAACCCAAAACCCTAAACCCTAAAGCCTAGACACTAAACAATAAACCCTAAACCCTAAACCCAAACCCTCAAACCTTAAACACTAAAACCATAAACCCTAAACGCTAAACTCTAAAGATTAAAATCTAAAACCTAAACCTAAACAAAGTAAAACCTAATAATAAAATAAATAAATAACTAACATAAATAAAATAGAAAAATAATATAAAATAAATTTAAACATAAACTAAATATAAAATAAAAAATAAACTAAAATAAAATAAATAAAAAACCTAAACAAAACTAAAAAAAAAATAAAATAATCCTAATAATAAAAATCTAAATAAAATAAAGCTAAATGTAAAATAAGAATAAAATAAACCTAAGATAAAATAAAATAAAACTAAATAAAACTTAAACATAAAAATAAACCTAAAAATAAATAAAAAATATAACTTAAACCCTAAAGCTAAAATAAAATATAATAAACAAAATAAAATAGACCTAAACCAAACTAAAATAAAATAAACCTAAACCAAAGCTAAAATAAATAAACCTAACCTAATCCTAAAAAAAAAACTAAACCTAAACCTAAAACCTAAAATAATTAAATAAAAAATAAACTAAAATAAATCTAAACCTAAACCTAAAATAAAATATAAATAAAGCTAAAATAAAAATAAAATAAACTAAACCTAAACCTAAAAAATTTACTAAATGAAAACCTAAACCAAAAATAAATAACCTAAACTAAATAAAAATAAAAAAGAAACCTAAATAAAAATAAATAATAAAAAGTTAAAATAAATACATAAAAACTAAATATACTAAATAAACCTAAACTTAATTTATAAAAAAACCTAAATCAAAATAAACTAAATAAACACAAAAAATAAACCCTAAAACTAACCCTAAACCCTAAACCCTAAACCCTAAAAAATCCTACACCATAAACAGTAAACCCTAAACCCTAAACAAACCCTAAACCCAAAACCCTGAACCCAAAACCCTAACCATAACCCTAAACCCTAAACCCTAATCCCTAAACTAACCCTAAACACTAAACCTTAAACCTGAAAACCCTAACCTAAAGCTTAAAGCAAGCTAATAACACTAAACCCTCTAATCCTAAACCCCAAACCTAAACCTCAAACCCAAACCCTAAATCTAAACCCCAAACCTAAACCCCAACCCTAAAACCATAAACCCTAAACCCTAAACCTTAAACCGTAAACCCTAAACCCTACACCCTAAACCCTAAACCTAACCCTAAACCCTAAACCCTAAACCCTAAACCCTCAAACCTGAAACCCTAAACCGGAATTTGGAAGGGCTAGTGGATATGGAGGTGGTGGTCAGAGCATTGGTGGTTATGGAGGCAGGAGTACTGTTGGAGGTTACAATTGTGGTGGTGGACGAGGGAGAGATCAGGGATATGATGGGGGATCTTGCTACATGAGAGGAGGGGATTGTTCTGATGGGAACTAGAGAAACTGAAGAACGACCGATCTGATCTGCTGCTTATGGAATTGTGCCTTTATAATATAGATAGTTACACATATCTAGGGTTTTCAATTTGCTTTATGGGTGCCCATTTTTTATCTATGTCATCGCTTATGTCTTAAAAACTTGGGTGCTACTTAGTTGATGAAATCAAAAGAAGAAATGAATTTATTCTCTATTAAAAAAACATAGGGCTTAAACCCTAAACCCTAAACCCTAAACTAAAACTTAAACCTTAAACCTAAAACCAAAACCCTAAACTTAAACCCTAAACCTTAAAAACCCTAAACCCTAAACCCAAAACCCAAAACCCTAAACCCTAAACCCTAAACCCTAAACCCTAAAACCATAAACCTAAAACTTAAAACTAAAACCCTAAACCCTAAAACCATAAACCTTAAACCCTAAAACTTACAACCCTAAACCCTAAACCTTAAACCCCAAACCCTAAACTTTAAACTCTAAACCCTAAAATAACACTAAACCCTAAACCCTAACCCTAAACCCTAAACCCTTGACCTTGAATAAAGATGTTAGAGTAGACTAAAGAATGACCTAATCCTAATATGGTTATGGTAGCAAATAAAATTTCTTCAAGAGACTTTCCCATGACTATTAGAGATTTGAATACCCTAAGCCCTATCCATAAATAATATTATAACATCATATATTATATTATATTGTAACATTCTATATTTGAGAATGTATTAATGTGTTTTTGGATGTTATATGATGTTTGGTAATGTTTTCGTATATTATTGTATTATGCCCATAGTATATATTAATAAAAATCATAAAAATATTGATTTAATAAATCAGATGATGAAATTTGTTAAATTTAAAGTGAGAATTAGGTAGTAGTACCAATGGTGTGCTATGCCAGTTATAGTCTAAAAGTAAGATTTTATGTTCAAAATAAATATTATATGTTGTAGCTTAGTATAACATCATTTATATTAATATATTGTTCGATGCATTTTAAATACTTAGTATTTTACAATCATGCAGTCGAGCCAACACTAGCATTATTTATAAAATTGTTGATTTAGACTTTAAAATGGTGGAATTTGGCCAAATTTCTAATACGTAGAGCATGACATCATAATATATTGTTCCAATCTAAAATATGTAAGTGATACGACTAAAATATATAGGTTTCTATTATTTAGACTAATTTTATGATTTTTTATCTCAAGAAATCCCTTGTGATGTGATATGCAATATAATATAATATAATATGTTGTGATGTATTATAATATAGGATGCCATAACATAGTGTAACATCAATCATTATTGCATACTATTGTGTATTACTACTTATTGTTTAGCATATTTTAGTTTGCTATAGTATGATGTATTAGAGTTTGTACTAGTATATAATTCATAAAAATACTAATTTATAGGCTAAGTTGATGGGATTTGGCCAAATTTAAGGTAAGTTTAGGGAACATCATCATGTGTTATAGTGTGTCATTTAATCAAAAGAATGTAATTTTGCATCCAAAATAAATGTTCATATTTCAACCAAATTTTATAATTTTTTTTTGCTTAAAGTGATTCATTTTAAGGTGTAATGTAAGATAATATATTATATGAAAGCATATTAAAATATAATGTACATAACAATATAACTTCACATATATATATATGAATTTGGTGGTGTGTTATGAAATGTTATTATTCATTTTAGTATGTTTTACTTTTGTTATAATACATTAATTTCAAGGTTGAGATGGAAGAATTTGGCCAAATTCATGGCACACACCAAGAAGCAACACCAAAATTATGCTATTTTGTACCATTTCTAATAGAAAATTAATAGTTTTACATCGAAGATGAACATTATTCATATTTTGAGAAAATTTTGTTATTTGTTCCTTTTAGGTGATTCTAATGAGGTGTAATGTTAGTCAATATATTATATTATAGAAAATTATAATATAACATCATATATTATAATATAATGTCATGTGTTAATTCACTATAATATGTTTAGCATGATATTATATAGTTTGAGCTTGCACCATCATAAATCATAAAATGTTGATTACAATGTTAAGATGATGTAATTTGAATGAATACATTATTAAGATTTTGGTTGAAGTATTAAAGGTGTGCATAAGAGAAGAAATAAGATTTGATGAGAATTCCATGTCAAGGACATGGAGGGAGATCAACTTGGGGATCACACATGCATTGGATATGACATGCGAGGGGTCTATGTCGAGGACATAGTTAAAGAAAATCTATTGGGGGTAAGGATTAAATTTGATTTGATTATATGATTTGTTGAAAGAAGATTTTCTAGGGATAAGAATCTATAATACATTGGGGATTAAGATTGAATCAAATTTAATTTGTTTTCTTTTAATTAATGTAGAGGAATATATATTAGAGATATAGGCACGATTCCACTAGGGATCGGGTATATGAACCTTCCACTAGGGTAGCAGGTTCAAGCTATCTACTAGGGATTAGAATTTGAGTTCAATTTCATAGAGTTGTTTGGGGATGTATCTATTGGGAATAAGAGTTTGGTGGATTTCAATTTAGACTCTACTGGGGACTTGGTTTAATTTGGCTTCACTAGGGAGGTTGATTTTGAATTTAATTTGTTTGATTGACTTATTTATATATGATTAGGGGCTCCACTAGGGTGAATGGTGTGATTTAACTCCACTGGGAAAAATTAGATTGGGTTTAATTTAATCTGAGTTAATGTATGGACCTTGTCGGTGTGTGATCAACCCACTGAGAATGGCTTATATCATCCTTGACCTACCTCAGGTTTACAAATCCAAAGGGATAGTCTACTAGCAGTGGGGTAGAGCTAGCCAACCTAAGGAGTTGTCATTTGGTGTGCAACGATTGTGCTAGGAAGAAGGCATAGTAGACTTACATATTCCAAAGTGAGGAATAATCATTGGGGTGACCTGTTGAATGCAAAACAAATTGAAATTGACCTTAGGAGACTAATGAGTGAATGCCACTGGGGACTTATGTCAACTCAAAAGTAGTGAGGACTAATTTTATCTTAATTTCATGTGATTTGATATGGTTTATTTGGTTTGGTTTGATTTCAAATTGAGGGCATATCAGCTGGGAATGTGAGCTCGATCATATTTTGATAGATTTAATTTATGGACCATGTATTGGATTTATCTTGTCTAAGATTTACAAATCCAAAGGGATAGTCTATTGTTGTAGATCTAGCCAACCTAAGGGGTTTCCTTCGAAAACGATTGCTAGGAGAAGGGACAAAGACTTACATCTTCTAAAGTAGGGAACAACACTGGGGTGACCTATTGGTAGCACAAACAAATTGAACCC